>OX638297.1:38384085-38929085 GCA_951812265.1 Taphrorychus bicolor
TCCAAATTTGGTAAGTCCACAATCTGTGCCTACTATGGTGTTAAATATAATGTTTTTCAATCTTAGGTTTTAAGAAAACTAACATAAGTAAAGGGTTAGTTTTACAACTGACGTCAAAAAACACGTACGTCACAGAGTTTAACATAGTTACCTCTTATCACAACATAACCAATATCACAATCAACTAATAAACTTGCGTTCAGTTTTATTCAGTCATTATTCAGAATGTAAAACTTAAAAAAATAAGGAATAATGTCAGTTTCGTGGGTCACCCTGTACATCTAAACAATTAGGCATAGCTCTGGTTCTCAGATGACTACGTCCAATTCCAAATTGTTGTAATGCTCATTGAATAGGAATTTTTTTTATAGTCTTGAAATGTTACACTTTTAGAAAAAACCCATTTTTGTTTAAACTAATGAAGATATAAAGAAGGACAGAAAAAGGTTCCGAGGTATCATTAATAGCTGCAATAAACAGGAAGCGCAATTCCAAATTCATTCATACATTTTGTTCCACATCACTTCATTATGGACATTCAATTATCACTTGGATATGTGAAAAAATTTTACTTTCTGTTCGCTACTGTAGATGTGTCAAACTTTGTAGCCATTACGCCTGTACGTCTAGCTTGCCCTATGTATAGTGTTTATATTCCATATGAAATTTTTATTAATATTTGTATTATGGGGCAAATTGGAGTCCCAGTGTTAAATGATATCCCTTTTATAGAAAAAACTAAATATCTATGGAACTAGGCAAAATATTCAAAAAACCTCAAATATGCCCCGAGGTATGACGCGTCTCCACATACTCCCGTAGCAAAAAATGTTCTGATTTTTTTTTCCGCATTGTTATCTGCTCAAAAAGTTTTTACAAGAATGCATCAAGTTTTGTTGAACCCTGTATTGGGAAATCTGAAAAACATATAACCGACTCCATAACCAATTAAGGCAGTCTATACATGGATCTTACCAAAATGGCATCGCCAACGAAAATCGGTTGAGGAGCTTTAGAGATAGATAGTTTTAAATTTCATTCAAAATTTGGGGTGTATCGTTTCAATTGATTCTTAGTTTATATGATAGGTATCTATAAAGCTTTTCATTATATTTTTGGAAACGTAGGTCATGGAAATTTGACAGATTGCCCCCGTATAATATTTGAACTGTGTCAGTTTTATTGGTTATATTTACATTATTTAAAGATTATAAAATGCTGCCATTACAAAAAATGTTGTTGCCAGAACTTACCAAAAATAATAGTTGTAAGTGAAAATAATAAATCCATGTACTAGAGCTGCTACTACGTTTTTCAGGCAGGTCAAATACTTGGCAGCAGTAATTCTTAGGACAACAAATTTTCATATACTAGAGCTGGGACATCGAGTTCTGCTCACCCTGTGCCACATAAGATCATCATATATTAAGAGAAGGTTTGTTAAAACTGAACCACTAAAAGGTCTTACGTAAATTTAATTGTTTGGTTTTATACATGTAATTATTGTAATTACATATATTCTTAACATTTCACATTTATATAAATATTAAAAAAAAAAAAAGAAAAATTGTACGAGAACACCTGAGGTCACTGCTCTCTTGTTGTTGCTTAGGGTCCTGAGGATGCAATAAAACCATTGCGAAACGTCGACAAATTTTGGATAGAAGACTTTTATTTTCATCCACCGACCCCTCAAACACATTAAGAAAATTTAGAAGTTTTTCTAAAACAGTACAAATTAAGTGTTTTTGAAGTCGCCCTCACCGGCTCACATCTTGCTTAAAAAATATCTATCATTCCATTTAAGAAAAAGGAACATTGCTTGGATTTGGCAACCTCTCGTGGACGTAATAGCAACTGCAAATACATTTTTTTTATCTGAATAGGAAAGGAACAAATTGGGCGAGACACTTAAAATGATTCTAGACATTAGATGAAAAAATTATTCTAGACATTAGATGAATTTGTCACCTTATATCTTTGTCACCCTGTATTTCAAAAACGAGTGACGTCAAGTACATAAAAATACTAGTTTTTTAAATCATCTCATTCGACTATATCGATTAAGCTTACAGAAGCTTACATATCTTATTTTTAATTATTATTTTATTTGCATACTTATGATCGTTACATAATTATATCATATGTCATAATATACTAATAGCAAAAATAATGTTTTCTCTTTTCAGTCAATAGAGAGTTTTTAAGCCACTTATTTCAACTTCGATCTTCTTATTTTGACATATTTTGACGGTTTTCGTTCACTTTAACTTAATTTAGGTTAACAAGCTCTGTTGTGTACCTATGGACTTATATTCGATACTTTTAACACTAAATAAGGTAGCGTTAACAACATATTAGAAATATGTAAAAATAAGGATAACGAAGTTGGTAAAAGTGGTCCTAAAGTCCTTTATATCACATAATTTGATGTTAAAATGCAGCTGCCTACGATAACGTGAAATGTATGTCAAAATAAGGATAACAATATAACGTGAAATGTATGTCAAAATAAGGATAACACTGGGCAACTTACCAAGTTTCTTCATACAACTGGAAAAATGCATGAACTATTTAGCTGTAAATTTCCCATTTTCCAGACAAATTTTAATGGGTTATTTTAACGTTAACTATCTTAACGACAATGCCGATAAGTGTAACTTAATTGATGTTCTAAATTGTTTCGGTTTGAGTGTTGTTTTCAATTCATCTTCTACATTAATGAAAACGGTCTGTCAGATCACACTTTTCAAGCAATCTCAATCCCATACTCAAATAAAGAAGAACCTCTGGCACCTCAAGTGCGATGTTTTAGCGCGAAAAATAAAGTGAATTTTCAAAAACTACTTAAGGTCGAAACTTGGGAAGAACTGTATGACGAATGTGATGACATTAATATCTTGATGAATGTTTTTTCAAATACTCTCTCCGGCTATTTAACATATTTTTTCCTTTTATCAATGGGCAAGTCTCAAACTATTACTCCAACAAATCATGGTTAACACGTCGGCTTCGAACTTCCTCCAAGAACTTACGTAAAATGTGCAAACAACTAACCAAAGAGGAGCGAAATATCCTCTGGCTACTATAAGAAACACAAAACTCTATGCAGGCGCCTTTTACGCTTAGCTAAACGTAAGTATTACGATAAATTAATGTCCACATCTACAAACAAATCCAAGACGATTTGGAGTATTATTAAATGCACAACAATATGCAAATCTAAAATCAATAAAGTGTAAAAAAATAAAGTAAACAATGTCGAATACACTGATTCGAGCGATATTGCCAGCCAATTAAACTCTTACTTTGTTAACATTGGGAATAATACTGTGTTACAAGATAATAACCTATCTCCTGACATACCTTCTCTAGCTGTCCCATCCATATATTTCAATCCAGTTTCCAAAAATGAAGTTTTTGAAACTATTAATAATTTAAAAAACAGTTTTTCTATGGGTTATGATGATTTTCCCTCTACAATTATAAAATTATGTAAAAACGAACTGGCGAAACCTTTGTCCTATCTGATAAATAAGTGTTTTACTTACGCTGTTTTCCCAGACCAATTGAAAATTGCCAAAGTGATATGCCTGCACAAAAAAGCAGACCGGTGTGAGTTGGGGAACTACCGGCCCATCTCTCTTCTCCCAGTTTTTGCCAAGATATTCAAGAAAATTTTATCAAAACGAATAATCAATTTTCTTGAAAAGAACAATTATTTCCAACACCCAGCACGGATTTAGAAATAAAAAATTTACAATTACGGCTTTATGCTTTATCTTAAACACAATTTATAAAAAATTCGATGAAAACCAAAAGGTAATGGCACTGTTTGTAGATCTGGCGAAGGCGTTCGACTGTGTTAATCATTCAGTGCTCTTTGAAAAACTGAAAGCATACGGTATTCGTGAAAACTGCTTTAAACTCTTAAAATCTTATATGGAACAGCGTTTGCAGTTTGCACAATGTAATGTCCACTCCTTTTTTAATTTATATCAATGACGTCTCTAATCATTTATCTATATTCCACAGTGAATTCGCCGATGACATTACTCTACTTTCTTTTGCTTTACAAGAAAATATATCATCTAAAGCCTTTATCGACAATCTAGAATCGCTCTGTTCCTACTTCAACACTAACAAGCTAACAATGAATGAATCCAAGACGTTCACCATGCAGTTTCACCCGATAGGTGCCAACTACTGTAAAAGTAATTATATCCCACTCAATGGCAAAACCATTAAACAAGTTGAACACTTTAAACTGTTGGGAGTAATTGTTGACATGTCCCTTAACTGGAGGGCGCATGTTCAATGTTGTACTTGTCATAAACTCGCTAAAAATTGCTTTGCTCTAAATCGTCTAAATTGCATTGCCAGTAAAGATACAGTCAGGTCATATTATTTTTCAAATATTGAGAGTATAATTAGGTATGGTATTGTGCTATGGGGTGCTTCTTCAGCATCTACTAGGGCATTTCGCATGCAAAAACGTATAATCCGAACCATATATAATTTAAAATTTGACGATTCTTGCAAACAACATTTTATTCGTGAACGAATAATGACATGTATTTGAAATTGCAAAGTTTGTTCGACAGAACTCTTCATCATTTGATACATTAAATTACTACCATAACTATGAGACCAGGTTTGGCGAAGACTACCAACTTGCATTTCACCGCCTTGAATTGTTCAAATTAAATCCTCTTTACATTGGTGCTGTAATATATAACAAAATTCCTCCTAATATTCGTCAATATAAGCACAATAAATTTTACTCTACCCTGAAAAAACTACTCCTAGACAACGCATTCTATACGGTTGACGACTTTTTGCAATTTAATTTTATCAAGTGATATTGATATTGTTTAGGTACTTTTTTATTACATCTATTACCTCTTTGAAGGCATATGAGCAATATATTGAAAATATTAATTATTCAAATTCTACCTATAAGTTACAGTGTAGAAAATTCTATAGTATCCAATACTTTAAGTACGTATATCCTACATCTAATTTGTAGATTTTGGGATGAAATAAATAAATAACAATTGTTTAAATAAGTCACTTTATTACTTTCTAATTTTCAGCAGCTTTTGCCTGTATGACAGAACAATATCAATTTCCAAATTGAACTTAGTTTAAATTATTATCGATACAGTCGATATATTTGTCAATATATTAAAAGGTCGCTATTAAAGTATCGATAGTTCCAAATATCTTACTAGTCATTTTGACAGTGACGAGTTAAAATGTAATTTTCCATTACTGTTTTCTTCGATAAACCTTGCTGTAGTTAGTCTTCCCCTAGGAGAAGAACCACCAGGGGTCAGGAATCGCATTTCATTTGTAGTAAGTATGGGTGTTGCATTTATATTTTAGATATTATGTGGTATTAACTTTGTGATCTTCTATAAGTTGAATTAAATATAGTTCAATAGAACATTTATACGCAAATATGAAATAGAAAATACGAATCTAAGCTCATCTCGAACATATTAATGGTTGAAAAATAAAAGAAGTATACTATTTCTATGGAAATTTTCTTTATTTAGTATTACCATATAATTATTTCCGCACTTGCGCGGTAAAATATGATTACCATATTATTATCTATTTTTTTACTGTATTTGTCCGATATAAATATCACACAATGCAAAAAGCTATGCAATACGCAGTGCAAACAATACGGACAATACTGAATGATTGAATATTTATTGTCATATTGGTACTGGAAGAGTTAGGTAACAATAAAAGTTTGTTCTAAAAATATTTTTTGACATGCTTATCTACTGCTGCCTTATACGTTCTAGGCCAAGCCAAAACCCACCTTCAGCTGTATGCTGTACAGCGTCTTTGCTCAGCTTCAAAGGTATGGAGGTTTGTTTAATCGGAACAATACGGAAATTCAGGAGCAAGTAGTACAAAACGGCCTTTGCTTCTAGGATAGCGAATCGCGATCCAATGCAGTTTCTCGGCCCAGAGCCGAATGGAATATAAGAATAAGGTACAATTTTGTCTTTGTTTTCTTCAGAAAACCTTTCCGGGTCAAAATTCTCTGGATTGGGAAAATATTTTGGATCTCTGTGCAATGCAAACATCGGCAGTATTAGGAGAGCGCCAGTTTTGAGAGGTATTGGCCTTTCGTCTGCATATTTGGGCAAAATCGTGTATGGCTTAGTGCATACTCTGTCCATCATTACCGCGGGAGGCCATTTTCTAAGAATTTCTTAAATATAACAAAAATATTCAGTTTAAAGTATGTGAGGGGTGTTAGTGCTTTTAAAAAACGTCATATAGTTGGTTGTGAACTATCCACAGAAAAAGGTAAAGCAACGAAATTCCATTTACTTTGATTATGTCATTTTCTGCCAAAAATTTATAGCGTTCTACATGACGTTTTCTAATAAACAACCTGCATTTCAGCAACTAACCTACCTGAAAACACTTTGTCCATATACTTCATCTTCAGTAATGAATCATAGGTGAGTTTTCCATTATTTTCTCGGTGCGTCTCTAAAATTTCTTCTCTGAGTTTATCCTGGATGTCTTTGCTTAAAGCCAACTCGTACGTTCCAAAGCATAGTGCTGTTGAAATTGTGTCAAAACCCGCGAAGAAGAAGATTAGAGCTTGTGAGGTGATGTCATCATCTGTCAACAACTTCGCTTGCTTGAACTTCGGTTTGTCTGAAAATACAGCAATACGTATTTTAAATATGGTTCGGCTTTGTTTTCAAAAACAAGTTAGATACTTAGAATAACAGTTATTAAGAAGTAATATTTATTATAAAGTGTGATTCATAAGTAGTGATCAAAAATTAAACCCTGTTTTTTTGGAACAGTTTTAGAGAAGGTCTTTGATATAACTATAATTTTTCTACATGTTTTGTTAAAAAGTCACAAGGCTTTAAAATTGAATTTTAAAATCCCAAATTTATAATTAAAAAAAAAATACTGCATATTTTTTAATTAAATTTGGTAGATTTAGGCTACATGGTTTAACACTTCACATCTATCAAAAAACACATTTTACAGTTAAAAATAAAGGCAATTGTAAAATTTGATATACGTATATATGTTAGAACCAGTACATTCCTCTCATTCTTCTAAGAATTATATGCCTGATTTTGAACTATTGAACAAGTTCCTGTGGCTAGCAAGCTGCTTTCACCACTTTACAAAGTATTTTTGATTATATAGGATAAGTTAGACATGATTTTACATGTTGCTGTAAAAGCTCCTATTCGCACATCTCAGCACATTGCGAGACAGTTAAACATAATTACCTAGATAAGTCGACTCCTTTACCGTAGCATATCCTGTTTCAGTAACACTCTCCTCTTCATGTGTTACTCCTTTTCGTGTCTCTAGAAGCAGATTGATCATATCTTTTCGGACAATTCCCTTTTCTTCGCGGGTGTGAATTGCTTCATGAATTATGCTTCTGAAGTAATCTACTAGCTCTTTCTTAAATACGCTCAACTTCAAAAGCTACAATAATTTATAATAATTAAGGCATTTACGAATTACTGTGAAATCGTTTTACTTTATATATTGAGGGTAGTATAAAAAATGTTAACATTTTGAGTCTAGTAAAAATTCCATTAAAATTTGTAATACGTTTCCCCATATTGTAAAATTGATTGTCAGGTTCGCCCAATGAATCCACCTTAATCCCAAAAGCAGCCGTAGCGATTACATCGTTGGTATATCTGAGAAAGAATATATTTTATTCAAATAACCTGTCTTATGTTTTTTGAATAAATTAAAATACCTTGTAAAACTATCCTTCATCTCGATTTCATAAAGGTCCTCATTTTTGTCAATGAAATATTGAACGAAATTTTCAGCTGCTTCATTGATGGTTTCAAACATATGTTTCATTTTGCTACTAGTAAAAGTCCCACTTAATGTGGCTCTCATATCTTTCCATTTTTGGCCTACATATTTACCGCTAGTATTAGTTGCATAATAACGGAAAATTATTAATATCAAAATTAATATAATTATTGTAGAACAATTTTCAAATTCACTACGTGTCTGTATGGTATAATAAATTTATTGAACTTATTAGTAGTACCTGTTAGAGAGAATAAATTTCCTGACCATATGGGATCTGACTCAGGATCGACAAAGGGTCTGTGATCAGTAAAATGGTCAAAATCTTTTACGGTTATCTGCTTAATTAACTCAGGGTCCTTCAGCATCAAGGCAGGAAAATTGAATTGATAAAATCCTTGGTATCTAAGACAATATAATTTGAATTTAAAAACATACTTTTTATTATGCACTTGATTCGCTACTTACCTGCAATTTGTATGCATGTTATAGATCCATAACACGAATTCGCCAATGCTTTTTTTCCTAAAAAAAATCGGCCACTGATCGCCCAGTAATGGCCACGGTTTTGTTTGTTTTACCCCGAGTTTGGAATAATAGTTGAGAGAGCGGATGCTTGTATGCCATATTAAAAATGCCAACAAAGCAGCTAGTAAAATCCAAATCATCTTTGCTGATAACCTAGAAATTAACAAATATAATTAATTAATAAAACGGTGATACAAAAGATAGCAGAAAGTCTGACATCTTGTGGCACTGATAACGACCTTCACGAGTGCGTGGCTGCCAAACCTCACCTCTCAAGGAAACCATCCTAGACCTAGTGGAAAAGAGAGTAGATAGCTGAAGAATCAGGTGGGGGGGGGGAGAGGTTGATGGCAAACCTTTAAAGGAAACTATCCTAGGCTAGTGGAAGAAAGAATGAGCAGCCGAAGGATCCGAGTGGGAGGGCGGGGGATGGCAAACCTAAAGGAGACTCTTCTAGACCTAGTGGAAGAAAAAGTGGACAGCCGAAGGGTCTGAGAGGCAAGGGCGGTGCCATTGCTCCAAAGGCGATGGAAGCACATCTACAACAAAATAGACGAAAAAAAAACGCTCCTAGCCTATAAGGGCCCCCCTGCTGATGAACAAGATACCCAAACAAAGGAACTGCTTTGGACAAACCAACATCCCTGGGAAAATTATATCCGCGACCTGTGTGAGCTAAAAAGAAAAAAGGGGTTTCTTTTTAACATATGCGTAGATCAGCCCACGAAGGACGTATGCCTACTTCGAGAGTGTGATTGAAAATCAAGGACATAATGGAACCAGTCAGAGACAGATGACATGGATTCCGGGACCAATTGCGAAACCGGAATTCATTAAACGCCTAGTGAAAAAAACCCTGGGCTCAAAATCCAAGCCTGGACTGAATGCGGCAAAAAAACGAGACGTCATTGTAGACAGTGAATCTCTCACCTGGATGGAAATGCCTGCAAGAAGAGGTTGAAATACTTCAGTGCAGACCCTCTTTAAACCTTAACAGAGTGGTGGTCAACACTAGGCGGAAAGAAAATGGGGGATGGAACAGAGGGAAACCCAAATGAAAGAGGATTTTATGGGTACTGTGCAGAAACCGCATACGGAAGGGGCTGAAGAACACACCCCCGACATATAAATAGGCAATCTTCGTGATCCTACAGATTAACTTGTATTATTGGCCTCAGCTGCCCTACAGAACTACATTCTGCAACATAGCATAGATGATGCCCTAATACAGAAGTCTTAGATTAATAAAAAGCTTCTCAGAAAATTTGATACGGAACCATTGTTAAGCCAAGTAAAGATACCATCCCCGAACTAACATGACAACCACTACACCCACCCCAGTCCCTCCACTGTAGCGCGACGGTGCGGGAATGAATGCCACGGAACTCCCCACCCCCCACAGTTGATCCAGTCAACGTCAGGAAGCACGGGAGATCACTTCGCCCATTGCCTCATCGCCTTTGATAATATCTGCCGCAGCTGTAGACTGAGCGTCAGGAAGTAATTCCATTGGAACGCGGCTTCGAAGCCCGAAAAACACTTTGGATTGTATGTTTTTTAAAATGTTACGACGCACTATATTTTACTTTAAAACTAGGAGGAGTAATCCAAATTACCAGCGCAAAAATGACGGCATTATTTCATTGATCCTATTTATAGAAACGTACTTATCTGACGTTTCTTGAATTTGACGCCATCTTATTATTACTCCAAATATGCAAGTAATATTTGCGTGTTCGAATTCTTAGCTTTATTGTTATATGGTCCAACACTCCTTTTAATAACGCAATACAAAGTAGCAACTGCAGCAGACTCCTAGAACGTATAAAACTGGGCCATGTCTTTTCCTTTCGCAGAGAAACATTTCACCATAAAATGTAATATGTGCAAATAACTAATGACACACAAGCATTTAACAAATGTGTCACCTTGTTTCGAAAAATTGCTAAAGTAGATGGTAAAAACTAACTCTTTTGTGATTCTAAAGTATAATTGTTGGGTGTACCTAATTATTTGTATGGATTGCGAAGTTCACTATATAGAGCTGATATAGAAACAGGAAAAGTGCTGCTTCTAAACATTGTGGGGTGGAAGCTCTAAGAACGTTAGAAACATGAATAAAAGTCTAAAGAAGTGAATTAAAGGAGGCTTGTACCTATACTTTCTTCTGATTATATGTCGATTTTTAGACTTTACTATTGACCGGTATTAAATGATTTTTGATTGACCATTCCAGAACTACTTTATTTGGCATGTGCGCCTCTCAAGGCAATATGGCGGAACAACCTATCAAAATATTAGACAAAACTTAAAACTTGATTTTGATCATCAAGTTTTGTTTTGGTTGGACTCCTAAAGCCACTAATCGGCCCAATCTTCATCCAAAATATTGCAAATTGCCCTTGTTGGAAATGTCTTATTCTTGAATGAGATAACATGTCATGCTTTCGATAGAACAATGAGAATGGAAATGCTTGTAAGCACTCCTTAAGAATAAACTGGTGAATAATTAATAATCTAAAATACCTACTTATTTATGTTTAAAATTGTAAAGAAACCAGCCCTCTTCTGCAACACCAACCGAGACTGGTTGTTTGGCAAAAATGTAGAAAAAAAAAGAGCTAATAGTGATACAAAAGTTTATAATTAGGCCCTGATAGGTAAGTATCTTCCTCTTTTTTAGCCAAAATCTTCAAAGGTGAATTTGTAGTTTAGTAACTGAACTGTTTGGCCTGCAACTAATACATTTAAACTCTTGAAGGTGTTCATCTTTGAGTGTTTAGAAAAGTAGCAAAAGATATCACCCAGAATAAGACAAGGCATCAGTCGAATGCCTCAATATGTCCAACATTATATAATAAGTCGACTCCTAAAATTCGTTGCCGAAGACCAAACTTTTTCACTTTGAAAGGGAAAAAGCCATAAATGCAAGCTTCCTCCGAGGCCCGTGTATATAGTATGCTTTTATAATTTGCAGGTCATACTAATTAGCAATGCCTTAAAATCAAAAATAAAATGTCTTTAAAAACTTTAAAAATCAAAGTTTTGAATTTTTCAAATAAGAAAACTCAAGTCAAGTTTCATTAAGTATCTATTAAATTTTAAGAAAATTATCACTCGCCTTACTACAGAGAATTAATCGCCCGGTTTAAAATTTATAAACCAAAGTCTGAGTTTATGCAAACACAACAATATGTAAATATTTACCATTCTAATTAACATACACAAAAACAGCATCAGTCGAATGCATCAATATGTCGCACGTTATATAAGTGAACTCTTAAAATTCGTTGCCAAAGATCAAACTTTTTCACTCTAAAAGGCGATAAGCCATAAATGCGATTATCCTCCGAGCCCCATGCATATAGTATGCATTTATAATTTGCGCGTCATACTAATTAGCAATGCCATAAAATCAAAATTAAAAATGTTAAAAATAAAATGTCTACTTTTGAATTTTTCAAATAAGGAGACTCAAGTGAAGTTTCATTAAGTATCTATTAAATTTTAAGGAAATTACCAACACTAGCAGCTTTACTACAGAGAATTAAACGTTACGCCCGGTTTAAAAGTTCATAAACCAAAGTCTTAGTTTATGCAGACACAACAATATGTAACTATAAATAATTACTATCCGAATTAACTTGCACAAAAATACATATAATCATTAGAGAAACCTCTAACATAAAACACTGACTAAAACACTAACGAAAAGTCGGAAGTACTACATGTTAAGAATTTCAATACGAATTTAAATAAGTATCTAAATAATGAATGACCTATTTTCGATCTAAAATCTTTCTTTTATACCCGGACATCTCAGCCTTTCAGTTACATCCCTCCCTACTCTAACCAGAGTAGGGAGTTAAACCTCAAACAGTTAAAATAAATGTCTAATTTTAAAACATTTTGTATAAAAATTCACTCCAAGTACCACACATTGTTCTCATCATCTTATCAACACTTATTAAGAGCTTATTACGTTTTCAGAAAATTTGACCGACATATATGAAATAATAGAAAAATCGTGAAATAAAATAAAACGCGATTATTTTTGCCACACCCTGTATGTGAAGTTTCCTTATTAGATTTTCTATAGACGGCCTGCCTACAAACAATCATTAGCAGTTTACTGTTACCTGTTTTTATATTTTGTGGAAATTTATTTGAGGAGTCTGTGCGACTGAAATTGATTTTTTATTCGATTAAATTAGTAATGTATAATCCATTCAGTTATTTCTGTCGTCAAGTAGGCGTTGGAAATCTGACATATTTCACCAGGTATAACATGACTGACAGTGACAATGCTTAATAATTAGTTTGAGGTTAATGTTATTGTTTACTGTTTTGCTCACATAGTTGCCAGATGGCTTCATTAGTTCAAACTTTTAATAATAATGATTACTAACCTACTAAAAAATGAGCCGGGGCTCAACGCTAGCAAGAATATTGCTTTTTATTAATGTATTTTAAAAATGAATCTTTTACAACCATAATAGTTGAGGCTAATAAGTTTATAGTGTGAAATATCATCAGTATATGCACCCTACAAAAATGCAAGTGATGATATGTATAAAAAGTTTGCTTTTTAGACGAAAAGAAATGTGGAATACAGTTACGGAAGGACAGGACTAATGATGTGCCTGTCAGCGCCAATTGAAAGCATGAAAATGGGACAATGGGCTGTAAGCTTAGGTACCTATCTACTTACATATTAATAGTTCTAGTCGTGTCTGATATCAAACATTATTAGCTTGGAATCGTTGGAATCATAAGTATTATTTCCAGTTCTCAAACATCCAATAACTGACAAATGTAGGTATAGAGCAGAGCAGAGTTAATGCTTATTCCAAAAATATTGGAAACTTAGGCAAGGTCATAGAGGGTAATTCTGAGGGAAATCTCTTCTGAATTGGAGTCACTTTTATGGTCACTGATTAGTATTAATTACTTTTGGCATTTTTTGTTAGGGTAACACACAGTTTTTTTTTAATAAAAATATAAAATGCACGTGTTATGTGTAAAAAAAATCGGCAGCCCCGAAATTTTAATGACACATCTTGACAAATTTGTTTTGACGACAAGTAAGCAAACAATCGCAATCGATGTTATACCGGAGAAATTCCATGGCATGGGTTGATGCCAAAAATAACTAAATGGATTATATGCTTTAATGTATTATTACAATCGTCATATTATCAAGCTCTTGCACTTTTGCCCTGAGTGCAAACTTCATTTAAGTACTTACAGACTTTTTCAGAAATCTAATTAGCGGCTTCTACTTGTAACACAGTTAACCACACCCACATAGAAAACTTCTCACAAACGAAGAATATTATACGCATCTACTGATACCGACAATTACACAATATATATGCCCAATGATAAAAACCTTGAGAAAAGTTAAGCCGTGCCCGGAATTAAATGATTGTAATACATCATTTGATAACAAAGTTGCAAGTGTAGTGGGAGAGCATGCAGTTACCCAATAATGTTGCGGAATATACGGGGTGTTCATTATAAAACTTCATCTAGCAGGCAATGAAATTTTGATAGAAAAGGATGACATAATCAAAGTAAATGGACTCTTGTTTCTCCATCCTTTTCTTTTTACATTTTCATAGCCAACTAGATGAAGTTTTCTAATGAACACATGTATTGGGTACTTTGAATAACACGTAAAATGAGTTGGATTCTTGTTAAAATCCCAAGAAACATATTAAAAAAAAATTTACATACCTTTTAGAAACTTATTTTAGTTAAGCAGATTTCTTTCTATTCAGATACGCACAAATAGTTTTTACTTCAATACGCAAAATAAAAAAGTGACACGCATCGATCGATATATAATATAGATTACTTACAATATAATATTACTTTGGAATAATAACGCAAATAACTGATACGAAATAAGTGATTGATAAGACGGTCAAAACAATTTTTTATTTTACTAGGAAAAGGTAAACTGGTTATATCATTTTTGCTTTGGTGTATTTGCTTGATTAAATTTATAAGCGATATCATATCATAGTCATAACAAGTATCTTTATTTTTAAACGTACACCCTTGAAAATTTTGAGGTATAGGTACGGTATGTATACCCTATTCCATTACCTTCTGGATCGCAGGTGTTCATGGAACATCCCCTGTATATTATTGATAACTTTGATTAACTCTTTGAAGTCGTCGAAACAAATTGGTCAACCTGGGTTTATAATCCAAAGATACATTATATTTGAAAATAAAACGGCTTGACCTAGTAGCCGTGTTGACTTTGAGCAACTACCTAGATGTTGAAACCCCCCGTCACTTCAGTCAAATCTGGGCTTAGTTGAAATTGTGGACCCTTTAGGGTCGTTGCGGGGCCTGTTGATTGCTGCACGTACAGGCGTTGGAAAATTAACTTTGATATTTTTATCATATCTTCTCAACATGTACTAAAAAGAGATGACTATAAAAAATGAATGTTTCAAAGGTCACTAGATGACAAAAATACGTGTGGGTTAGGTTATTAGTTTAGTTTTACTTTGGTTAGGTTAGTTAACGTTAGATCAGTTTTGTTTTTCCTAGGGGCATAGATCCAGCACAGCTATATCCACAGTAAGAAGGAGGGGGTATACGGAAAAATACAAAAATTAATCAATGGATAATTCAAAACACCTAAAGGTACTACAGGTGAATCTAAATAGGTGCAGGGTAGCGCATGAACTACTTATAAGAAATGTAAAATCTATGATATTGTAATAGGACAGGAGCCTAATAAAGCTACGGCAAAACACCAAATATGTGATGTACACTGTGACGCTTTTTTGAGCCTTAACAAGGATCTGCGAGTAATAAATATCAACCGAGGTGTTGAATTCGTATCTGCTGAAATGCCTGACTTCGTGGTGTGCTCAAGTTACTGTTCGTCGAACTCTGGAACTGAATGTTTTAATGAACTGCTAAATAATCTAAGAACAATGTTCCGACACAGTGAAAAAGATGTAATTCTAGGCGGAGACCTAAATGCGAAAACACCGGCCATTGGCTCGGACTGCTATAACCAAAGGGGGAAAGTGCTGGATGAATGGATCTCTGAGAATGATCTACTAGTCATAAATACTGGTAACACTCCGACTTTTAGCAGAAATGGTAGCAACTCGGTTTTAGACCTTACGCTCGCAAAGGGACAATCAAAAATAAACGTTTCTGAATTGATGGTAGACGAAGAAGCTGAAAACCTGAGTGACCATAGGTACATTAAGTTCACGTTGACAGCTGGAACAAATATTAAAAATATAAACTTACCTGAAAGGGAGGGCTGGAAGATCACAACATAGCTTGACACGCTTTGAAAGGGCTTCCACTTTCAGCTGGGCACGGGATCGGGCCATTACACCGGAATCCGTAAAAGAAGAAATATGCAAGTTAGCTGACAAATATTTTTGTGATCTTTCCAAGAAATATATCATATTATTAAGCTTTTAAATTAAAGGGTATACCAGAGGAATCTTTGGATATGTATGTCTGTTCCTTGACTCAGAATAGCTTAAATCAATACAATGGAGTCGGGAAGAGATGGTGGACATTTTGTAAAGAAAGGCATATATTGCCTTATGGGGAATAATATCCTTTTTGATAGTGGAATTAATATCCTTTTTTTCAATATCTGTTTGATGCTTACCAATGGTCATTTGGCACATTTAGGACGTACAGAGCAGCTTTAGCTCTCATTTTACCAGATGAAACTGGAGGAGATATTCGTCTTCGTAGGTTTTTTAAGGGCATCGCAAAGAGTAGACCAAGTCGTGCCCGATATAATACCACATGGAACCCACAAGTTGTTTTAAATTACTTAAAGAATCAATACCCCAATAGCGATCTTTCACTGGATATTTTGGGAAAGAAGTTACTAATGTTGTTGTCTTTAATAACTGGTCAGCGCTTACAAACTTTGTCTGTAATTAAAGTAAGCGAAATAATAATGGATCCAGATGGAATTCAAATTTCAATTGTGGACCCCATAAAGACTTCTGGACCTAATGCCACCCAGTCAGTTTTAAACATTCCATATTTCCAAGAAATACCTAGTTTATGTGTCTCTGCTGTTTTACTTGAATGCATTGAACGCACAACCGAAAGTCGAAGTTCAGATGAGGAAGGTGACTACTTGTTTCGTATTCCTAAATGAGCCATATAAAAGAGCGTCAAAGCAGACATTGTCCAGAAAAAGAAGATGGATGAGGCTTTTACCTTGATTGCGGACTTTGCTGATGAAACTGCAAGCAGTGCTTTCATGAAGATATCTACCAAACTGTGGCATGTGTATGGACGTATAGAGCAAAGTAAAGCGACAACCGCGCGAGAGAATAGCGAATGATCAAAAGCCATCATTGATATATTGGAGTTACATTCTACTTTGGTGAAAAAGGCGAAAAAGTATAAACAACTTAGTGCAACGCATGGAGCTGTAGAATTGGCCGAACTTCCTTCCTCTACCGCGTTAGCTTCTGAAACATCTAGTAGCTCAGAGAGTGAAGATGAGGAGGACGAAGTAGAAGAACTGCCCAGCCCTATTAGACGCAGTGTAGACTATTGTAGCCATAACAAATGGTCAGTGCCTGTGTATAAATGGAACATCGCTTATGACGGAGAAAATATGTCATTGAATTCATTTTTGGAAAGAGTCGACGAACTATGTCTGTCTCGCAATGTGCCTAAAGCCCAACTTTGTTCAGCTGCTGCAGATTTATTTAAAGGACCAGCCAAGATATGGTATAACTCGATCAAGACAAAAGTGTCGACATGGGATGAACTTGTTGCTCAGCTGCGTAAACAGTTTTTGCCAAGCGATTATAATGACAAACTGTTTGAGGAAATAAAACAACGTACTCAAGGACCAAAAGAATCCATGGGACTATATATAGCCACAATGAAGAATATGTTTGAAAGACTTACTATGCGAGTGTCAGAGAGATTGCAACTAAAGATTTTATCGAAAAATATTACACCTTTTTACCAGAGTCAGTTAGGATTAATTACAGTAAAGTCGATAGATGACTTAATAGAAATGGGTAGACAATTAGAAGAGCGCAAAGAGGCAATTGAATCTTATGTGCCACCCCCTAAGAACAAAAAGTTTTTAGAACCTGACTTGGCTTATGTGTACTCTGATAAGGGATCTACTAGTGGAGCAAGTTGTAATGAAGTAAACAATAAGATGACATGCTGGAATTGTAAAGCTGTTGGACACCGCGCTTCCCAGTGTGACAAACCAAAAAGTGGGAGATATTGTTTCAAGTGCGGTCGTCCTGATTGTACTGTTAGAACCTGTCCTAAGTGCTCGCCTTCGGGAAACTCCAATGGAAGACCCTAGATGATCGTATAGCGTCCACTCCATCGACAATCCATTCTAATAAAGAATTTAATCCGCAAAAAGCTGTCCTGGATTTTATTTTAGCTCATTCCCAACATGATGAGAGACCTTATTTGAAAGTGACTGTTCTAGGCGTCGAATTTAAGGGGCTATTGGATAGTGGAGCCACTGATACCATCCTAGGAGGACCTGGTTGGATGCAACTTAGCAAGCTTGGATTGCCCTTAAACTCTACAAATAAAATATCTTGTACGGTTGCTAATGGAGAAAGTTGCGAAGGATTAGGTATACTTACTGTACCATTTTGTTGCGAAGGCATCCTTAAAGTTATAGATGTGCTGGTATTCCCTACTTTTCCCCAGACATTAATTTTAGGAACAAACTTTTGGAAACGAATGGGTATTGTCCCAAACTTAAGAAACGGTTGTTGGGAATTTGCTGATCCAGATAAAACAACACCTACAATTAATTCAATTTTGAAAAATTCTGTAGATCTTACCCCCACACAACAGCAAAGTTTAGATGATTTAGTGCAAAGTTCCTTTGAGAAAATGGGTGATAAGCTTGGATGTACTAATCTAGTGCAACATCACATTGACGTTAATAGCCAACAACCTATTAAGCAACGTTACTATCCAGTCTCCCCTTATATGCAAAAACATATCAATGAAGAGCTCGACAAACTTTTAGCAGATGACGTCATCGAACCAAGTAACAGCCCCTGGTCGTCTCCAATTCTTTTGATAAAGAAATCTGATGGTGTTTCATGGAGATTTGTGGTTGACTATAGGAAGCTGAATGCCATTACGAAAAAAGATGCTTATCCAATTCCATATATATCAACAACTTTGGACAAACTTCGTAATGCTCAATACCTATCATCAATGGACATTAAATCAGCATATTTTCAAGTACCCCTCTCTGAACCCTCAAAACAACTTACAGCATTCACTATTCCTGGAAGAGGATTATTCCAATTTAAAAGACTACCTATGGGATTGTCCAATGCACCTGCTACTTGGCAGAGATTGATTGACCAAGTTCTTTCTGCAGATTTGGATGAATATGTTTTTGTCTATTTAGACGACATTGTTATTGTAACTCCAACATATGAAAAACATATTGAAATTTTAACAGACGTTTTTAACAGACTAATGGCTGCCGGATTAACAGTCTCTAAAGAAAAGTGTAAGTTTTGTAGACCTGAATTGCCATATCTTGGATATGTAGTAGACAGAAATGGCCTTCATGTAGATTCAGAAAAAGTAAGTGCCATATTGAAGATTCCCACACCGACTAATGTAGGAGAAGTACGGCGTATGATAGGGATTGCGTCATGGTACCGACGTTTTGTGCCTCAATTTTCCACCCTTATTGCACCTTTGGCCAATCTTACTAGGAAGAATCAGAATTTCACATGGACAGAAGACTGTGAAAGGGCATTTCAAAATATTAAAGACCTTTTAGTGAGTGCACCGGTTTTAACATGCCCGGATTTTAGCCGACCTTTTATTGTGCAAACTGATGCTTCTGGTTTCGGAATAGGAGCTGTGCTTAGCCAAGAACATCCTGAAGGAGAAAAAGTAGTGGCATATATCTCTAGATCACTAACTAAAAACGAGAGAAACTTCACCGTGACTGAAAGAGAATGTTTAGCAGTATTGTGGGCTGTAGAAAAATTAAGACCATATTTGGAAGGCATACATTTTACTGTTATTACCGATCATCACAGCTTAGTATGGCTTAATAATTTGAAGAATCCTACAGGACGTTTAGCCAGGTGGGCTTTAAGAATGCAGCAATTTGACTACACTATCATCCATCGAAAAGGGAAAGATCACATAGTACCAGATACCTTGTCTCGGACAGTGCCTATCATTGATGAAGTGAATCTAGACAAAGACTATCACAATATACAAGATGCTTGGTTTCTGCAGTTGTTTGCGAAGACTCAGAACAGCCCTCGTAAGTTTGCAACCTTTAGAATTGATGGGAACAAGCTGTATAAAAGAGTCAATCCAAAATATCCAGAATTGGCACACGCTGATGATTATTGGCGAGAAGTAGTACCAAAAGAGAATCGATTTGGACTTATTAAAGTTGCGCACGAACAATTATGCCATGTGGGTGTTTTCAAGACTTTGCAACATCTACAAAGAAAGTACTATTGGCCAAAGATGACAGCTGACGTTGCCCACTATGTGAAACGGTGCAGAACTTGTATTGCCATCAAACCTGAGCAAAAGAAACCTATAGGCCTCATGTTAAGTTCACAAACAGCTATAAGTAGACCATTCGAATTACTTTGTGCAGATTTAGTGGGACCCCTTCCTCGCTCTACTTCCGGATACACTCATATTCTCGTGGTAGCGGATTGCTTCAGTAAATTTTCCTTGCTTTTTCCGTTAAGAGCAGCTACTGCTTCAGCTGTTTGTAGATGTATTGAAGAGCACGTTCTTTATATTTTTGGTAGCCCTAGAGCTGTTATTGTAGATAATGGAGTTCAGTTTAAGTCAACTGAGTTTCGAAGTTTAATGGATAAATTTAACGTTCAGATTAAGTATACTGCTTATTATCACCCTCATTCAAATTCTTGTGAAAGAATTAATAGAGTTGTGAAGACTATGCTTATGGCATATGTTACAGAGAACCATCGTCATTGGGATAAATATCTGGGTATAGTAGGACATGCTGTTCGTTCTTCTGTTCATGAAGTGACTAGACATACCCCAAATTTTATTGTATTTGGAAGAGAAATTGAGGCAAAGAACATCTCAAAAGAAGATTCAGATGAGCCAATTAGAATTACTCGTGAGCAACGGAATGAAAAGCGTGTTATCGGTTTTAGAAAGCTGTATGAGGATATTCGACAGAAATTGGGTAAAGCCTATCAAGCAAATAAGAAGAATTATGACTTGCGTCGACGTGATGAGACGTTCATACCTAATCAACAAGTATGGAGGCGAAACCATGTTCTGTCAGATGCATCTAAGTACTTTAATGCCAAATTAGCCCCCAGATTTGTTGGACCTTTTGTTATAGCGAAAAAACTTTCACCTTGGACTTTTGAATTGAAGGATAGTCAAGATAGATTTGCAGGAATATGGCATGCAAAAGATTTAAAGTCACATCCTCCTGATGATAATTAGTAGTTTTTTTGGTTTCACCTAAATTTCATTTATGTTGATTGTTGCACTAAATATTGGATTAATGGTTTTGGATTTTGCTTTCGACATTTAAGTTTGGCTTTCTGGATTTTTTTTTTTGTCTAACGCTTAAGAATTTTGGGTAAAATTCTTTAAACTTGGGGGTGGGGATTTGTAACATTGTGAAATTTATGCACTTACCTTATTTGGGGTAATTATCGTTTTCGCCCATTAGGTCAGAGTTTTATTGTGTACCTAGTTCAGTAATTTCCAATATCACCTTGGTTATCTGCCCTTTTTGACTGAGAATGTATTGCCTTTTATTACGTTCTGTTTCATGATGCCTGAGTTTACCTTTCTGGGTTGAGAAGAGTGTGGACAGCCCGGCATTAGCTCACATTGTTTTATAAGTGGAAGGTGTCGCCTGTTAGCTGGAATTTCAAGCTGAGTTTTCCCGTTTGGGGACCCTTTCATGATGGTACCTACCTCTATTTTTATTGTTTTCCTGGGCTTGGAGGATCTGAGGATTGTGGTGAAATTGCCATTGCCAATCGGCCAGGAGTGTGTGTTTCTATCGTTATTGTCGGTTTTCTGTAAATTTTGATTGGGGGTTCGTCTGCTTATGTTTATGTTACGATGTTTGGAAGTGGGGTTAAGTAATAAAATCACCGGTGCAAAATTGACAAATAGTGTCACAGTCACTTAGCCATCACTCATTAGTGACAATTGCGGAGTTCGGTAATTACATCCGAGCGCCCCGGACATAGACAATCTTCCCACATCTTAGCGAGCTAGAGCGAGAGAGACTCATATTCCGAGCAATATCGGCGAAGCTCCCGACAGCGTTCCCTTCGATGGATGGCGCCGTCTGTCATCGTCCAATTCTCCCATACTGTATTCTGACGTCACCAGAGTACTAAAAGGTACTTATTGTCAGTTTTGATTTCGTGGAGATTGATGTTACGTTCCTTGAGGTCAGACTAATTGGCCATTACTAATGGGATACTTCTTCCTGTTTTGCTGTTCCGCATTTCTTCTGTCTCTTTTTTTTTTCTATATATTTTCAGCTGTTTGTTTTCGGCTACTCTTCGTGACGTCATCGTGGGTCGAGCACGTGCATATTTGTTTGTGGCATTTTGGGCATCATTGCGGAAGGGTTATGAAGGTCACTCGTGGGTATAAAAGGGCAGGACATTGACTTTTGTTTTTTTTTTGATTCTGACTTCTGGTGCGTGAGTCAGAATCCCGTCGTGCTGGCCGTGATTTTCCTCGTGGTCTACTTTGAGTGATTTTCATCTCAATACTCTTTGGAGGATCAAGACCAGGGCATATTCCAAATGGTAGTTGCTTTTTGAAGTTTTTCCGGATCCTCGTGGAGAGGATTATTGTCGATTTACGCCGCTCTACCTTTACCTCTTGGAGGGATAAAAAGCAAGCCACGCCGCCAACGTCATCACCTTGCCCCGTTTGTCAACCTTGCAGGGGTTTGTTGTGACGGGCTTCTGCTACGTCCACGTTTTTTTGTATTAACGGGCTTCTACGTCTGACGTTCTTCCGCCGTTCACGTCGTCGGCGCATGTTTGGAACATCCACGCCGTTCCTGGAGGCCTGCTCCTCATCAGAGACCTTCGGATAGCTGCTCTTCAGGACCACCCTGATCCGCGATAAGGGGATAGTTTTGGAGTGAGAGCTTTCCAATTTGTTGTGTTGTAAACGGGCGACGATAGTGGCTGAGCGTTGAACCGACTATCGTAACTTTTTTTTTATCTTATCAATTTTAATTATTAACTTTACTTTTTGCCGTCACCATAACAATTTAAAGTAGTATTTTTTTGATAGTATTGAGGCCCCAAGTAAGCGATTCTTGTTATCTTTTCGATCAATTTTTATGACAATTTACTGAGTAGTAAGTTCTCTCAGATCTTCAATTTGTTTGTGCTTCACACACTTTAATTTATTTATAAAGAATTAACTTTTGCTAGGTATTGGACAGCACTACGTCTGTACAGTTACGAATCTTTTATGTACCCCACCCTTTATGTTTTGTACCGTATTGTGTTGTGTAATTTTGAGGACCGATATTGAGGGCTCGTGATTCCTCACTTTAGTATTTATCGTTATTAAGTAAATTTCAATTTTCAGGTATTTAAATTTAGATTTGATCAGGTATTCAATAGTCACTCCAACATTACAGCGTTAGTCATTAGTTGGTAAGCTACGGAAGCTACCCTGTGTAAGTTTATGGCCATAAACCCTGAGCTCCGTCCCTAATTAGTTGATTATTGAGAGCCGTATTGATTAGTAATAATTCATATTCATTAATACATAAGTGTTCCTTCACCATATATTCGAGAATATTGCAATTACCTTAAATTTTGTGTTTAATTGCTTTATGGCATTTAAAATTTTATTTGAATTGCTTTTCCTCAATTTGTTAACCAATCTATCAATAGAAACAGTGTTATTTGTCCTCAAACAATTTTGCTTTAATTTCATGCGGATTTTGACTGGTGCAGATAATTGAGATTTATTTCTTATTTGCATTTTTTTTATTAAAAGTAAATTTAAATCGGAGTAGTTAGGAAAGTGGTAGTGAAAGAGGGATATATTTCGTGATTGGTATATTCCTGTATGGCATAACATCCTTCTCAGGACCTGGCGTCTTCCGGAAATCACGTGGCGCCTATCGGGATATAAAATAATACAACTAATATCGTATTGAACCTACCCCATCTTCACTGTCGCTGGCGGCCCGCTAGTGCTCCTGCTCGATTACTTACTATTCACCTCCTTTCGCTCTTTCTGAAGTAAGGTATTAAGTAACGATTTTCTTTTAGTAAGTTCCAGAGTTTCCAATTAACAAACAAGAACTAATCAGTGCTTAACATTCCCAATAACTCTTGATAGTAAATTAATATTATAAAATAAAAGCGTCACAACGCCTTTACTGAAGAAAAACACAGTATTAACTTTCATTACTCCAAAAACAGGATCGGATTTAGATAGAATACCTTGATGATGGAGTTAATTGGTCGAAACGTTTAAAACCCTAATTGTGTAATACGCCCTTATATTAAGAATATAAAGAAATTTCAAATTATCAAAAAAAAATCCAGGTCCGTATTTAAAAAAATTAACTTTATACTGGTAACCAGGTTGATAAGCGTTACACAAAGCTGATCGAGATGTCATATGAAAGAGATTAAAGTGTAGTGAAACTTCGTAATTTAAACTTTTTTTGTGTCACCAATAGTTCTTGAAATAGAAGAGATTTAAATTTTTGGCATGTTTTAGATTTTTCTAAATATTTCAGAAACCACTCGAAATGTGGCAACCCTGTGAACGTTTTCTAAACAGGCTCTACAAAAGTAAACTTTTTACTAATTTAACCGACTTTGTAACTACAGGCGTTTCGTAGATAGCAATACTGCACGCACTTAAAAAAGACACCCTGTATATGGTCCATTTCAAATAGATATTCATGTAGCAGGATGAGGAATTGACAGATTTGTCCTATTCCTTCCATGTAAATGTGCCATTTTTGTGTCAATTTCCTAGCTTACTAGATGAATATCTATTTGAAATGAAGTCTAACTTAAATGGCGAGCGGGAATAATAATAATAATAATAATAATAATAATAATAATAATAATAATGACTTTATTGCAATTCAATCTTACATACGTAAATTAACAAAAAAAAAAACAATAAACCCAGCAAAAAACGAACTGCAAAGGGCGAAGTCGAATCGCAGATTCCTCGAAGATAATATAATATAGCAAAATAGATATTAATACATAGATATAAAATTAAAAAAAAACACATTAAATTTCCAATTTGACATCTGAAACTTCAAGGAAAGCAGCCGATGCTTGGAACACTGTGGAGTCGCTGAGAACTATATCAGCTGGGCGATATTGGGCTTTATATTGTTGCAAACTCGGGGTTCAATAATTCCAGTGAAACGATTTAACACGAAAACACTATTTATTTATTCCACAAATACACTCGACTACTAAATAACTCACTACTTAACACTTATAGCCTTCTATTATCGCTTCGTAACTTTACCTTACTTATAGCTCGCTTAAAATACGACTACTACTTAACCGCTGCTCTATGCGCCTTTTATATACAATCCTAAAATTACAGAAAAACCTAGAAAGTTCTTTATAAGAATTCTTGAATAATCTCACATAAAAAAACGGTTGTAAACAACTGCCTTCTAGATTAAGCCAGCCGAGCAATAAATCACTCGTGTCAGCCATGACGCAGCGCGGATAGGTCGCGAAGCTCCACCAACCAACACGCTCCCAAGCGTTGCCCCGCCTCCCATGCGGCGTTGCTGCGAATCGTAACATTGCCCTCCTCCTAAGGCTGTTCGTCCCGAACAGCTTGAGTTCCATGGTATCGTGCTAATCGATCCAAATAAACGACCTTCATCTTTGACCTGGGGGTCCGCTGGATCCTATACACCACATCATTAATCTTCTTTATAATTGTATAAGGTCCTTCCCAATTTTGGCTAAGTTTGGGCGACTTCCCCACCTTTCGCCTCGGATTGTATAGCCACACCAAATCACCATCCTGGAAGCCGCGGGAGTTAGCTAGTAAGTCATATCTTGCTTTGGCTCGATCAGTGGATATCCGCAGTTTATTCCTGACTTGTTCATGAACATTGTCCAGCCTCTCCTTAAGCTCCTCCACAAAATTCTCAGAGTTGAGTGAGTCTTTTTCTGGTGTTCCATACATCAAATCTGCAGGAAGCCTCATTTCCCTTCCGAACATCACTTTCGCCGGAGTATAACCAGTGGCTTCATGCGTAGAGCCTCGGTATGCCATCAACATGAGAGGTAGATGTTGGTCCCAATCACGCTGATGATCTGCCACCATTTTAGACAGGTATTGTTCCATGGTCCGATTAAACCTCTCTACCATCCCTTCCGACTGTGGATGCAAAGGAGTTGTCCTGGTCTTGCGAATTCCGAGAAGTTCCATGACCTTCTGGAAAACAGCCGATTCAAAATATCGGCCCTGATCAGAATGAAGTTCGAGAGGGACTCCAAATCTGCAGAACATTTCATTTACTAGCACCGTTGCCACAGTCGTTGCTTCTTGATTAGGCAGGGAGTATGCTTCAGGCCGTTTAGTGAAATAATCCATGGCGACCAAGATGTATTTATTGCCCGACTCAGTCGGTCTCGCGACATCAATTACTTCCCTCTCGAATGGAGCACCTACAGTGTACTGCACCATTCGGCCCCGTGATCTTGTTCGAGGTCCTTTTGTGGCACAACAAACTTCACACTTGCGGCACCAAGATTCGACGTCTTCATGATAATTCACCCAGTAATACCGCTCTTTAATTTTTGCCAATGTTTTATTGACCCCAAAATGGCCTCCGCTTGTTCCGTTGTGCATTTCCTGTAGTACATCTGATTTTCTGCTATCAGGAACAACCAACTGACTGACTACGGACTTGCCGTCCGGACTCTCCCACGCTCTCTTCAGTAGTCCATTTTCTATTTTAAGAGAGTGCCACTGGGCCCATAGCGCCTTCAGGTTTGGACTTTTACCAGCAATTTCTTGCCACTCTGGTCTCTTGTCGTCAGTCTTTGCCAAGAGTGTGGGTCCAATATCTGGATCATTCATTTGTTCGTCTCGAAGTGCTTGTGCGGTCCAGCCATCGTTTATCTCCAACGACGTTCTCCTTACAGAAGGAAATCCCTCACGCTGCTCAGTTCTTTGACAATGCCGACAATCTTCTTTACATGGCCGTCTAGACAATGCATCGGCATTTCCGTGAGACCTTGCTGGTCGATGTTCAGTTTGGGTCTTCTGTCCTTTAATGCGTCCGGTCTCTGTAACACTTTTGCCACCCAAATTATTGGCCTGACTTGATTGATTGACTTGACTGATCCTGGGGGTCTTAACGGCCTCAGTGAATTGCCCCCTTACATTGACAGGAATTGGTTTTTCCTGAATTCTAGGGCGGTCTTGATTGCCGCTCGATCTTCTAAACAACGGCGACGGACTTCTTGCCCTATTACAGCAGTTACTCTTGACGTGACCGAGTTTACCGCAGTAAAATATTTTATGCCCCGTTTGCCTGTTGATCGAGGAGGTCTTTGCAACAAGGCTTGGATATTGACTGCCAGATCCTTCAACGCTTTATGTAAAGTTGCCATAGATTCACCCCTAGACGTATCCCCCTCGTCATCGCAAGTTGCCATTCTTACACTTGGAGAAGAATCAGATGACACTCGTGACGCCTCGAATTCCAGGGCCCGAACTAGTGCCTCGCTGATATTCCTGGGTCTGACTAGACGTAAGTGGTATCTCATGTCACTATCGCGAACACCCTCAAGGAACCTTTCGGCGGCAAATTGCGTTTGAAAACATTCAGCTGCTGATGGGTATGCCAGGTGAATTAGTCTGTCTATGTCCGCCTCAAATTCTTGCAAGGATTCACCTGACTTTTGCTGTCTCATCCTCAGCTGGGCCTGGAACACGGTTTCTTTGTGCTCATTTCCAAATCGTAGTTGCAGAGTGTGTACTAAAGCCGCATAATTACTTTGATCCGCTGCCGACAGAGATTGGAGTAACTCAGCCGCTTTTCCACGAAGTGCTACCACTAATGATGTAGCTTTCTGGGGCTCGGACCAACCATTAGCTTTTGCAGCTGCCTCAAACTGAGTTTTATAAATTTCCCATGCCGTAGTACCGTCATAATTGGGAGGCTTAATTTTAGCGTTGGCTGTGCTAAAACTCTCTGTAAACACGTTGTCGTCCTCAAGTTGTTCCCGGAATTTCTTTTCTAGCTCGAGAACCCTCTGGTTGACGTCGTTGACGGATTGCATTATTCTTTCTTCTAATTGTTGTTCCCTAGCTGCGAGATGGTTCACTAATTCTTCTTTGAACCGTTTCTGTTCTTCCTTCTCTTGTTGATAACGTCTTTCCTGCTTTTCCTTCTGTTCTTGATAACGTCTTTCCTGCTCTTCTTTCTGTTGTTGATAACGTCGCTCCTGTACTCGATCACGTCTTTCCTGTTCTTCCCTCTGTTGTTGCAAAAGTCGCTCCTGTACTTGATCACGTCTTTCTTGTTTTTTTTTTGTTCTTTATAACTTTTTTCCTGCTCCTCTTTTTGTTCCTTATAACGTTTTTCCTGCTCTTCTTTTTGTTCTACATAACGTCTTTCTTGCTCTTCCTTCTGTTGTTGCATAAGGGACAGCCTGGCGGCAAGTTGATCCTCCATCGCTTGATGCTGGCTTCTGGTCACTGGCATAAACACGTAATGTCCGGCAATGAAGCACTCACTTACAGTTCAGCAATATTAGTTTTCAAGTTCCCACTGGAATCGCACTTCTGACACCAACTGTTGCGAACTCGGGGTTCAATAATTCCAGTGAAACGATTTAATACGAAAACACTATTTATTTATTCCACAAATACACTCAACTACTAAATAACTCACTACTTAACACTTATAGCCTTCTATTATCGCTTCGTAACCTTTACCTTACTTATAGCTCGCTTAAAATACGACTACTACTTAACCGCCGCTCTATGCGCCTTTTATATACAATCCTAAAATTACAGAAAAACCTAGAAAGTTCTTTATAAGAATTCTTGAATAATCTCACATAAAAAAACGGTTGTAAACAACTGCCTTCTAGATTAAGCCAGCCGAGCAATAAATCACTCGTGTCAGCCATGACGCAGCGCGGATAGGTCGCGAAGCTCCACCAACCAACACGCTCGCATGCGTTGCCCCTCCTCCCATGCGGCGTTGCTGCGAATCGTAACAATATAATGTTTGAATTGGCTATTTTGCAGTAGCTTGGCGCCGGCGGGTAGCCTGTTGTAATACTTTGCCACGTTGAAACTAAATGACTTCTCAAACTGACCAGTTGTGTGCAAGGGTGGAGTGACTGTCATTGTATGCCTAAGGTCAAGATTATGCATATCAAAACGAAACTTTATTTTGCTATACAAATAACCAGGACACCTCCTTGCAATTATTTTATTAATCAATACAAAGAAGTGAAGTAGCCGCCTCTCATCCATTCTCAGCCATCTGATACTACGCAATTTGGCCGTCACGCCGCTCTCCCCAGCCCTGATACCTCCGATCAATCGAACGCAATGGTTCTGTATTAACTGAATACGGTCCACATCAGTAAGGTTAAAGTGAGATAAAACTCGGCTATCGCACAACATCCTCTTTACGTTTTGTGAAAGAATATTACGATGACCATAAATCATTTTTAAATTAGCAAACGCTCTTCTTATGCAAAGAGTAACATGTCTACCAAACTTCAAGTTAGTGTCGAGCACCAAGCCCAGGTTTTTGTCTGATTGAACAAAGGATATAGATTCGTTATTTAGAGTGAGTTGGATTTCATTTTCATATCTTTTCTGTAATTGTTTGGGACCAAAAAGCAGAGCCTTCGATTTAGCGGGGTTTATTACTAAGCAGTGCTTACGTGATGCCCTGGCAATGGACTCAAGATCAGTGTTCATGTCTTCGATTGCTTGATGTATGTTACTAGGAGCAGCCCCAAGATACAGCTGAGTGTCGTCAGCATAAAAGTGACAGGAGCAAAACTGAAGCTATGAAATAAGCTGTGACGTGTAAATAGAAAAGTGTAAGGGTCCCAGAATGGAACCCTGAGGAACTCCAAACTTTAGTTGACTACTCTCAGAAGTAGAATCGCCCAGCCTCGTTACCTGCGTTCGCCCCCTTAAGTACTCCCGGAGAAGCTCACAAGCGCTGCCATCAAAGCCTACATGCTTTAGAATAGCAATCATGAGCTCATGATTAAGTCTATCGAATGCTTTTGAATAGTCCAAAAGAACCAAGACTGTGAGTTGACCATTGTCTGTCGCCAAGAATATATCATCAAGCACCTTCAACAGTGCTGTAGCACAGCTGTGCTGAGGACGAAATCCCGACTGCACCAATGGCACTATCTGATTCCGGAGTACATACTCCCTCATCTGATTATTCATGATTTTTTCCATAATTTTAGAAATGCTCACGGGTCGCAGATTTTTTAGTTCGTTGGGCGGCGACACTTTAGGGGGGGTATTGGAATAACATTTGCACATTTCCATACATTTGGGAATGTGCAGGTTTCGATACAAAAATTAACAAGATGCACCAGAACCGGCAGAATGATCGGATAACAGCAACATGGTGATACTTATGCCATCGGCCCCTATTGCTCTTGAATTTATGCCGAATAAAGCAACCCTAATTTCCTCATCTGCAGCCAATCTGAAACTAAACCCGGGTACATTTTGTTTTAGGTTATTCATGTAATAGTGCAATGTGTCCGGATCAGGTATAACCTGGGCAATCTTAACGAAATAGTCATTCACCTCATCAGCGGACCATTTTGTGTCCAACTCGCCGCGCCCAGACCCTCTGCAAACGCTCAGCTCCCGGAGCAGAGCCCAATTTTTCTTTGGATTGTTAGGTTGAAAACTAAACTCGAAATATGCCTTTTTCTCTCTGATGAGCGGGAGTAACATCATTATTTCAGCTCAGCTTTGTCCCTCTGAAGCTATATGAGCCCCATTTGTCTTTTGTCAACAAGCTGGATATCAATATATTATTAAGTGGTCGTGGACAAAATTTTGTCGGGTTGTAAAAAAAAATTGTAAATTAAGCCGTGGACAAAGTATAGTATCCAACTTGCATATAATAGGCATCATTACATCAGGTGATTTACGCCACTCGCTACGCTCGTGGGCTCAAACGACACCTTCGGTTATAGTGGCCTGCATTATATGCTTGTTGGATAATATAATATTATATTTCAAGGGGGCGAAACGTGGGAGTTTAATAACAACTAAGTGAACTAAGTACTGTTCCACTTTCCTAATAATAATACTTAGTTACAGACTTTTTGGCTTAGCAGCGTGGCAACCTGGGTGCTAAGCTAAGCTCTAATGCAATATAGCCTCGCCTGTTAGCTCGGGCCGAGCCGCAACGCAACGCGGAATTTCCATCATTCATCAGTGCCGGAGTCCGGCCAGGCCAGTCGAGGGTCGGAGGCCAGTGCAGTGTGGCTAGTTCGCGTCTTTGTGCGCGCGAAGGCATCTGTTCTCGTGTTACATCTGCCGACGAACGAACGACCATTTATTTTCATATAAACGACTTTTCGTAATTGGGGAACATAAGCAAACATGATCCAAACCGACGGTTATAATAATAGCATCGATCCTTTCGTCGACGGGTATATGGAACAGGAGGAAGAATGGGAACGCGAGGGACTATTAGATCCGGCCTGGGAGAAACAACAGAAAAAGGTACTCACCTACATCCTACATAACTATTACACCTCCAAGTTATTTATATTAAGCCTGCCAGTGCTCCTGTGCATTTGCTTATGTAACTATACACTGCCCACAGGAAGTATAGTATAATTTACCTTTAAATCGAGCCTGGACATAAATGTCAATAAAACTGTAAGGTTAGGTTTTCCGGTTAATCCGGAAAATTGACATTAGGAGTCAAATGTTCTCCAAATGCAATATAAAATAATAAGTATTGTAATGGGAAAATTAGCGTAGGGTTGGCGATTGATTAAAAACTAGGATAAATCAAAAACAAAGATTTTAAAAGTGTAACAAGATAAAAATATTTAATGAATGTAAGTTTATGTACGAGCTGTTCATTATAAAACTTCATCTAGCAGGCTATGAAATTTTGACAGAAAAGGATGTCATAATCAAAATAAATGGACTTTTGTTTCTCCATCCTTTTCTGTTGACATTTCACAGCCAACTAGATGAAGTTTTATAATGAACACCCCGTACTTATCTAATTCATTTATTATTGCGAAATTATTGCGATCCAGTCGACTTGGAAATCTGACTTTGACATTTTTATCCTATCTTCTCAATATGGATGCTGAAAGGAGATAGGTATAAAAAAATTGGATTTCAAAAGTTACCATGAACCATTCACTGAGCCATTCCCTTATTATTGTCATCAAATAGGCTTTGGAAATCTGACTTTGACATTTTTATCCTATCATCTCAACATGTGCCGAAAAAAGATGTCATCAAGTTGGCTATGCATTTTTGACAGAAAAGGATGACATAATCAAAGTAAATGGACTTTTGCCAGGAGTTTTGTAATTTCATTCTTTTAAATTTTCACAGCCAGCTTGATAACATCCCCTGTTATCAATTCACAAAAATTGATCTTGTTAGCCTTGGAAATTTATTTATGAATTGGTTTATTATTGTTCTTGACATGAGCAAATGGGCTACAACTCGGGATACAAGTACCTACTTAAGTAAAACAAAAATGAGCATTCCATGGCTACTAAGGCTACCTCGTTTATTATTGACATCATGTGGTCCTTGGAAATCTAAGTTTGACATTTTTATCATATCTTCTCAACATGATCCAGAAAGATACAGGTATAAAAAAAAACAAAGGTCAAAAAAAATCAGATGTCAAAAATAAGTGAATAAGTTATTCATTACCTATATAGGAACAGGAACGTTTGCTTTTTGACAGTCTAACACCTACTGATGTCCATATTTATCTTTATATCAGGTGTTTATTTAAAAAAACTTCAAGTAGGCCATGGAATTAAAATAGTAAGTCTGAGAGTCCATCTGAGATAACTTCATAAAAAAAATTGAAAATGTCCTAAGTCATAAAATATTCTAATTTTAATTTTTTTACAACTTAGGTCAGACAAGAGCTTTAATTCCATAGCCTGCTACATGTTTTTTTTATGAACACCCTTTATAGTAGAGAGCTTTATGTAAGAGCTTGCTATATGCACATACCACTTATTGATACTGCCATGAGCAGCGTTGTTCATCATATGACATTACTAATTACCAAATGGCTTTTTGGTTAACATCTTACACCTTACTGGTACAGTTACAGGGTGCATATGAAGGTGCATATTATTTGTTATCTTCCAATATGTATGACTAATTCCTATGTCTCTTGACAGTATAGGTTTTGTGCAGGTGACGTCCCAATTTGAACCTGGTGGTATCACAACATAACCTCACCCATTTTTAATACATGTAAAGTAATGATAGCTTTGCATTTAATTACATTTTTTTCAATTATCTTAAATCAAATAACCCTTAAATTTTACTGGAGGCCTTCGAGAATCATCATTCTTGATAGTGAAGTACCTATATTTGTTGTAGTAAAAACTTATTCAAAGATTTTCTTCATTATAATCTCATCGATACTGCTAGAATATAAAAACGTATTTTTAAATTATACAGGGTGAGTCATAATGGGAGGACGAAAATGAAATCTCATATTCTTTGGTCGATTTTAAGGGGGGTTTGTCATACATTTGTGTTACCTATTGAGCTTCATTAAAAAGTTACGGGGTGTTGAAATTAGAATTTCAAAATGCATATATCTTGATTATTCCAAAACGGTAAGAGATAATTTAATGGAATATTTATAGGCATGAAGGCAGATTTTTTTTCCCTTTACGCGAATGTAATCTTCAAGGAAATTTTTTTGAGGTTGTTTTACCACCAAGTTTGATGACAGGTCACATGCTGCACGAAATCTATAGTGGAATTAGTACATGTAAAAATAAAACATTTTGAAGCAACTTGCATGTCTTACTAAGATTACTCCTAATGACAGACACTGATAGTGTCATTTGTTTTGTTATCAACTGGTGAGCCCTCAGGTGAGCCTATTGGGTTTCTCAAGTGGTTTGCTATGAGGTAAAAACTTTTAACCCTCATTTTAACCCCATTTTTAACAATATTGGTAGATATACTCAAATTTGTATTATTTTTTACAAATATTTTAGTAGGTAGTGGTGTACCTTGGGTGTACCCTAGGATTTTCCCGTAGGTTGTATCTACCTAACTCCAGTTATAACAGGTGAAAAATCACTGGTGAATTTTGGTGTATACACATCAGAAATTTATTGGTATTTAATTGAACGTAGTGATATTTTGTGAAATTTAACGTGAATAATATGGTACGTTTAGATGGTTTTTCTCAAGGTTTTTCTTCTTCACTTCAATATTCACCAGTAATTTTCCCTTGGGGTTAACCACTAGCAGTAGGTAAGTGTATATGTTTGCTTGTTGACTTTGTTGCTTGTTTACTTGTTGCCACATCTGTCAGATATTTGTTAGACCAGTTAAGACCACATTTGCCTACCTATATCAAATGTAATAAATGTCAGCAAATGTACCTACTTCAAATGTGTCAAATTTTAAGCTTTCTGTTGACCAAATGTGTTTAATATTGAACAAATGTATAAATTCGAGTATAAATTGTTAATCAAATGTGGCCACATAATAGCAATAAATGTTTATCTTTAGAAACATTATTGAAGAGGAAATTCCTCGGGAAATTCTATAGGTCAGTTGTCACACCAATATTTGCTTATAGTAGTTATGATTTTGGATTTAAGCAGGTGAGTCCACAGTTTACTTCTGAAATGAACTGTGTCTTGAACCCAGAGCCTGCAGTCGTATTAGCATTTAAACGAAGCTGCGGAAAGAAAAAACTATCAAAGGACATACCCACTAAACAACAGCATTGTTTATGAAAGCAAACAATCCTCAGGGCAACCCCATAGCTAAAACGTAATATTGATCAAATATGATTACTTATAACTTACTACCTATACCTTACTATATCAAGTATGCAGTGGAATAATTGAGAATTTGAAGAAATAAGATACACCCTATATATTTGGGGCATTTTTGATAAAATATCCAATCTGTTCACATATTTCCCAAAGTACTTGGCACATTTAGCAGAAATTTGAAACATTTTCTCATTGTTTCACTAACATTTTGTCACCAACATGTGCAAAATTTAGACACATTTGGCTGACATTTGACACAATTTGCCTAACAATGGATGAATTTGTAACATTTCCCAATTTTGTCTGACATTTATCCTCGCATTTATCCTATTTAACAGACATTTGGAAAAGTTGCTCCAAAGATATATAACATAATATTTGATAGATGAAAATAATTTTTGATGGTGACCACATTTGCAGAGTAACTACCCCTTCAAATTTTACCCAAGAGTAAAATTCGTTACTGGTGAGTTTTGATGTGCACAGATTGGGATTTTATTAGTATTTAATGAAATTAGTGGTCTTTAGTGGAAGTTATTAGATTGTAGCTCTGAATTTATCTCTGAATTAATTAGTGAAATATATGAATTTTTGGAGTCTAACTAACCTGAACTACACATTTTATAAAGTAGATCCCCCATTACATTTTTCCCTTGTTTATAACCCTGGTCAGAACATAGACTATTTCAAATAGATATCTATTCAACTAGTAGGCAGAGAAATTGACATCATATAAATGGGTTTCGTGCGGCACGTGACTACATTGGTTGAAAACAAAAAATATATTGTATTTGTGTGCTTCGGCATCAACATAACAAAATTTAAAGTTTGGATCCTCCCAAAAAAGCCTTAGTAGGATTTAAAATTAATGCAAAACAATCAATTTTATTGCAAACATTATATAATTAATTTTTAAAGTGAGGTTAGATTTACTAAAATTCTGGAAAAATGACGTCATGTGCACGAAACTCATTTACATCTTGGATGGAAAAGGACAAATCTATCAACCCCTTAGCTGTTTAGAAAAATATCTATTTGAAATGGAAATAAAGGTGAAATTGTAATACAAATTGTTTCTTATGAGTTCCATCTAGGATTTTGGCTACAGATTGATTAGATTCGCAGCGGTATCTGCCTTCTGTATCTAAAGCTTATGAACTAAAACATTTGCCAACATTCATCGATCCAAGAACTGAATTTTTGTAAGATTATTAATTAAATGTCTGGGTCTTTCATTTGTTCATCTCGAAGTGCCTGTCTGGTGCAGTCATCATGCAATTCCACTCATACTTTTTTACAGAAATAAGTCCTTTACGCTGACGATGCCGACAGTTTTCTTTACACGGTCTTCTAGACAATGCATCGCCATTTCCGTGAGACCTTCGTGGGCCAAGCTCAATTTGAAAATCGTACTCCTGTAAGCGCTCTATCCATCTGGCTAGTTGATCTACAGAGTTCTGTCATTCTGTCAGTTGTAATAGCAATTTTAATGCTCCATGGTCAGTTCTAATCAGAAACTTTTTTCCATATAAATATAGATGGTAACTGTTTGACTGCCCTGACGACAGCTAACAACTCCTTTCTAATGACGCAGTAGTTCTTTTCTGTTTTTTCGTCTGGTTTTAATGTCTTACTGTAGTACTCGATGACCTTCTCTTGCATGTTTTGCCTTTGAGAGAGTACTGTGCTTTATGAACCGAGCTATGAACTTATAACTCCAGTGCAGTTAAATTTACTTAAATCACTATTTATTTACTCGACAAACAACCACAAATACAATTCATCTACGTATAGTCCATTATTTACCACTAATTCTTTACCACAGCTTTCTGTTATCGCTTTGTTCTTTAGCTTTCTTAGATTCGATTAAGAATTAGACTTATTAGACTCGCAGCCGTCCCTACCTTTTAAACCCAAAGCTTGTAAACTAGAAAATTTATTAACCTTTATCGGATAATCACAGAGTTCTGCTAACCGTCTACTTCTCTTAAAACTAAAAGTAGCGTAAACAAAGTAATAAATTAAGCTCGGCGACGTCGAGTCGACATTTCTAAGTGTCGCCCGGGAACGACCGAAGACCGCCTGTGCTTATCCTTAATTCCTTAATCAATGCTGTTTTGGTATGTTCTGTTTTTTTATGTTCAATAAACTTGTATAATTGTATTTTGATTTTTGTGCGGATTTGAGAGAACTGCGTCTGATAAGGGTTTTTAAACCCTTATTAGATGCGATTATAGTCTACCATAATTTTTTTTCTGATTGTTACAAGCTTTTCGTCAACAGCAGATTTCTACTGTTGGTTGTATCAAAAAACATGTTCATAGGAAATAAGTTCTTTTTGACGTCAAAGATACGCACCTAAAGTCTTTTTTCTGTATTTTGAAATTTCTTTATACTAAAAAAATTCGTTTTTTATCTTGAGTTATTACGGTGAAATAAAAAAATCTAGTTTTTGATAAAATTTGAATACCTCGTAAGACGAACGAAAGAAATTGAAGAAATGTATACACAAATGTGTACAAACTGTTTTGTGTGTTATATGTGGTGTTACAAATCAATACAAAGTGAATATATGGTGTCGGAAGAATCCTTGTAGTTTCATTAGGCCTCACTTCCTGATAGCAGGTAGTCAAAAGAACAAATATTACAGATGGATTTACCTGTATATTATGTATATTTATAGCGAACCAAAACGAAAAAAAATACAATCTCGCTAGGTCAAGCATTCAGAGACAAGTTTCCTAGTGATTTTGTATTACTGTACTCTTAACTAAACTTTTAAACTCTTGTGTACCATGGAAAGCTGTTTGGTCCCCTTGGTTGACAAAGTGCACATGGCAAAATCAACTGGAAAGCTGTTTGGTCCCCTTGGTTGACAAAGTGCACATGGCAAAATCAACTGGTTCGGAAGCTATCTGTCTTATTAAGATGGATTAACAGGGTAGGGACAAAATAACAACTTCGGTTGATTTCGTCAATTTTCAAATTGCCGACGTTTCGACCGTATATTTGGAAGTGGAAAGTTTATAAAAGCCCTAAAAAATTACGTCGATGTTAAAATAATTAAAGCGTTTTCGGGTGACCGCTCTAGGCTGCTCTGAGAGTATTGCCATCCTTACATTCTTATTGAAAAAACAAAGGATGGCGATACTCTCAGAACTCTCTAGAGCGGCCACCTGCATTTTTCGCGAAACGACACAGGGAAACATGTTGCACCTATAACAGTACTGCACGTATGAAGAGCCGGTGTGTCACTATGTACCTATTACCATTATGACATTTAACAGTTAGAATAGTTTTCGGCTAGGTTTTCGGCCTTTTTACTTTTTATTTCATGAATTTTGTTCTCGAGTTCTAATTGGTAAGACATTTTTGTGATCTTTTATGGCTACGCAGAAAGAAAAGTCTGTAGCAAACCTGGAAAACAGGGGCCACATTGGGTATTTGTTTCCGATCCAAAATCTTGGAAAATCGTCCCCCGTGATATGGCATTTTGGTCTGAATTTTAGGTATTTCAAAGAATCCACTTAGAATTATCAATTTCGATTCATATACTGCGTAGTGAATTAAATCGTTACGAGAATCGAGAAATGGTTAGAACAAAATTGCTTCTTTCATCTGCAAAGCAAAAATTTTAATTTAGAAAATAACGCAAACGTTGCGGCATTCCAGGACTTACCTTAACATTTTTTCCATGTTCGCGTGATATAAGACGGATTAAAATCCATCAAGGCAACAGCGCATTCTGGTTTCGTAGGAGTCGGGCGTCGAATTTCGACGTCGCGTCGCGTGCCCAAAAATGGATTCACTCTCGGGTGGGCAGCCGCCGCTCGAACATTGAATTGCTGGGCGAGATTCATTTCAGATAAACAAAAAAATAATTTCATGTGGCGTCGAAAAAATGGTCGGAGATGGACAAAACCGGTTTGCAAACGGGTTTGTTGACCCGCACTTTAAATAACTAGGTGCGTAATGTCCACTTTGTACACGTACTGATGTACAACTATTATTATCTAAATACTTTTATAGAACTCACAAATTTGACAAATCAATGGTCAGATTTACATTTCAACGTTTAAATGCAAATTTGTTGTTAAGTAAATGGTCATAGAACTATTTTATTATAGAATAATTTTTGTCGGCGGTGTTTTCTGAGCTTTTTCCTGGTCTGATGATAAATGATATCGAGATGATAATGATTATATTAGATATTTTGATAGTGGCGTCAGATGCGGAAGTGATGTTAATGGTGTCAATCATTGTTAATGTAAATGTATAGGTATTCATATCCCATAAGGTCCAAGTGATCTGATGTTTTGAAGAAAAACGATATGCCGAATTCTCTAAATCCTCGGTTCCATGAGCCTTTATCAGAAAGGCATACTTACAGAAATAGGAACAACAAATTCGTTGAAACTTCCGAATAGAAGTGAAGGATGACAGCAAGAAAAAAAACCTTTGTTTTTTTCGACCTAAGAGATGCCCACATTTCGATTACAGTTTCATTATTTGGCAAAGCTCAAATGGAATAATAGTATATAATTCAACGAACACGTATACCTTTTACTCACAAGGATGAAGCGACACGAGCCAAAGGCGAGTGGCGTAATTCATCAAAGCGAGTGGCTATTACTTGCGTGTAGAATACAATACTTTTTCTACGACATGTCGATTGGTTATCAATTATTCTTGTTGTAATAGTATGTATTTAAAATATTAATAGACTACCAGAGCAGGTTATTATTATTTAAGCATCAAAAAATGCAACAAACGCACTACTTACACAGTTTATTTGACTTTTTAAACTCTTTTAAGACTGGAAATATCCATATCTTACGATTAACATAACTACAACAGAAACGGTTGTTTTCGATAATGGTCAACATTGATACTAATCTTTGGGTAGAGGTAGGTGCTAATTTAGAGAATAATAAATTTCAACAATATGCGTTTACATATTTTATTCTATTTTGGTTTACTCGCCAAAATTTGCATATATAATATAAATTTTACTAAACTATTATACATTTTACTGGTACAGGACAATAAAGTCACAATTTATTGATCATTTTATTTGATTGGTTGAACCCGTGAGTAATAAATTATGAATCACGGTTAGGTAATAGATGTTACCTATTAAAAACTAGTCAGTAATAGCAATATTATTACACAATCGTGGGAAAAACATTGTTAGGTCGCACAACTGGTGACCTACGAAAAACTAATAAAGTGATTACTCCAGCTTAAAAAAACAGGTTTAAAAACTTATAGTGCACCAATAGTATTTTATGCACCAGACTAATCGCTAGGATAAAAACCCCGGGATCAACCAGTAGGTATAGTTTTTATTTTAGAGGTTTGGTTTTTAAACCGTACCAAACCAACCTGATCACTATTTCTGGAATCGCTAAACCTATCCTATCTTAATTTCACCTTTGGAAGAATCCTTCACTGAGGGTAACCTTAGTTTCTTAATGAAGATTGTAGTAAGGTTTTTGAAACTGAACAATAATAAGAACATATGGAAATGAAGAAAAAGGCTAATTTATAGTAAAACAGAGACAATGTGTGGTTTCCCCCTCCAATGTATGTTTTTACTACATAACTAGATGACTGAACAGGTTCTCCAACAAAAACATTTATAAAATATTACCTTGCCGTTGGTTAAAGGGCAGATTTAGCGAACTTTGAAGAATTTAATTTGAAAGTCATATTCCAAATGGTACCAGGAATTTTCTGATTCTAAACCATTACAAACCACTACTCTATAGGCTGCCTAAGATTTATCAGGTGTTCGTGCGTTAGCAAAAGCAATTGGATGATGGACTTCTCTTGCGAAGCTAAAATGTTTATATAACATAATACCGTGTCTCTTTTGATCAGCAGGAAAACTCCACATGGCTCTGGTACACTTGAGGGAAGTCGTTATTACTAATTTTTTTCGAAAATTTTCTTTGGGAATTAATAAAATGGACAAAATAGAAATTTATAGGTGATGGTAGAACTTAAAAACATTTATAGTAATATCAATTTTTAGAATAAATTTAATAATAAATTTCGCTTACCTGAAACACACTATGCAATGGAAGTTGACGTGACTAACGTAATGTGAGCTGTGAGGTTATGTTAAAACGCTGTCATGGGGATATAAATTGAAACGACATTTGTTTGAGAAACTCTGTGTAACCTTGTAAATTATGTAGATTATCTTGAAAAATATGGTAAAAGTTATATTTTTCCTTTGATCAGGTTAGTTTAAAACAAAACCGCCCGTCAGGGTCGCTTGGACCATATTGGCTTACCTCGCTATAATACGACCGCTTTGTTTTTCTATGAGAAATCTTTTGATGGTGAAGTTAGTTCAGGTTAGTTTAGGTCAGATCAGGTTGGTGCAGGTTAGCCCAGGATAGTTCAGTTCTAGTTTTCTTTTGGTTAGGTTAGTTCAGGTTAATTCAGTTATGTTTTTCCTTTGATCAGGTTAGTTCAGTTACGTTTTTCCTTTGATCAAGTTAGTTAAAGACAAAGCGGCCCTGCAGGGCCGCTTTGTTTTTCTATGAGGGTCCCCTTGGTTAGAATAGTTCGGATTAGAAACGACTAAACTCTAAAGTAGTGCGTTTTACCATATTTTTCAAGATAATGTACATAATTTACAAGGTTATCCAGTATTTAACTAACCTGATCAAAGGAAAAACAACTGAACCAACCTAACCAAAAGAAAACTGGAAGTGAACTAACTTGAACCAACCTAATGAACTAACCTGAAGTAACCTAAACTAAACTGAACTAACCTAACTAAAAGATTTTTCATAGAAAAAACGGCCGCTTGACCCCTTTGACCGACGTTAGCCTGGTATGGCCAAAAAAAAAACTCTCAAGTAGTGCGTTTTACCATATTTTTCAAGATAATCTACATAATTTACAAGGTTTCCCAGAGTTTCTCAAAAATGTCACTTGTCGACATTTGTGACAAATGTCGTTTCAATTTATATCCCCATGATAGTGTTTTAACATAACCTCACACGTCACATAAAAGTTGAGTTCGGTAATTACATTCCGAGCGCTCGGGATATCAGTCTATCTCACTCTAGCTTGTTAAGATTTTGGGCGATCGTCTGTGTCCGGAGCGCTCGGATGGAATTACCGAACTCGGCTTACGTTAGTCATGTCAACTTCCATTGTATAGTTTGTTTCTGGTAAGCGAAATTTATTACTATATTTATTCTAATAATTGATCTTATTATAAATGTTTTTAAGTTCTACCACCACCTATTATTTTCTATTTTTCCATTCTATTAATTCCTAAAGTAAATTTTCGAAAAAAATGAGTATAAACCCCTCAACTGTACCAGCCCCCAGATGATGACATTTATCGAACTGTCGAATTCACCCAATTAAATATTATGAAATTGATCGACATTAGTAAGTTCATCTACATGTACAGTCGCAATCTGTGGCATAGCACTCGCATTGCGACCGCGCGTTTACGTGTTCAATACCCAGATCTTAACACTGTTTTTTTATTTTTTTTTGTTTATGGGAAGGTCGTGGAGAAAATAGTATACAACTAGCAAGAAATTCTTTTAATACAATCGCAGTATTGCAGACTTGCCCGCGGCTTTTGCGCAACATTTTACACTTGTGTTAAATTTACTTCAACTTAAAGTTAATATACTATAAATACATTATTTACTATACGTATATTAACTTTATGGTAGTAAAACAAGACAAATTATCCAATCTATATACACATAAATTAGAATGACAGGAGTTGATTTGCTTTGTTAAACAACCCAAAAAATGTTAATATAAGCACCAGGTTAGTTACCAAAAATTGTTTAGCTTTGTGAAGAAGGCTTTTTAGTTCCTTTTGGCTTTTTCAACAAACTACCATATTTATGGAGCTATGATTCTTAAAGGCTTTAAGTCTAAGAAATTGTTTTACCTTGCCAATCAAGTACGCACGTCTTACGGTTTTTAAGACCCCAGTGATTAGCGCTGAATTTTCTTACAATGATCCTTATTTTCTGTCATTACGTTCACATCTTCCTGAATTATTATTGGTCAAACTTTCCTATGAAATTATATCTTCATTAATATTAATATTACTAACTTTCATACCACATTATTCCCATAAATTTATTGATTCGTTTAGAATCTTGAAAGGAAAGCGCTCCGAAATGAGATGGATAAAGTAATTTTGGCAGTTTGAAAACGGCTTATTAACCGTCTGAGCAGCTGTTTCGGCACCGTTAAGCATAAGAATTCCTACTTAACCTTGATTTAGATGAATCGAGAAGAAAATAAGTAAAAGGCCACACAATTTAAATAACATTTACCTAACAGGTTGTAAAAGGGAAAATAATTAGAATTAGTCCTTTTTGTGATGTGTGATAGGGACTAAAGGTAGCAATTGGATCAAAAATTTCTTCCCCATGTTTCGTTTGGTTTTACTTAAACTATCATCTCTTCGTTTTTATGGCTGTAATGTTAGATATAGGCTCGACTCAGAACTGGACTAACTTTCTACGAAGGTCGATCTGTTTTATATCTAAAACCTATAAAATTCCCAAAAATTACGAATGCTCAATATTTTAAGAAGCTTGTTCAATATAACACTGCTAAATCTTAGATGTGGAAGTGAGCCACTAATTTTGTTGTAATAATTAATCAACAAACAAATCGATCATTTTTTAAATCTTGTCGTTTCTTACACTCCCCTTTTTTCAAAACTGAACAGGCTAGGGCACGAGTCATGATCCTTTTTGCGTTGCAGAAGTGACCTTGTCTATACCGTTGCAATAGAACTACTTTCGATTTTATCCGTTCACCGAATGGGTGGAGTACTGTACTTAATAGTGAATAACGTTACCTATTAAATTGCGCTATTATAAAACACAATTAAAGCAGCCACTGAATTATGTAGGCAGCCAATATTAGCAATAAAATAATACAGATTTTTATTTTAATTGCTTACGTAGTCGTTGCTTCTCAAGTTTTTTAGTAATAGTTTAAGACCTAAAAGAAAAACCATCTTAGCACCAGCTAAAAAAATTACGGTTCAAACACTAATCATTTAGGAGACTAGTGCACTCTGAATCGATCTTTAGGGAATTTTTATTAAGTAGTAAAAACTTCATTTATCGTAAAGTTTCTGTATTGTCACTTGTTGATATGGAGTGTTTGTAACGTTCCTTCTAGTTGATGTCTAAAAATTGATATATGGATGAGAAACATTCTGGTGTAAATTTCTAGTAGATACAAGTATACAACACAATTTCCTTCATAATTTGTGACGACCTAACTTCATAAAAACACATCGCATTGAATTTTTATACTGGCTAATAACGAGTAGGTAATGTACTGCCAACAAAATTAACGTAACAAATATTTACTATTATCTCAGACCTTGTCTCGGACTGTAACACCGAGGACGTCATAAGATTTTATAAATACAACACTAACTGCACTCGCCTAGCGGCCGCGACAAGAAAATAATGAGATCACTATATCACCGTAGGTTTCTTGAAGTCACAATTAGCGCTCCATAGTATTGTTGCCAAATGTACAGTTTTAGCTCCAAACAGCGTTTTTGCTATTGCGAAAATAAACACATTCTTTGGTTTCTTGATCAAATCAGAGTGAAGGCTGATGGGGAGAGGAATTTCAAAGAAAGTTGTTCAGAGAATCGACCCACGTTCTTGCCACTTTTGAATGTCCCATTCTATTGATTTAAAAAATTAAGTCGCTCTTTTGCAAAAAAACTCAAGCGTATGTCAAAGGGTTTTTGAGCTAATAAAAATGTGTGAAAAAAAGTGCTAGAAAAGCATGAATGTGCTAAAACAAAATATGGAATTAAATGTTTTTTTGATAACCCAGACTCACCAACTACTAGAGAACTGATTCTGTAAAATATCCACATAATTTTATTAATAGTTATTTACGTTATAAGTCCGGTAAATATAGTTTTAGAGTAGGAGTAAGATGTTTCCGGACGAGGCGCTAGCCGAGTCTGGAATTTCGAAACGACTACTGTACCACGTTACCGGACTTATGATGTACAACATTTTACTTCAAACTTATTAAAAACAGGAAAAAATCATTTTTTTATCAAACGGAATAAAAGTACGTCATTTGTTCTCTCCATACGCACACCTAAAGTGGGCTTTCTAATCCTGAGACCAAAAAAAGTAGCAAAAAAGTCCTAGGCAGTAAAAGTAAAGTCAAATGTCACCGCTATTGTCATGGTGGCGCATATATAAACCATCTTATTGCCATCTTTACATTCTTGTTGAAAAAACAAAGGATAGGAATACTCTCAGAGCGCTCGAGAGCACCACCCGAAACCGTTCTTAGTCGAAATCGCATAGGTTCTCGAATTCTGTTAAATGTCGTTAGTTGTCATCATATTTATCTGTCAATGTCATTTTTATTAATTTAGTATTAATAATAATGCTATAAATTTTTAGTTCAGGTTAGTAATACCATATTTTACTTCAACCATCTAAACCATTGGTTATGATTTAATACCATCAAAACCATTGAACATTGAACACCACCGTTTTAACACATTCTATTTATATACACCACTAATTGGGTAAGTACCTAGACCTGCTTAAAGAGGATGAAAGAAAATTGCAACACTGAATCACTCTGAAATAGACTTTCCTGCATGCTTGAAAAAAAAATAGTATATGTTACGCGGAGTAAAAGGTCTTTTTGTGCTTCGCCCAGTTGCAGGCCTCAGCTTCGCTTCGGCCGTCAATCTCTGGGCTCAGCACAAAAAGACCCACTTTTACTCCTAGTGACATAATCTACTATTATTCGCGGCGAATATATTTTTGACAAATCCGCCAATGGTATGACGGTGGATTAGCAGGTTAGGGACGGCTATTGGGACGCTAAACACTTGGAATAAATCCGCCAATTTGACAAATAGTTTCATTACTGTATCCTGTACCGGTAGGTTTAGGTAGGTTACCATGGATACAATGGATTTATTGAAGATGTGCCGGTACTCAATACTGTAAAATTTCTTTACGATATCCAATCCTGTAAAAATCTATTTACCGGATTAAAATCAAGTACGTAAAAGTGTAGTAGTAAAAGCATTTTTTATGAGAAAAATATCTTTAACCAAAATTTAACTACAACTACAGCCAGAATTGAAGCACGCTAAAAGCTGACACATTACCAACAAAACAAAATAAACAACTCAACGTAAGACCCCGAGGTACTAAAAAAAAAGAGTGCAATACATCAACCCTGTGAGGAATTCTGTTCTTTATTTTGGTGCATTTTCCGATAGTTCACACAAAACCGGTTGGATTCGTCCTTCGTATTCACTGTTGTATTAGGTATGATGACCATGGACGTGTCAACGAAAGTTTGTTTAATGATTCTTAAAGAATTTTTCCATCACGATCTTGCTCAATTTTCGATTTTTCTCAGCTTGCTCCACTGATATAATATTTCTCAGAATTTACTGAGTTGCAGATGTTGAAACTTACATCTCTGCATATTTTATTCATATCTGACTTCTCACGAAACACTAAAGATTATAATTATTTGGGCAGGTCATCTAGAAGCGATTTTCAATCCAGAAATTAAGCATCCCTGAAGACCTGTATAGAATCTCTCTATCTGTATAGAAATTCGGCCTTGACAACGGTCTTTTACAAGCAGAACGAGAACCATGATTCCTTAACATCACCAATGTCGCTGTCCCTATTAGAAACAAACTGACTTACAGATATTTGGCAAACAGACGAATAAACAGTTTCTGTTTCAAGAAAATTAGTCTACGATGACTCCCAGCCGTCATACCACGCATAATCCTAATGGCACACCTCCCAAAAATATGTGTCGTACCAGAGATGGCTTTCTACGACAGCAGAATATACTGCCTTACAAAAGAAACTGCTAAACTGCGCCCTTTAACCCCGATGGAATAGTCTGTCATTGATCCAGAGGGATAATTATTTGTTCTCACTGAAGCCATCAACCCTTCTATGCTATTATAGCACGGATGGTTATTATTTAATCCAACTTTGCCTCAAACGACTTTTTCTACGTCGAAAGTCAGGACAGTCACTGTCGTCTTTGTTACGCTGCAAGACCATTTCATCATCCGCAAAATAAGTTATCCACTGATTCTTAGTTTTGTCAAATCATTGATATAGACCAGTAATAGTACTGGTCCCAGTGTAGATAAATGAAGCACTGCACTATTAACGCTTACAGGAGGAATGATCAACTATCCACATGCCACTTCACCCATCCTTTCTCCACCTGGGCTGTCATTCTTTCCACGAGTTGTTTCAGAGCCGGAAGCATCTCGGTGGAGGAAAGCGGCTACTTACCACTTAAGCCTAGAGGACTTAAATGTAGAATCTTATAAGGATAACGATGACCATTCTGTTATAAATTTTTGTTATAAATTCATTGATCGAAAATATGTGGTAATAAACACATCTCTGAAACCAAAAGCAAACTGTCTTATAAAACTGAATGTCTTATAATAGTAACGCAATTGTTTCCGTGCCTATTATAAATTTTAATTAGTTCTTATAAAATCTTATAAACAACATATGAGTACAAGAAGCGCTACCTATACCATAAAATCTTTTGCTAGTTTTATCTTTGTCTCGCTCATGTTTTTCAATGGAAGAATCATATATCTATGCTACGATATGGCATCGGGACTCGGTAGTCATCTTCCGTCTTGTCGGCTGGCGTTTTTTTGGATAAGTAATTTACTGTCAAAATGAATACGCTACTCACAAAAGAGACGCGCCTCTCAAAAATAAAAGATATAAAGAAAACTACATAAGCTTGAAAATAGCTTAACGGAGGAAAGCCTGCGCCAGAGGAAAGAATATCTTGTGGCGCAGCCTGTAGCCTGTGGCTAGGGCTACCTTCCTAAGAAGTGGTATGAAGAATCCTTCCCTGCTCCTCAGTGTGCGCACAGTGCCCTGTCAACCATTCCTAGAAGGTGCATTTAGTCTGCATAGCTCTATAAGGATTCCTACAAGGTCTCGCAGGAACTGCCGACTTTTTCTAAGTAGCCAAGAAGCCTTGGTTCTCTTCGGATTGGGGACAGAATAGTTGGCAGACTTCTTTGGTTTGACTACATATTGCTGATCGTGTCCATTTTGTCTTTGTACTTTCCCATGCCCACGTGTACCTCGTAAGACGTAAATTTTACTTACTTGATGATAATGTATTGCGTCCTCTCAATTTACAGATGTAATGGTTTTGCAGGTTTAGGACAAATAAAACTCCCTTGTCGTTTGAATAAAGGCCAACGTTTCGACGTTTAATTTACACCTTATCGTTTTATTTGTCCTAAACCTGCAAAACCAATACATCTGCAACTGTTTTACTCACTCCTAAACGTAATTCCGGTCCATTGAAGCGCATTTGGCAGCAAAGCTTGGCCGACTTTCTCGGTGTGTCTGTGGCTAGGGTCCCATCCCAAAGTTACCCTTTTTGTTTCTGCGTGTTTTCAATTCATATTCATATTCTATTCATTCATAATTTTTCTTGGATACCCTAGATAATTGGTGGTTGTAGATAATTCTTGGTGTAATAAACTTCAGTGATTTCATTGATATGTGTATTCGGCTGGGTTCGACAGTATGAATCCTGTTGTTAAGTACCAGGCATTTAAAATGTAGTTTTGTGATTGACCAATACTTCTTCAATGCAGGTTTTTTGCTCGCTCAGATTTGGTTGGAATATATGTCCTTCTCGAAAAGAGTTTTTCTTCAGGAAACCGTTAATGTTTCGAAGTTTATCCTTACTAATCAACGATCACATTGTTTTTGTATATGATAACCACTATTTTTCTGTTTATTTAAAATTTAGTCAGTTAAAAAAAAATCCTATCCTTACTTATCATACTTCATATCACTACCCGAAGCATGCCATAAAACAAACATTGACTTTGTACAAACACAAACTTTACTGGGTGATTTTTATAGATTAATGAGGCGACCACACGTCTTGTTCACCTGTTCACAGTACCGGCTGGAATATAAAATTTCTGAGATTCGCTTCTTCAATGTGTTGCCAAAACTAACTTACAGGCTGCGATAGCAATCACTTGAAGTTCATTGCTAGGAGAGCAGCTTGTTTAATGATTGTTAGCTTCTGTTTGTATGATAACTATTTATATTGCTAACTCCTTTGCTACTGATAGTTGTCGTATTTTGGCATTACACTGAAGAACTAGCTCTTACATGTAATATAAATATTGTACTTATAGCGAGTAAAAAGGAAAAAGTATGCATCACCTCCTCAGTAAAATGAAGAGTACTAAACTAGTCTTTATTCCGCTTTATTCTTGATTTTATACTTGAGACGTTTGTTTATTCGATACGCTTCTCGTGGTCCCATTGACATCACATAAGAACCTGTTTTAAAATAAAAAAAAATCAGAAGTTTGTACCTAAATAATGTTGAACAAATTAGTCCCAAACATAAGTTTTTTTAATTTGAACACTACATAAAACCAAATCTCTATAAAAAATCTATTTCAACTTAAACGTATTTTCTTGCTTCAATATAAACATAGGTAAGTATAACTAAAATTCCCAAAATTGGCATTTAAAGTGATGTTGCTAATACGCCGCTGAAAAGTTTATTTATGTGTTTCAATAAAATGGTTTTTTAAATTTTATCCGCACACTTTACTTATCTTGTCATCAGCGGTGCGAGCCTTTGATATTGTACACATAATATAACAATGTTTAGGCATATAACCATAAAACATTTTTAGTAGTTCAAAATGTACGTTTTAGGCAATATTCCGTTGTTTTGTTTGGGTCAGGGTCGTTCTACTCTGCGGTTTTTAATTTCCAAAGTCTCGAAAACGTTTGCTCTAAGAGCTTCGACCAAGTATCCTTTTTTTGTTTAGAATTGATTAGGAAACTGGAAGGTACTATATTCTAGAGAGAAAAATTTGAAAGACTAGAAACAAAATTATATTTTGAGCTCCGTACGTCGCATACGAGGTCTCATGCGAAGCAAGATAGGACATATGTTTATTAACACTTCTTAAACTTCTTAATAAAATGTAACATGTAAAATAGTATATTGTTTAATGACTGACGAAAATAGCATTTTCTCTCCGCCGAGTTTGGTAATGTTCTCGCGCGATAGAAACTGCTTTTTTGACGAGTAAAACAAGATTTTTTTTCCACGATGCTAACATTAAGTCTTCATTAACTTTAGAAACAATCTCTACAGAGTGTTTCTTTCAAAAATTATGGCGCGTCATTGTCAAAATGACACCTCGATTGTCAATTAGTTCAGTTTGGTCAAATTTCAACACGTTGATTTACTTTTCCGAGGCACGGGCAGGCAAAATGTTTTGTATGATATCACCATTTTCTATGGTGTTTTACAAGACTAGACCAGTTGAATCGCATTTAATTGACGATATACATGCGATATTAGAGCAACTTACTTTCGTCACTAGAGACGAAACACCATGGGACTTTCTCTTACTAGAAGCGAAAATTACGTTTTCGGCTAGGGCAAGATATGACGAAAGTTGTCAATTTTTTCATGGTTGTAGAAAAGTAACTTTTGAAATTAAAGTGATCTTGTAGATACATGACACCCTGTACATAGTATACTAATACACTACAGTAACAGCGTGACCCTTCGTTTTGTTTAATTAACTTTTATTAAACGTTATCTTTATCAGGGTTACAGTCACCAAATGGGTGCATGTTTAGTTACAATGGGTATCATTATACTGTCGTTAATGATAACTTAAGAGGTTACACCAAATTTATGACTCAAGCAACTGACTTCCTTTTAGTTAAACAGTAAAACTGCAACTAAAATCCTAACGTTTCCTATGGTAATTGTAATCCTGATGAAGTTTAAGTTAATTAAACGAAACGTCGGTGAATAAGGTTGTGTGATTATTGCGGAATATGCCTGCTTGTCCCAGGAAAAAGAGTCCGCTCCGAATAATTATTGGTTTAATGTCTTTTTAAGAATACAGCAAAACACGTTGATATCGAAAAGCGCATCTTTCGTTGCTTTTTAGTTTTTTTTAGTCTTCATTCCTCTGCCCCCGGTGGCCCCCCATTTGAGTTTTTTAAATTGAAAAATGAAAGTTGTGTTATACTTTCTTAGAAAGGTAGATTTATTTCCCACCTGATCATGTTTTTAGTTTTAATTTTTATTCGCTGATTGTCTAGAATTAAATCAATTTCGTATTAACGGAATGTTATAGGGTATCATTGTTACCTAAGGTTCTACACTTGGTTTTACTCGCTACCTATCGTAATCAATATGATGAACTCTATTGATATTCAACATGAAAACGTCGCGTCGCTCAAAATTTATACGATATTTTCCGTTGTTTTTATTTCTTTCTAATTTTAGTTCAACTAAAATGGTTTACACGTTGCAAGAGAAAAACCGATATTGTGAGACGTTACTACCAAGATAATAATTCTACGAGAGCAGTAGCTCGAGCCTTTCATTTAAATCATCCCCATAAAATGGTAACCACTCTTACGTAACTAAATTGCTAAGAAAGTTACGAATGGTTGGTTCCGTCCGGAATGCTAAATGTGATGTTGTTTACCCATTGAAGGATTTGTTTCGCCAAATAACGGTTTTGGGTCACGATCAATTGGACAACTGAACATTTGTGCGAAAGGGTACCGAAGAATTTAGAGTTTCTAAAAGTACTGGTCATATCAGAATCCTATGAATGGTATTTTTTTTTTTTAATTTCATCCTTACATAATCAAACTAGTACACGAACTAAATGAGGATGAATTTGTTGTATAAATTCTACAAGATGCCATATCTCCTAGGATTACTGAAATAGTAGAATAAGATCTCCATCTCTTTCACATTGCCTACAATTTGCAATGGCCTTACATGTGGCAAGGGGTGGGTAAACTAACATCCTGCAAAATAGAAAATTTCAGTGCAATGATAACAGTTTTCAAAAATTTCAAAATTAAATAGAGTTTTAGTTAGAGTATTAAGCAGAGTTTTAGTTTTAGTCATATTTTTAAAATAACTTTTTATGTAATATTTTACTTATTGGCAAACCCAAAATTTTTCATTTTTTTTACAGGCTTTCCGTTGCACTAATGTTCTTTTTTTTACATCTTCGAGTTTTAACATTTATCCCCGATGGTAAAGGACTAAAGCTAATTCCAATCTATTCCAAAATTCCTGGAAAGGAGGTCATCTAGCCCACATCTTTGCTGTAGTAAACCAGTAGCAATATTGTTTTTAACTGATGTCAAGTAGCGTGCTATAATATAATTATAAATAAATAAAAAATCTTAGCTAGCTACTGAAATGGCATTTTAATGCACAGGTATTCAAATTACCATAAATACGAATATCTTTTCCATTTATAGGATTTCTCTCGCCCAGATAGATGCGTTTACCAACCAGCTGGAATATGCTTGGCTGCTTTGAATTACAGTCACTTTAGCCGTTTTATTATGAGTGGTGATGAAATAAATAAGTGGATCGACTTTCTGAAATGGATTTTTTTGATATTCTAAATAATTTTATTCCTATATACATGTATGTCTAGGAACTTATCAACTCCGACAGGGAATATGCGGTAACATTAATCCATTACGTAATATTCAGTATGTAGAAAATTTAATAACTAGTAATCGACAAGTGCAGTTTCTGCCATTAAAATCCGCTTTTAAATCAGCTTTTACTTCATATTATTGTCCTATGCAAAGGTTATATATAACAAAAAACGAATCACTGATGGACTTAGGGTGGCTTACACATCTTCCTCACAAAATTGAAGCTGGATGGTGGTCCTTCAAATTTTCCATATTGCTCTCAATAAAACGATCTGTCACTTACCAATTTTTTTTACATTGTAGGCATTGTAGGTTGTTATGTTTTAGTCCACAAAACTTTATGAAGAAGGTCTACAAATGGTTCTTAAGAAGGTAGCTTTAAGTGTGTCTTTTTCTACCCATTACAAGGGGGTCGCCGGGATCTACTTAATTTCATCCCGGTAGTTTTTCCTTTTTAAACAAAAAAATTACACTTTTGCACCTCGTGGAATAAAAAGCTACTTTTTGATTTCCTTTTCCAGGAATAAAATGTCATTTTTATTCCTTCCGCAAAAAAAAACAGCATCTGTATCTAATTAGTTCGTTACTTTTTATCCCGGGAAAAATCCCACCTGTATAGAAATAGCAATAAACCGAACATTAATTGCGGTCACTCGGTAAACCGTCTTGATTATTAATCGTCCAAAACAATTAACACACTTGTTCATTAAGTAACTATTAAGAGTCCAATAGAATAGTTCGAAGGCAAGGATGGGCAAACATGATTTTTTTTTCTTTTTTTCTTCTCCTTCTGCTTTTGGCAGTTCGTCATCTAACATCTTTCACCTGTTCACCTCCTCTCTCTTTCACTTTCTCTGTAGTAAGTGTTTTTAATTACTTTAACAATTTAACATTGATAAACATTCTTGCTGAAACAGTTTTCACTTAGAATTTAACTAAATTCCAACTTAAAACTCGAAATTTAACAAAAATCTGACTTTAAACCTGTAATTTAACTAACTACCGAGCTTAGGGTCCGACTCTGAGAAAACAAAATCTTGTTTGCTTTTCTACCACTTTGTAAGGTAGCTTCTTATTGGTCCTATAAAAAGGTCTGTGCAAATCAGGGTTATATTGTTATTTTGGTCAAATTTTGGTACGATTGGCCGCATTTACAGGGTGGTCTATTACAAGGCAAATAAAAACGGTTGCCTTTTTGCTTGTGTTTTAAATTTAAGAATTGGGAGAGTGGGCAAGTAATGGCAAAAAGTGTTAATAGTTAATAATTTAACTATTAACATTAATAAAATTTATATAATAATTTTAATAAATTACTATTTTTTAACATTATTAAAATTAATAAAAGTTAATAATTTTATAACAACAATTACCTATGCAGTTAGTTAATTTATGCTATTTTAATTTTTGGAAAAATTTATTTTTTTTGGCATCCTGTATCTTTAAACTTTAAACACGGCCTACAACTCGAAATTTAATCAAACTTCGTCTTTAGAAACCCATTAAAACGCCGCGCCGGTGCAAATCAGGGTTAAGATTAAAAAAACCACATGGTTTTTTTTGTTTATTTTGATGAAACGGATATTGTTGATTTGCCGCCTTTACAAATAATCAATTTGTAAAATTTATACATCACTTTAAAAAAAAATTAAAATAGCTCTTTCAGAAAAAATTAAAATTTTTCGAGAAATAGTTATTTATGTATTAAGAGCGAAAAGTACAACTTTTTTGCTCGGAGAGTGAAACGGCAATCACTCGAGAGCAAAAAAGTTACTTTTTGCTCGTAATGCATACAACGTTTTTTCTGCAAACGATCAATTTCAAATAATGTGAATCACAACTGAGCATAACTGAAGTCACAATCTGAAAATTTAAATCAAAGTGACATTGAATTATTAAATATTTGGTTGAGTGGTGGTAGTTGCTATTGACAGCAAGCGAAAAAATCTTTTACTTCATACTGTCATCACCAATGTCATACATCATTTAGGACATTTTTAGCTTGATTTTAATCCGGTAAATAACTTTTTACAGGATTGGATATCGTAAAGAAATTTTACAGTATTGAGTACCAGCACATCCTGTGACGGTATTCAATAAATCCATGGTATCCATGGTATCCTGTACCGGTATCGGTATATTTACCGGACTTATAACGTAAATAACTATTTCGCTTGTTGTCCTGGGCAACCCGCGAAAAAGTAAACTCACATTCTGATCCTCAAAAAAGGTTAGGTTTTCGTTTGTCTAATGAAAGCGCAAAATGCGTCATTATTTGACGTTTGTAGAAAAAATAATTTTATATTTTCGATAAATTTAAATTAAATTTTATTCAATATGTAACTTTTTTAACTGCTAATATCGGTAAAAGTTGGTACGCATGACAAAGCTCCCCATTTCCGCCATTTTCATTTAAATAAATCGTCAGGGCACTTATTCTATAGAAAGGTGTGAAAGTGAAAATGAAAATCTCTGGCCAATGGAATTGGTCAATAGATTTTTTTGACCAATCAAGTTTTTCAAGATTTTCATTCTCACTTTCACAACTAAAGAATGAGGCTCCTGATTTTGACACGGATTATCAATAACTGTCGTATATTAAAAGTAAATTATGATCCAAGAAATCAATTGTACTTCTTCAGATTTACAAAGCATTGCATTAAATCCTGTGAATATTTTGTTTCTTAATTACCATATCGAAATAATTCAATATGTGAATGACATTTGTTTGGTCACCTCTACCAAAATTACAGGACGTAAACCAAAATTGGTATCGAAAAAAATTTCATTCCGTTATTGTTTTCACGCCATTATAGAGCGGAAAAACTGTCATATTAAAACCGAAATAGAAAAACAAAATTTTAGATACTTAAAAAATTGTTGTTACCACGTTAATTTCTTATAATTAAAGGAGTGACTTTTTACTACTAGATTCAAGCATGGCTATAGGTCGCAGATTAGACCACATACTTCCATGACATACAGTATATTGCCTATCTTTTACATTGCTGGCCTTGCACTGCAAAAGGAGGAGATGGAAACACAATACCTCGTATATTGCAATTTCTGCACATGCCGAAAAATAAGCGCCCTTTTGAAAGTGGCACAGTTACACCCACGTGCAGTTAGATTCACGTACTCTCCACGAATCACGAACTAGGCCGAAAGCACTTGGTTCATGATTCGTGACATCCAATGTTGCCGATACTTTCACGAGTTACTCCGGTTACTCGATGTAAATGCGTGTGACGGAAAAATATTCGTTAAGGAGGTATAAGCCATTCACTTATTATTGTCGTCAAGTAGGCGTTGGAAATTTGACTTTGACATTTTTATCGTATCCTCTCAACATGTACTAAAAGGAGATGGTTATAAAAAAAATTAAGGTTTCAAAGATGACAAAAATAGTGAATGGGTAATATGTGATTCTAACCAAGTACGTTTCGAGATTTGGCAACAACCAGCATAGTGACCAGCAGAGCATCGTGAATCGGATCCGAATCCCCATATTTTGGCTTCAAGGTCACTAAAGGATGTCCTGTACGTATTGACGTACTTGGAATAGATTATGTTTCGAAATGTCCAACATTTTTCTTTCCACCCATCTCTTTCTACATTAGGGCTTCTGAGGGCCTTTCACTCTCTCGTGATACCTTTGCCCCGCCGACGCGACTTATGCTTAGCGTTACGCTCGTTCTTATGTCATCGTTGAGGATGTTGATTGGCCCGGTGTGGATGACAAATATAAAATATTAGTGTTATTGAAGACGAAACAGATGGGTAAAATAAATTACGTCGTTGTTATATAGAGAGTTGTGTTGCGATGTTGGAGTCTAGTAATATACAAAAGTCACCCAATTAAAGCAAAAGTGAAAATTTTTGTACCATTTAGGTACTCTTTCCGAATCTATAATTTGTGCAACTATACGTCATTCACTTATTTTTGGCATCTCGTTACCTTTGAAATCTTCATTTTTTATACCTATCTCTTTCCGGCGCCTGTGGAGAGGATACCATAAAAATGTCAAAATCATATTTCCAACGCCTACTTGATGACAATAATAAGTGAATGGTTTAAACATATAACATCACGCTAATTTGTGAAATTTTATCTATTGTAGATTTCAATCCATTGATGTTAAATGACTTTGTAGCTACCCGCTGTTCGAGCTATTGAAGACACGCCGCTTTATTGTCTAACCCCCTTTTCTTTTATAAAGATTCTGTTATACAGGGTGTTAAATAGGTCATTCCGTTCCATAATATGTTCTTTGAACAAAAATTATAGAGGTTTTCTCTTGGGTTTTGTAATACCATTTTGCATTTTAGATCGAGTTTTAGATCCTCATATTCGATGTTAAAATGAAATCAATTATAAAACCTTTTTTTAAGTAAGTCTACTATTTTTCGATCTCATATGTAGTATACATTTCTAACTTAAGGAACCAAATTTAATGATCATTAAATCAAGCTTGTAAACAGGCATTAAATAAACTTTGAAATACATTAAATGTTTTCGTTTAATATAATTATTATTGTAGCTTGATGTCTAGTGCCATGGTTACGTTTTTTACTAGGTGTTTTACGAAGTTTTTTGTCTGCCAAATACTTATGTTACTTACCTAGGTCATTCATAAACATTAAAAATAAGCTTATGATTTCTGGTGCCAAAGAGAAAGATTTTTTATTATTAAACGATCAGTCATTTCAGTAGTATAATACAAAGAAATAAATCTCAGTCCGTTTACAAATTCAGAAAACTTGACAACAGCGCTCTTCGATCTATTCAAAAAATGTTCACCGGCAGTGACATCCGTCTCATTTTATCGTATTCCGTAATTGTAACGAAATTCCTTTGTATTGAATGGAACTAAACAGTTGCTTGGCGTGACAATCAATTGGTTTTGAAATACTCTTGCGTTACAGCATTATAAAGTTTTCACAATCACATTACGTACGATGATCTCTCCTTCAACAAGGCCGCTAGTGTACCTTCTGTATATAACTGTCAAGATGCAACGGCGCCCACAGTGACTGTACCGTCTACGATTCGAGATGAAAATTGTTTGCTTAGGAATTAGTCACTTTACTACCAATATTACTCATTCCCATTACAACTACATACCGCTATCATCTAACAGCTGTAACACCGCTATATTATTAAATAGGTGAACCGTTTTTATTTTTAAACATCTAAAAATACGATGCGTGCTTTCTACGACTACCAGTATTTTTAGTGAAGGACAGATAGAGTCAACGCTGCGAGCAATAATCCCGTTTCATAAATCCGACTGCTGAGCGTTCTAGAAAATGTGTGGGATTGTGAAAGAATTACCATGCATTGAAATAAAAAATTAACAATAGCTTTATCCTTATTAGTTGTTACGTACTTTGATATTTGAAATATTTCATGAATGTTTGTTTCAACCTTGAGAGCGTCCACACCGGAACTAAATATTTTATGAGACACCCCTAGTAAAGAACTGACCCGTGCATACTGTAACTTCCTGGGTAGCGTCGGCATGAATAGTCCGGTCGTTTGTTTAATAACGATGATTTGTTAATTATTACAGTAGCTTTCTTAGTAATTATCAGCAGTCACACATTCGCAGTGAAAAAAAAAACGGAGATTTCGGGTTCGTATGAGTCTTAAGAATTAGAAGTCGATATAGTGGGACGGATTTGATTAACGATCTTATTCCCGATGACGGTAATAATTTGAACGTATGGATGTCATCTCTTAAAACTGAAATTTCTCTATAATATAAGCAAGTGAATTTGATTGTTTGTTAAATCTATTTACCCCAAAGAAAAATAGTCTAAAACAAACTATTTAGTGCCATCCTCTCTTAAAAAACTATCTTTGTAACTACGAAGAGGAAAGTAAACAGAATTGAAAATTCCGAAATATTATATATTTGCAACTGATATACGGAAACCGGTGCGGGCCGGTGGCGATCCCAATATCGCTTGATGAAGCTTTCATTTACATATTCTTGCGTATTCTTTTAATTTAGGAAATTTCCTAGTTTATAAAATTTTTAGATATAAAAGAGACCTTAGTCTTAGTGTGTCAGTCCGATGCATAGTCGAGTCTAACTCTAACATCACAGCTATAAGAACAAAAAGCTAGTCGAGAGCTATTATGCTAAAGCGTTTAGTAGACAATAATGCTCATCCGTATTGGCAAATATCTTAGAGGATTGAGCTTTCAATACGAGGAAACAAAATGGACAAGACTACAAAGAATATACATTAAGACGGTCTGAAATCTAACGGCAAAACTGCTTATCAAAAAATTCCACCAAGATTTTCACGTCAACTTTAACCCATTTACCGATATTGCGTTCTAGTAGGCGCGCAACGCAAAAAGCGTTAGACGGAAGCCATTGCAACAAAACCCCGATAAAAGGAAGGAAAGTGCTATTTTTTTAAGATATGAAGAATTCAAGAAAATGGTTGACCCGTGCAGTGAAGATGACCCAGATGGTCTTCAGGAAAAGGTGCTTTGTGTGCTATCTTTTGAATTAGCTCGGAGAGAAGGACAAACTTACAAGTTTATGGACAAGCGCAGAGGAATGTGATCGATTCTTCTTAACTGTAAACCCATCTTGGAAATTTTAAAAATGGTACAAAGATGCCCCTGCAGGAAAATACTCTATTGCCACATGGGCATCAATCCAAGCAAAGAAGTAGGGACTAACAACGAAGAAGAAAGTAATTACCAATCATTCTTTAAGAGCAACAGCTGTGTCCAAGCTGGCCAAAGAAGTCATAGAAGAACAACAACTAATTAAAATTACTGGGCATTCCAGCAAAAAGCAAAATCAATTACCCCTTACCTTCAAATGGATGCAGACCATCATGCCAAGATAATAAGTAAAATGAGGGAAGTAAAATAAGTAAAATTACTACCAATGGACCGCTGGCATCATCAGTCTCACTCGAAGTAAGGGGTGTTCATTTGAAAATGTCATCTAGTAGGATGTGATATGTCAAAAGAAAAGTATGAAGAAACAAAATTTATTTTGATTACGTCATCCTTGCCACAGTGTTTGTTTTCAAGCGGTCGAAAAGTACGTTATTTACTATCCCCCCTATACAGGCACTTGAAATGCGCTTTCTAATTCACATACAAAAAAAGTAACAAACAGGTCCTAGGAGTAAAAGTAATTTCCAAAGTCACCGCTGCTGTTATGATGGCGCATTTATAAACGATTCTCATTCACCAAAACTATTTGAGCACTAGATGGCACCGATAGACTGGTCTGAGTGTATTGCCATGCTTACATTCTTATTGAGAAACCAAAGGATTGGAATTCCCTCGGAGCGCTCTAGAGCGGCCACCTGAAAACGCTGTTAGTCGAAATCACATACCTTCATAACATACAGGACATTTCCTATATTTTACATTGCTGGCCTTGGACTGCAAATGGAGGGGATGGAAACACAATACTTCGTATGTGGCAATTTCTGCACAGGCCGAAAAATGAGCGCCCTTTTCAAAGTGGCACAGTGCAGTTAGATTCACGTACTGTCCACGAATCACGAACTAGGCCGAAAGCACTTGGTTCGTGATATCCAGTGTTGCTGATACTTTCCCGAGTTACTCCGGTTACTCGACGTAAATGCGTGGGAGGGAAATTTATTTGATACGGAAATATGTGATTCTAACCAAGTACGTTTTGAGATTTGGCAACAACTCACGGACACGCGCATGGTGATTCTGATCCGAGTTCCCATAGTTTGGCATCAAGGTCACTAAGGAATGTCCTGTACGTTATTGACGTACTTAGTCGAAATAGCATATTATGTTCTCCAGTTCTCAGGTCGTCTGTCAAACGTAACACTCTTCATCATATTTACCTGTCATTGTGCCATAATTCACCTAATCCTAAACCACCAAAATCATTGGTTATTTTTTAATCCCATTAAAACCATTCAACATTGAAAATCACAGTTCTAAAACACTGTTATTTTACAAATAAGCACACTACTAATTAGGTAAGTACCTACATAGACCCACCTAAAGAATGTGATGCAAGAAAACTGCAAAACTGAATCACTCTGAAGGAGACTCCTTATTTCCTGAATGATTGAAAACAAAAATAGGATATGTTACTCGGAGTAAAAGGTCTTTTTGTGCTGAGCTCAGAGCAACTGAGCGAAACCCACTTTTACTCCTAGTGACATAATCTACTATTTTTATTTCAGTTCTTATAAATTGTAATTATATTAGTAAATAATGTCTTGTTTTAAATACTTGATACATGTTGGGTTTTAATTTTTGTTTTTTTTTTAATTCGGGAAATTTTGCTAAAAAGTTTCCTCTCCTTCGGATCGAGCACTTTTTGTTAAATACCAATCAAAATGCATAAATGCTGTTTCTTGAGGGAAACAAGTCTGAATGTGAAAATTTCGAAAATTTTACATGCTCGAACCATATTTTATAGACTATTTTCGGCATAGAAATTCGATATAAGTAAAAGCCTGTAGTTTGTTAAATTTAACTGATGAAGTTTGAAGTGACAACCAATTTGCTTACAATCGTAACCTTGGATATCAACATTAAAGACACCAACAGAATGCAGTTTTCAGCTAGAAGTGCAAACGTCGAGTTTGTATACCTCATTCACTTATTTTTGGCATCTCGTTACCTTTGAAACCTTCATTTTTTTATACCTATCTCTTTTCGGCACATGTTGAGAAGATACGATAAAAATGTCAAAGTCAGATTTCCAATGCCTACTTGACGGCAATAATAAGTGAATGGTTTATATGTTGTATGAGCGTAGTTGGAGACGATTTGTTGGCTGCAGTGCTGTAGGCACTTAGATTTTAGCATCATTGTGGGGGAAATTTGATTTTAGTTTTGCAGTTTGGAGAAGTAGGTACAATAAATAGATACATATGAAGGTTGCAATTTCCATACCTTCGTAGTCAACAAAAGTTCAGTTGGCACATTATTGTGCATTTCTTCTACGAGAATTTTGTGAGTTTGGGAATGTGCAATTGACACATAGGTCTCCATCTATGCAATTTAGGAAAGTGTAATTGTAAGTTATATGTAACTATTGTAATTTAGTTTTATTTTTGACAAAACAGTAATTGACATTTTCATACTTTTGCAGTTGGCAAATGAAAAAAGTTTTAGTTTCTTTAGATGTCAACGTTTAAAAGTATGTTATAAGGTGCGCATCCGACCTAATTTCTTTTAAATGTGGAGGGAGAGCTTTATGACCACTATCAGCATTTGACACTCCAAAAACTGAGTCTTAGCAATTTTATGATGAGTATTTGACATTGAATCAATTGTTTACAATTAGATCTGGACCAGATATCTACAGTACCTACTTTTTTCTTAAAATTCTTGAAATCTTTAGCTTTAGGTAATTTTAAAAGGTAATGACATGTAACAGGCGTTTGCTCCGAAAGTATAGTGTTTTCCACAAAGAAACGAGGAAAATTTGCGATAATTTTGAGCTTTTACATAGTAGCGGAAATAAGTAACTGACAAGCGCTTTTCCCCTATTTCTCTATTTTATATTAACATTGTGAAAAGGTGTTTTTCGACTCAAACGATCTATAAACTACTCACATATAATTAACATCATGCAGGTGTTGAAAATGTGACTCTGACATTTTTATCGTTTCTTCTCCACATGTGTACCACTGCTTCACTTATCATTGCAATCTAGTTATCTTTGAGATCTTCATTTCTTTTTAATACTTTTCTCCTTTCAGCCTACATTAAGAAGATTCGATAAAATTGTCAAAGTCAGATTTCCAAGGCTAACTGGATGGCAATCATAAATGAATGCGATATAGGGGGTGTTCATTTGAGAACGTCATCTAGTTGGCTGAGAAATACCAAAAGAAAGGGATGAAAGAGCCAAAGTCCGTTTACTTTGATTATGGCATCCTTTTTTGTCAAAAATTTATAGCCTGCTAGATAACGTTTTCTAATGAACACGGGGTATGTGTTTTATTCGTGAAATCTAAGCAGCCGTAAAAGAGATACGGATTCGTAGATTTCTACTATGGTACTACATATTTGCTTTTCATTTTTTTGCAGTGTCAATAGTGTAATACGATGATTGCGCTAGTTCTCATGAAACATCACGCAAGTCGCAAAAAAACTGCACCGAAGTAACAGAATACCCCGTAATCTAAGGTTACCAATGCTTTTATGTAGTAAACTATTCTTCCTCAGTTTTCGTAACAAAAAAAAATCACAAGTTAAGCTTTAGTTGAACCTGTAACGGATATTATTATTAAAATTATTTCTACATATTTCGTTATAAAAATAGCTTTTCCGGGAAATATACTTGTAATACCTACCTACATCATTTCACAGTACTTTAAAATCAGATAAGCAATACCTACCTTTGTTTACTACATACATATGTCAATCGTTCTTTTTTTAAATAATTTGCATTTTTTTCTATTAAGTTTGTATCAAGAAATCACTGATTCCTGAGGCCTTTCCAAAATGTCTTTTTGTTTTGCTGTTGTCAACAGCTGGTTATGCAAATCAGCGAAAAAGATATTTTCATGAGTTGAAACGTGCATCTTCACGTACAAAAGTGAGTAAAATGGAGTTTAAAAATTGGTGGGGCTTAATACCTACTTAAAACTTAATAAAATATTTAGACTTTTTGTTGGAAATATTTTCATTTCCCTTTTTCACAACGCGATAACATCAAAACCGCTTTAATCAAACAAAGAGTCCAAACTCTACAAAAAAAAAACAACAAATCTTAAAGTATAAAAATTACCCAGCTTATTGTATTGGGTAACTGCCAAAAAATAGAGGCAAATAGGCCATTACTGGCGACTCAAAATAAGCACTCGCCTTCTGGTTTGGAGTTTCCATACTAATGCTAGTCATCTGGTACGTTTGACACTGGCGTGATTTTACTCCTAAGGAGACTTGTGCTCATCACAAGTCATCTAGGAAAACTAGTTTCACTAGACAGCGACATATTATATCTTGCAAAAATCTGACGTGAAATTTACTTACCTAAGTCCACAGTTGTACAGATTCCAAAAGTTCTCGTAAATTAATAATTTACCTGGAGTTTAAGGTCCATTCCAAGCTCCAATACAGAATGCACTAGAAATAAAAATTGCTGTCAAACCCATTAATATTTGGCATTGCGAACTTAATTAGAATCGAAATCGCCAAACGAAAATTAGAACTTTGTTACTATTCTATGGGATCGCTGTAACTAAACGTGAGTCTAATCTCGGGGTTTGTTTTGATTCTAGACATTCACGGCATGGTGTAACAGTCACTTGAGAAAGGCCGGAACGGGAATCGAAAATATCGAGGACGATTTCAGAAATGGGTTGAAACTGATGCTTTTACTGGAAGTCATATCTGGAGAGACGCTGCCAAGACCAGACAGGGGAAAAATGCGATTCCACAAAATCGCGAACGTCAATAAAGCTCTAGATTTCATCGCTAGTAAAGGAGTTAAGTTGGTGTCAATTGGAGCCGAAGGTGAGTGCACACTTTCGCTTATTAAAGTTGTATTAAGTTTACAATACGTGAGTTCAAAGTTTTTATCCGAGCGCACCGGACACCGACTATTTCACAATGGGTACGTTCCGCCGACGGCAGCAGCTTAAAAGTTTACTCAGCGAACGCTGAAAATCGGCACCTTATTGGCCAATTTCAGGGTTCGCCGACTAAACTTCTCGGCTGCTGCCGTCGGCGGAACGTACGCATTGTTTTAACAAGCTGGAATAAGGTGGACTGATGTGCGGAGCGCTCGGGATATAATGGGGTTCTTGCACGTTTTTTTTTTTATTGTGTCATTCGATTCATTTTTACCTTAAAACACCAAAATTTTTAATTTTTAAAAATAAGTCATTATCGAAAAAATTCCATAAAAACAGCGAAGGAATTCAAATTCCCGCCAAAACGCCTTTGACGAAATCGGTGAGTTGTGATGTGGAAACTCACCCCCCGGGCAATGTTGCCAAAATGTCGTTTTAAATTTAACTGTTAGAGGTTTAAAAATGTACTTGCTTTGACGTTTGTCAAATAAAAATTGTACAAGAAACGGGTGTATGTTTGTCTTTGTTTAAAGCGCCATACAAATAAAGAAGTAGAAAGAGAAAGATAGTGCGGTAATGAAGTATAATAAGAGTAGTAAAATAATTTTGTCCACGACCACTTAATAATATACTGATATTCTCTCATATAGCGTCAGAGGGATATATGAGTTGAAACTTCGGGAATAATATCTCATCATTTCACTTGACATTTCAATAATTTTATTTACACTACCTATAGATTTTATAATATGTAATTTTTAGACAATGGCCGTGGACAAAGTGTAGTATTATACTCGCTTTTTATGGACATTATTCCCACGGGAGACTTGCAACATCCCCCTAAGGGAATAGTGGCTATCATAAAAAGTTCGTTTAATAATATGCTATTATTATCAGGTGTCAGTTTCCTTTTCGTTTAAAATTAAAAGTTGTATACTTTAATTAATAATCTAGACTTTTTTGAGTTTCTAGAACTTAAGTTTTGCTGAGTTTTGCCATTAGGTTAACTTCTAGTTTTTTCTTTTGTTTGTAAACCCTTGCTTGTCGTTTGAGAGTTTGCTATGAGCCAAAAACGCAAAGAGATGCCTTGTGCAAAGCTGCAGAAATACTTCTTTATTAACACCAAGCAAGGAATTTATCTTCTTACCTACAGATAAACAGCTCAGTTTTGCATGGCTTGAAACTATCGGCAGGGATCCCAATACTATTTCCGTGAAAAGTAGTTTATATATTTGCGAGAATCATTTTGATATAAGTATGATTAAATTCTATGCTGGTAAAAGCTTTATAAGACGTTTATGCCTATTTTACTTACACAAGAAATGGAAATAATACCACAGCGTTTATTCTTACAGTTGAGGCATTCTTATTTTTTACAGTGTCAAGGCAGAGAGCAATGTTGCCAGTTATAAAACACAGATTTGTTTCTGGTTGGGTTATTGCCGTCGAGAACAGTAACGTTAGCGGTCTATCTCTCTCGTACTCATTACAAATGATGGTAAAAATTGAAACAAAAGCTTACTGCGTGTACTCTGAGCGTGTTCGTAAACCTGAACAACTTCAACTGCTATAAGTTTATTAAAATTCAGTAATTACACTGCAGTATCGTATGATTTGTTTCAGATTTATCTCTTTGCTTTCTGAAGTTGAAGTTTGGTAAACTCTTTATTATTTCAGTTGTCAAAAAGAAATTGTACAATAACAGTACAATTAACAGATGATACTCTTGGCATCCACGCCGTTAGCCCATAAATCTGGCAATATATTGCTGTGTAATGACGTCAAACCAATCAAAATCGTTTTTAATTGCCTCTTAAATTTCAATTTTTTTCGAATTTTTATTTTCAATTTTCTTCCTCATTATTGCGTTTTGATGATCCAAATTTTGTATATGGCTTCTTCTAAATGGGGACAACCGAGATATACAGTTACATTTTTTATCAAAAATCTGTGCAAGAACCCCATTATCCAACTCAGTTTATGTTACAGCCCCATTGGGGATCCAAAAACTTTAATCGGGTAAAAAGTGTTTACACCAACACATCTAGGACATAGGACATTCACACGTCATCGCATCATAGGACATGCACACTATTATTTCGGCTACAAAAGGAGACCAATTTTAGGAAAATATCGACGGCATGTGCTTGATAACTCCAGTCCTACCTCCATGTCATCAACTCATCAATACAGACTTAAGACTGATTTTCATGCATCCGTCAGTCCGATGAAAAACGTCTGGTGTGTCCAAATTTGATTTAATACAAACTTGTGATTGGTTGAAAATTTGTCAAAATCACTTTTCGGACGTTTTTCGTGGACAATGGACAAAACAGTATACAACGATGCGAGAGACCATCGTTGTTTACTGTTTTGTCCATTTTTTTAGCAATAAGACGTGTGTGTGTTAGTCTACCATAAAAGAATGCGATGTAAGGTTTTTCTGTATGAATACACATGATGTCTCATATGATCAAACAAAAAGTGTTTTTTTTTTAATATCTGGAGAACGTTATGATGGATTTTAATCAAATTTTTAGTAAACTTGTTTCTACGTAAAATTCCTGTTTTGATAGAAACACATTCGCCTTGGGCAACTGGTAAGTTCTCAGTGTCTTTTTACAAAACTTAACCAAAGCAGGTTTTTATTTAGTCTTCGAAATCGATTAATTTTTTTTATCTGATTTCTTAATGTTTTTTCGAAATTTTATTGCGCTTGGCAAAAACTTGCCTATACATTTGCTCTTTAAAAGTGTTACACGTTCAATGTCAAAATCAGTTTAATACCAGATCAAGTTAAATTCTATCAGTCACAGATTTGTATTGACATTAAACTTAATATGACATTAAATTAAAAAATTGTAAATTGTGTAAACTACTACAATCTTCGCATTGAACGTGTTGCATTCGTGTCTTATCAATATACAAATGTTTAACCGATAATTTACCAAAAATGTATAATTTATTTGTGGTTAAAGTCCTACGTTCCATTCTGACAATATCTTCTCTTTCAAATTATTGTTTGTTTACGAGATATTATTTTATTTAGATTATTAAGCCTGACAAATAACTTTGACCATCACTTCACGGCAGATTTGGCAACCAACTGATTATTTACTCCTATCTTTGCCAAATACCTAAGGCTACTAACTGGTGATAATTATACATAATATGTATTAGTAATAAGTTTATATTTATTTTTACGGGATTACTCCTAGTAAACGGTCACTTTTTTTTATCAACATTGGTGTCTTTTTCTAATTTTTGCTATTACTGAATGTTTCTCTCTCAGTTGGAGTCAAAAGGGTTTCGCATTATCAGGATGGCATTATTCACACCTTACTCTGTTTTTTTTTCTATTTAGGTACATTCATCATTTTGACAAAATTACAGAAAATCTGCAGGGTGTCCCAGTGAAAAGTGTCCATCCTGAGTAACTTATTAAGGAAAAGGTGAAACACGTCAACTTTGATGTCGAGGACGATATCTTTCGGTCGACAAGTCGTCTTATAATCTTCATTTTTGTGCTCACGGTGGTCCCCATTTGAAATATTTTAACTGAAATGAGGGTTGTATTACACTTGGTTTGAAACTTTGTTTTATTCTCTACATAAAAATGTGTTTTTTTTTCTAAAGTAATAAATGTTGAAAGTGACCTCCATTAATTTCCATGCACATGTACAGATGATCCTCAAAACGTCATTGTACATCAGCCAACATTTGTGGTACCATGGACTTACACTATTTTCATGAAACACGTAACGTAGACTTTCGTAGTCAAATTCAAATATCCCCATAAGAAAGAAAAGATCTCTATCTCGGAGGCACTCTATCCTGTTGGAAGACTAATTCTTCTCTACAAGATCTTGTTCAAATATTTCAGGAATCCTGGCGTCTTGTAAAAGTTGCAGATAACTTTGTAATTTTTTTCTCATCGATGAAAAGTAGTCCAACATGGTATCACCTAAAATTCCCGCCCAAACGTTTACTTTTGGTGAGTACTGGGTATGATTGTCTCGAAAAATTGTGGACTAATCCAACATTTACAGTTGTCAGTTGTGTCTATTAACTTTACGATTTAAATAGAATTGATATTCATCAGAAAAAGTAGTGTTATACAACACATTTCTGCTTACAAGTATCATGTTGCTAAAAAATTCGCAGAATTGTAAGTGACGATGGAAGTCATCCTCATTTAGGTGCTGTACTAATTTGATGACGTAAAGATGAAATTTTTACGTCCTTCAGAACTCCATGAACAGTAGTTTTCGAAACACGTGGCCCAGAACCTCGATTTGGACTTCTTTGTCTCTCTTTGGGCAATCAACTTCACGTTTAGGTTTTGGCCGGAACCAGTCTTTTGAAAGTTTGTTAGGAATTTAGTTACGTAAGGGTGATGTACTATTTTATGTAGATGATTTAAATGCAAGGTTTGAACTGCTAAAAATTAGAAAGAACTACAAAATTAATAAAATAATGAACAATTTCCGAAAAATGTGAGCGACGCAACGTTTTGAAGTTGAGTATCAATTGAGGTCATAATATTGATTACGATAGGTACTGGGTAAAACCACAGGTTACAATGATTCCTTATAATATTTAATTAATAAAATAATCATTTATTTCCAATCAACCAGCGAATAAAAATACAAAATAAAAACATGATCATATAGGGAACAAAATTACCTTTCAAACGGGGCATGACCTGATTGGAATTTAAAAAAAAAACAAATGGAGAGCCCCCGGGGACAGAAGAATTTATGAAGACAGAAAATGAAAGTTGACGTGTTTTTTTCCTAGACTTCTATCCCTGGAACACCGTCAGCACTTATGAATCACTTTGCAGACTTACTGTAGGCAGAATTATAAGTTGAAATCTGGAAAATGCACACTCAAATTCCTCAAATATCCAGCTTCTTATATCTTTTGCAACTTTTTCGGGGTCCAAAAATTCGTTATACACTCGTATCATATATAATAATTATTGTTTACTTAGTTTCACTGAAAAACTATTGTATGGGTTTGAAGTTAACTCCTATATAACTGATAACTGCTAGTAGATCAAGCTTTTATTAGAAGTGTCCCGAAAGTAATCATGGCAGACAAAACCCAAAGTCCAGAGCAAAACACCGAGAAAAGCTTTATTTCACAATCGACCAGAATTCTGAAAAGGCACCCACGTTACAAATTTCTTTTTATTCAGTCCTTTGCATACTTTGAACACTCTAAGAGAATTCAACGTTTTGCCATCGTCAGTTTTTTGTAAACAAAACTAATTTTCTTCAAAACTGTAATAGACCCCCCACTCGTATTTATTCACTCCCAGAGGTCGCTTTTGGACTTCTAAAAGCGAAGAATACTGCTAAAAGTCAAAAAAAATCACATAACGTCGCATAGGATAAACATTAAGACTCTCCTATCAAAAAACAACAAAACCAACTGCAAGTAACTTGAGCCGTTTGAGCCCTATTTCCTTCCGTACGTGTAGCGTTGTCTCTAGCTAGACAAGCGTAAGACCACTTTGGTTTTGCTGCTGGCACGTCAGAAGGCTATCCGTAGAAGTACTGAATTAATTTTTAGACTGATCATAAGTGAAGCAAGGACTTAGATTGTTTCTTTTGTTTTACAGAAATCGTGGACGGCAATCTTAAAATGACACTTGGAATGATTTGGACCATTATTTTGAGATTCGCTATTCAAGACATTTCAGTAGAAGAAATGACAGCCAAAGAGGGTCTCCTACTATGGTGTCAAAGGAAGACTGCTCCATATAAAAATGTTAACGTTCAAAACTTCCATCTATCATTTAAGGTAAGTTTCTTTAGGAAATGACCTTCTACATACGTTATTACTCAATCGTTGGCAAACAACAGAGATATTATGTAGATTTCTAGAAATGATTTTTGTTTGGTATATTTATATTAATAACGAAAACTACAACTTTTTTACTAGGAAAGGAAAGTTTCGTCATTAACCACCAGAGGGTGCGCAAAGTAACATTTTCGCGCACGCGACTGCCGGCAGCCGGCAAGTGCGCGAAAGACACTTTGCGCAAGAATTAGGAACAACATTTTTTCTACAACCGTATAAAAATCCACCTGCCACTAATATGGGACATCTTTAACGATTTTATAAATGATTAAGTTTCACAGTTCTTTTCTGCTACCCCTGTATTGACAGCGTGCGCGAAAGACTTTTTTTCACGTATCCTATGGCAACGAGTAACATTTTTTTACGCTGTGCGAGAAAGATAACCGTGAAAATATGTGTCAGTTTGCATACTGTCAGGAATGCGCAAACCGTGTCATATTTTGACGGTTGGAGGAAAAGTAACTTTTTGCTTGTAGTGCATAAAATATTTTTTCTACAAACAATGGCAAATAATATAATACTTTTTAGTATTTCGTAATACCTATACAACATGTCCCAATACGAAACCTGTAGGATACGATTTACCGCACATTTTAAAATGTCTTATAAAATGAGAAATATACAGGATGGCGTAAAAAATCGTGGCATTCGTACATATTTCCGTTCTCTTGACTTGACTATGTTTCTATCTTTTTTTTTACGTTCTCTTGATTTGACTATGTTTCTATCTTTTTTTTAACAATTGTCCTTCTTTAACTTTTTTTTATTGTCTCAGATTGCTTTTATTGCTCTCTTGGTTTTCAGCTTATCTTCGATCAATTGGAGAAATGATACTCCTTCTGTAGCTTTTAACATATTTAAGTACTTTGCGAGACAAAAGAATTTTTTAAAGTTGTTTTCTAGTGTTGGGAAATCGATTTTTTTATGTACGTATTGAAGCAATTTGGTTCCTTCTGTAGGCTTGAAATAATTTATACATATTTCGACACAAGTTGCAAACTGCTCTTCAAACATCTTTGTCTCTTTAGCCTTCAAAATTTATCAATTAAAGAAACATTATTCCTTCTGCAGCCCTCAAAATAGCTGAATACGTTCTGAGACAAGATGTCTGTTGATGTTTTTGTGGCTTTAAATTAAATCAAAAATTATTTGAGACAACGTTTAATTTATTGTCCAAACCTCAGTGTCTCTTTAGACTTCAAAAATTCTCTTTTTTTGGATCAATTAAAAAAATTCTATTACTTATTTTGCCTTCAAAACATCTTCATTTCTTCCTTTGAGATAAAAACGAGAGTTTTTTTGTTATTGTCATCGAATGCTGAAAAAACAACTTTTTCAAACTTTTTTTAAGACAAAATACAAATCATTGTGAGCGCACAGTGTCCTTTTATACTTCGAAACTTCTCTCTCTTTGACAAATTCAGGAAATTTTATCCAGTCGTTTCGACACAAGGTGAGAGATTTTATAAATTTCAAAGTCTCTCTCGTCTTCCAAACTCCAAACTTTAACGAATTTCAAGCAAGCTGGTTTTTTCTGTTGTCTTGACTTGTTTCAAAACTTTGTTCAAAGTGCAAATTATTATGCATTGTTCAGCGTCTACTTAGTTTGCCAGATTCGTCTCTCTATTGAAAAAATTATTTCCCTTTTGTAGCTCTGAAAATGTCTAACGATGTTTCGTCCACAATTGCGGTGTATATTATCAAAGACGATGATGCAATGGACGAAGTGATTTATTTTGCATCGCTCTAGACATTGAGTGATTCGACTACCATGAAACCTCCATCGTATTTATACTGTCACAGTCACTCTGGGGATGTGGTAGCATACATGATGTATGGCGCAGAACTCGCTTCCATGCTGAATTTAGATTTTCTTGTAGAATCTTAGAATCTTGCCAACTCCGGGTGCCAACAGAGAATTGTTCTGGTCCTTATGTCCGTGGTTTATAAACAGTTTTTACTTTCTAGTTTTTCAGTATCAATCAGGCATCTGATTTCTTCCAATTAATTTACAGCTCTTGACTTTATCAACTGTCTATCAGTATTTTCCAAGAACATGCCCCCGGTACGACATCTTTCGTATCTTAAAGGTATTAAACAATTCACGAACGGTATCCACTCTATTTTGTTACCATGCTTCGATGTAATGGGAGAATCCTTTTATGCAGTACCATCTCGAAACCTTTGGTGGTGATTTAGTAACTCTCTCATGGTTCTGCTGGCTTTCGTAAAGAAGCATTACTGTGCATACATTGTGCTGTAGACTGAAAATCACAAGGGTTATTCTTTTCAAGACCCTGTATGGTATCGCACAAAATGCCATCCAGGGCCCCAACCGTGTCATCGGCATATTGAATATTATTAAACACTTCGCAATTAATCTGCACTATAAGGTCTTTATCTTGCAGAGCTCGTTTGAAAATTTTATCCTAGTTGATGTTGAATAATAACGGCGACAAAATGCATCCCTGTCTGAGTTGTGAATGTTGCATTTGTCAGTTAGCCTTCCATATCGATTAATACCAATTTCCGCTTCCAGTCCAAGTCTTCTATGAATCGCAGGTTTCTGTCTCGAAGGGTTCCATGTCGAACAAGCTCAAAAGCTACTTTCTTCGGAGGTACTACCAAAACAGAAGTGAGACATTCCTCGGGCAGTTCACCAGCAATATACGCATCGTTAAGAGACTTAATTAGAGCGCTGAGATGATCCTCGCGGATTATTTGTAAGGGTTCTCATGAATGCTGTCTGGTGAAGTTACTTTGTTGGTTTTGTGTAATTTTATTTCATAAAGAACTTTAGATTTTAAGATTTCTGGGCCGAAAAAGAAGAAACCGATGGAAACCTACATACGCTTAAGAACACATGACGATTTGTGTCAAGATGTAAATTGATAGCGGATAGCTGATATATATTAAACTTTACGATTAATTTCGTATCACTTGCCCGTAATAACTTAACCTATCTAGTTTCTGTAGTTTTCAGATATGATTCATGTAAAACCATGCAGATGTGTCATGTGGAGTAAGCTTAAAAGTATTCCTGTTAAAGTAAATCTCTTAAGATAAAACTATAATTTTGTCAATCAATCTGAAAAACTGTCTGCTTTACTTAAGACTTATATCGACTTATATGTTTATATCTTTCCAGGATGGTTTAGCCTTCTGCGCATTGATTCACAGACACAGACCCGACCTAATCGACTACAGCAGATTGAGCAAAGACAATCCTCTAGAGAATTTAAATTACGCCTTCGACGTAGCTGAAAAGTATTTGGACATTCCAAGGATGTTAGATCCTGACGGTAAGTGCGTATTACATGTGTATACTTCTCAGCAGATAATGAAGCTTCACTTAATAAAAGTAGTCTCGAAAATGGTACTTTTCGCCCAAGTAAGAGATTTTTGAATTAGTTTTATATTTCATTTTTCCACAGCTTCAGTATCATGCAAAATTTCTTTTTGATTCCTTGTGCTCCATATTGTAAACGCCTTCAATGAATCATTTAATCTGAAGAGAGGCAAAAGGTGTGTTGGGTGTTTTTGTTTATATCCGAAGGATAACTCCGTATCATTTAGGGCTGGGTTGTATGAAATCTAGTTCAGGTGAGGGACCACTGCTAATCGAACTTCCTTAAGTTCGACTAGCAGTTTGTTGCTAGTCGATAGATATCGCTAGATTGCTATTCGATAACATTCTATTATAGCCATTGCAATGCATACGGGATGTTCATTATAAAACTTCATCTACCAGGCTATGAAATTTTGACAGAAAAGGATGACATAATCAAAATAAATGGACTTTTGTTTCTCCATCCTTTTCTGTTGACATTTCACAGCCAACTAGATGAAGTTTTATAATGAACACCCCGTATGTAATAGCTATAACAGACTATTATAGGTATTGCATATACATTGCAATAGCTATGATATTTATCAGTTTGACAAAGTTTAACTCTGAACCCTCGCTTGAACCATTTTACACAACTAACCCTAAGGGAATCTCGTTAATGGTTAAGGGTAGTTTTGGCGTCTATTAAGTCCATATACATAGACTTTCATCATGAAGTTTTAATGTTTTCTTACTTCCTCATGTTTTACATTCAATTATTGAATAGTATCTGTTTGTGTCGTATTCGATTCAACAATTACTGATCTATCTGCTTTAAGGTGTCCTTTTTTAAATCACTTGGCAATCACTTAGCAATGATCAACTGGCTTTAGGTTTTAGAGCGTTCTGAGAGTATTCCCATCCGTAATTCTAATTGAGAAAAAAAAAAGGACGGGCATACTCTCAATGCGTTCTAGAGTAGTAGCCCCAAAACGACCTATTAAATGCCTACGAGATATTCTTTTGTCTTAGTGTCTTTAAAGCGTCATTTTTTTATTCCTGCTCCGCTATTTACCCATAAATTCACATCACATGTTCTTTTTCGAAACGTCACCCAGAAGGACTGACAGCGTTTCGACTGTAAATGTCAGTATTCTTCAGGGCTTTCTTGTTAAAAGGCAACTGAAAATATTGTCAAATCAGTCTATTATTAAGCGGAAACTTAGTGCTAATGTACCGATAAATTGCTTATTGGCTCTGTGCCAAGCAAGTCGGAACTACTACAAATGTGTGATTTTTATTACTTTCCATTGCTAGGAATGAATGTGGTGCAAATTGAAATTGAAACGAAAAGAAGTGAAACTGATCTGTGTACTTGATTAATTGCAAGTTAGCCTATTTTTAATTTGGAATTCCTTCGCTTGCTTTCTGCTTTTGTCCCTTCTGCTTAGATGAATTCAACCTTCCATTTTGAATTATTTTTACAGATTTAATTAATACTCCAAAGCCAGACGAACGTGCTATTATGACCTATGTTTCATGTTATTACCATGCTTTCCAAGGAGCCCAACAGGTAGTTTTTTTTTGACGTGGTTGTACATTTTTCATCTAACCCCGACATCTGTGCAGAACATTTTGCAGTTTTTGCCTAGAAAGTGTACCTGTTAACAAGCTGATTTTGAATTTTAAATGTTTTGTTTTTTTTTGAAGTTGTTGTAAATTTTATTTTTTTTTACTTTAAATACTTCCTTAGGAAGCGAATTAACGAAGTTATTTTAAAAGCGTAAATTACATGCCAAAGAAGTGATATCAATGACTGTTGACAGCTTTTGTTCTGTCAATTATAATTTAAAATGTTGTTATTCGCATTTGATAACATTTTTCCTTTTTCTATTGTAAAACACTTTTTGCCCCTAAAATGGTAGAATCTGCAATCCCGTATTTGGCCGGTTCCTTACCTTTGCCATGCATAAATAAATAACAAGTTTTACCAACGACGTTTGACCTATGCTATTTTTGTCTCTGTCAATTATAGCCTTTTTAACGTTAGTTATCCAAGTACTTCATGTAAATTTTCTTCTAACATTCTAACTTTTTATTTATATTTTACAAATGAAATGTAAAAGGACTTCCCTTACTTATTTGCCCCTTACCAAATTAGTCTGCATCACTTGAATTTTTTTAGTTCTAACTATGTATCTATTTTTATATTTCATTAACTTATTATTTATATCACATTAGTCTTGGGAATTTGATTGGACATTAACGAAGAAAAAGGAGTTTAAGTAAAATTAAGTAAATGTAACAAGATATAATAAATTAATTAACAAGCTATACAGGGTGATTCAAAATACCCACTCAGACTCAGTCAGGTCAAAATAAGATTTTTTTTTGCTACAATCATATGTCCGCAAATGCATCGTTACCGCGCTACAGGTGTTTGCTACATAATTTTGCAGTGTTTTTTTTTTCATATTCATTCACTTCCATCTTTCAAATATGCTTCGATCGAATTTTGAATTGCCCTGTATAGCAATAAGCTTACAGAGTTTTTGTCTTTTAGGTCCCGTCATGTCTGAAGTTTATGCACATCATTATCAGCATTTGTTCCAATCCCTGATATATAAGATAATTGACAGAGCAGAAATTACATACACGGTGCTCCAGGGAAAAGGATCCACCCCGTTTGTTTATTATTTTTTTAAGAAAACGGCAAACACGTCAACGTTGGTATCGAGGGGGCATCTTTCGGTTGGCAAGTCGCCTTATAATCTTCGTTCCTCTGCCCTGGGGGCCTTCCATTTGATATTTTTTTAATTGGAATGGTAGCTGAGTTATACCTTATTTGAAAGATAATTTAATTTCCTACATCCAGACCCTTGTTTTTATTTTTTTATTTTTATTCTCTGGTTGCCTAGAAATAGAGGTTATAATTCCAGTGGAAGCGCTCCAAACCAAACCGCCCCTGTGGCCTAGTTCTATAGTAAATTTTGAAAGTGAGATTTTAATTTTTAGCGAAGGTCCACAAAGTTTGTGCATTATATTAGAATCAGACCTCAGAGATCTTCTATTCACGAACCAAAAGATCTTATATGCAGGGCTAAACATCTGATGAAAATATATAAAGTAAACATTGTAAAATAAATAAATAAATAATGAAATTTGCAACTTTCTTCAGCGCCAGGCCGGCTTATGTAATGTTTTATTGGGACTAATCAATCATTTGTTATATACTTAACTGATTGTTGTACCATAAATGTTTTTGCATGTTGTGTTTAATAATATTGTTTGCACGCAGACTTACAGAACACGGCCATGCCCGATGAACGTGCGGTCATGACATATGTGTCGTCTTACTACCATTGCTTTTCCGGTGCTCAAAAGGTGAAAATGCTAGAATTTTTGTTTACCTGCATTAGCGTATGTTGCTGGTAATAACTTCAAGCCCCAATAATAGGTCGTGTCGCTCTATGAATGTAATATGAGCCTGTTTCTGCATTGATCAATCTATTTTGAAAATTATGACACCTATGTAATGATATACCATGACGACATCCCAATGTTTTCCAGCAAGATACTCTAAATATAGGACTCCTAATTATATTTACGACTGGTGAGCATAGTTACGTCGGATATTCACAGAGATAAATCAGTGTGTTTACACCGGTTGCCTCGGAAATTCGAATTTTCTGCTCTGAGAATTTGATGTATAACAATCATAACAACCGAATTTCAATTAAAAGATAACAACTCTATTATCTATTGCATTTTATGCTTGACATAGGTTACGGCTTTTTTTAATAAACAATGATTGTTTATCTATTCTTCGATTTCTCACAAGAGTAGTCATAAAAAAAACAAAAGTGACTGCTCCTGCCCCGACCTCTATATCTTTACATTTGTAGTCACTGTTTGGGTCACTGCGCACATATATCTTTTCATTTGTAGTATTGTGGTTGCACGTTTTATTCCTATACATACGTTTTTTAGGAATTTGCAAGCACAAAAAATGTTTAAAAATTATGAATTTTATAAACTTTTTAATAATTATAAAAAAAGTTTGAAAACCCGTGTAGGCATTTTGAGGATGGTTGTAGAGAGAATTGAATTGCTTAACATTTTCCTCATTTAGCCAATCCTTTATTTATTACGTTTAAAGATCGCAATGATGTCATATATTTCAACTTTGAAAAACTATAATATTGCTGATTATTTCACCATATTATTGCTATGCAGCAAAACAGGTATTAATAAGCGGTAATTCGATAATTTTCTAAAAAATTACAGCGGTAATTTCACGTTGTCATGGAATCAACCATAAAACCTTAATCAATGTCGTTGTCTGACTGACTTATTTAAGGTGACGTCCGAATATTCTAACACTGCTTATTTATTTCTTAATAGTATTTTTTATTCGAGAAATAATCTCACTAAATACCGCTCGAGCTTTAAAATGAACCAGACAATTTTTCACTCTGGCATGTTTTCCTTGCAAATTTCACTCGTCCTAAAGGACGTGAAAATGCAATTCAATCGTGAAAAATTATCGGTAATTTTAAAGCTCTCGTGGTATTACCCCCGACAATAAAAAAAGCACAGTGATAGGAGAGGTTAAGTTATATTTTTTTTTCAATAATTAGTTTAAATTGACAATCTAATTAAACCCCATAGACCCAAACCCTACCTGGGTTGAAGTGCAAGCGTCTGCAACTCGTAACAACTTGTCCCAATCGCTCTTTCTTAATATCGCATGCCTTTTATTACAGCTTATAACAATCTTGATTGCCTGCCAGGTCTTACAGTTTTTGCCAAATTTCACCTGCTGTCTTAGTGGTAGTGGAAGCAGAAACAAAACTCTACTTATTTTCTTTGTTATTCTCCATAAATAGAAGAACATCTTGGACGTCGTTCATCGACTTTTCATTCTTAGATATTTGTGTTTACATCAGACAGAAATATCGACATTATATTGTTCAAACCAAATACTAACACCAAATTCTTTGAATGTCTTTCCACACCAGTTAGGTCTTAGGTAGCACTCTTATTCACATTACTGTGTACCTTCAGATACTTGCTGTATGTATAATGAAATGTCACAACCTCACTCAGAAGAGGTTCAAATAGGAGAGTCAGCTTTGATAACAAAATATCCTATTTTTAGTCATGTTTTGCTATAAAAAACTGACAATACTATTAGTGCGCCTTATTCTCTTGTAGAATAGTTTCTTGATAAACAATACTACCATACCATTCACTTTTGGGGGTAAATTTTTGGTACATAATCGAGCTTAGAGTTGAGGACTTTTCCTACAACCTACAATTAGCTTCTTTCTCAGGGAAAGAAAAGAGGGAGAGAGAGATAGATAGATAACTTAATGCGATTTAGCACTGATGCCTCGTAGATAAGTAACCGAAATTAATCTTTATTAGTTTAAATGAGAAGGTTGCAACTTCTATTTTAAAGATTTTTATTATCGCTTCTCATTAATACCGAAGTCTTCCAGGTCTTCTTAGAGAGCCTCCTTTCATTCTTGCTTATTAGATGCTTTGACTTATCTTTTAAACACTCTAAATTCTTCTGAAACTACACGCGTCCGTACTTTGTTTTGCGGACATCAGAACTTAGTCTTAGCGGTTCAACCTCATTTTAAATATAGAAAATACATTATGTATTTTATTTATTAATGTGGGAGAAGTGCTTACCATTTTCAACAACCATGTGTACACAACTAGGTTTCTGGGACTCAAATTTGAGTGGGAATCAACCGGTTAATTCGGTTTGCAGAAAACTCAAAACCGTCTATTTTGTGCTGTCATCAATCATATTCCTCTGCTAGGTATTCATTTATTAGTTTATTAATTATACAAGGTGGCCCATCGACCAGAATCCACCCCATTTTCTTCCAATTCAGTATATTTTTAGGGAGAACAAATTCTCCCTTCACAAACAAAGAAAGTCTCGTCAAAGTCACTTACCAAATTTCTTGTCATTTAATCAAATCAATCCAAAAATGGCAGTCGGTTAAACTTTACAAATTCGTAAATTTAACAGGTTTTAAGTTAAGAAATTTGTTACAGCGAAATAGTTTTCATTCTCTTTTTAGGTCAGGTTGTCAAAACTGCTGAACAATTTATTTCTTGTCCCTAAAAACTAAAATTGATGTATTCAAGCGATTTTTAATGTTCGAAGAATTTTTGATATTCAAGCAATTCTTGATATTCAAGCGATTTTCGTTGTCAGGTGTAGTCAGTTGGAAGGAAAACGAGGTGTATACTTTTCGAAGGGCTAGCCTGAATACTATTTGCGGTCATTTGATTTTAACGTTGTGCTATGAGAGAATTTGTCTTACACAAAAGAATTTTAAGACTATAATGTAATATAAAAAAGAAAAGTGATGTTTGTTGAGAACAATAAACACCACAAAGAGGGTTTTGTTAATATCAAAATACTATCGGGTTCATGTATAGGCCCTGATGAAAGGCAAAATAGAGGTTGAGACCTCGGAAACTACGAAGTTGTTTAGCGTATTAACATGTAATATGCCAAAATTTGATAGTTCTTTCATTAAATATCTAATCTACTATAGCTCGTTTAAGCTAGTAACTAGATTTGTTAATACTCATTAAAATAATTTTGAAGTCGTAGTCCTAGATCATTTTTGAGTATCGAAGCTTTTTTGCTGTTATCCTATCAGAAAATGTCTCGAGATCTAAAGGTGTGAACTTAATGATTCAAGGTTAGTTAATCAGATAGTTACTGTGAATATAAACAAATTAGAATGCTCACTAGTTGTAATTAACTCGCTTATATTTACTGCCTTTTACTGTACTTTAAATAACTAAAATCTATTACAGTAATAAAATATTGTAGGCCGAAACTGCCGCTAACAGAATCTGCAAGGTACTTAAAGTCAACCAAGAAAATGAAAGACTTATGGAAGAATACGAAAGACTGGCCAGTGACGTAAGTATATAAGCGTTTTTCTGTTGCAGTAGAACGAAATGATCAATTTTTTAGCTGCTTGAGTGGATAAGGCGTACTATGCCCTGGTTAAACTCGAGACAGACCGACAACTCCCTGGCTGGCGTTCAGAAGAAATTGGAAGAATACCGCACTTACAGGCGCAAACACAAGCCCCCACGTGTCGAACAAAAAGCCAAGCTCGAAACCAATTTCAACACCTTGCAGACCAAATTAAGGTTGTCCAACAGGCCAGCTTACATGCCCAGTGAAGGAAAGATGGTGTCTGTACGTATCCAGTACGCTAAGTAAGCTAGTTCTAATCACGTGTTAACGCTATTTTGACAAAGTATTCCACATTATTGGAAGCTTTGGAACAAAATCATAAAAACCCATTCTGAAGCCATTTTGCATACATTTCATATACATATAGTTATAATAAAGGGTCATAAGTTGTCACACATTTATAGCCCCCAGCATTTTTTTAGAAGCACTAAGACGGGGGGTGTTGAAATGCAGCATTAAAATTACAAGAATTTTAATGGCGAAAACACAATAATCAAAAATTTCTAATAAATGGACAGCGATGCACCAAAATTAGTTCAGATTAGATTTACAGAGTTTTGTCCCAATGCTCCTCATATGCATGTGCTCTTGCCCAAGTAGCTTTTCTTAATGTTAATGCACAACAACTCGCTAACTTTGTTAAGTTACCTAGGACATCGCCAACGCCTGGAAAGGACTGGAGGGAGCGGAAAAGGCCTTCGAAGAATGGTTGTTGTCGGAAATGATGCGCCTCGAACGTCTGGAGCACTTGGCCGAGAAGTTTAGACGTAAGGCAGATGCTCACGAGGAATGGACGCGGGGCAAGGAAGAGATGCTTCAGAGCCAAGATTTCCGCAACTGCAGACTGAATGAACTGAAAGCGCTCAAGAAGAAACACGAGGCCTTTGAAAGTGACCTTGCGGCTCACCAAGATCGTGTCGAACAGATCGCTGCAATTGCTCAAGAACTCAAGTAAGACAGTTCAACCTCATAGGAATAATTTTTTTGGGTGCAATATCTAACGAAATAGAAGTTGATTATTTTTGGGTTTTGGGAGATAAAATGTGTGTAAATGTAAAGTGAGCTTTATAAATTTGTTCAAATATGACAACAAAGGTGAACGATCGAAATCAGTTTTGAATTAGTTCAGTGAAACTCTAGGTTTGTAGCGCTACAGAGAATATCAATGTTCTTCCTAGCCTAATAGCCGTTCTTGTTACGTCAGCTTACCAAGTGCACCTGAAGAAAAGTGTCGAAATGACTTTTGCGGGCGCCAACAAATTTGAAAATAGTAGTAACCCTAGTTTGTGTGTCATTCTTTCACCTCTTCTTACATGTAAAATGGGCGAATTCCAAAATTCACCGGGTCATCTGCCAGTTAAGCTGGTCATGTGATTGCCATGTAGCAATTTAATGGATTGAGCAGGTGACTGATCTACCCGGTAGATGATCTGGTGAGTTTTGGAATTCTCCCATAACCATAGTCACTGTTGGTCATGAGTTGAAAGGATGGAGTAATAAAGCAGCATCAACTTTTTATTGGAAATTCATAGATTGATAATTTTTATAATTAAACACCTGATTATTATTGAACTTTTGACTGATGGACATCATTGGACAGCAAAGCTAAGTAGGAAGTTATTTTGCAAAGTTTTTTTTTGTGCACGTGTCATGACAACTATCGGTTTTCTCACAGCTCATTGGACTACCACGACAGCGTAACCGTAAACGCCCGTTGTCAGCGTATTTGCGACCAATGGGACCGTCTCGGAGCACTTACGCAGAGACGGCGCCAAGCGTTGGACGACGCGGAACGTATCATGGAAAAGATCGACATCCTCCATTTGGAATTTGCCAAGCGAGCGGCGCCTTTCAACAACTGGCTGGATGGTACCAGGGAAGACTTGGTGGACATTTTCATCGTGCACACGGTTGAGGAGATTCAAGGGTTGATTGACGCTCATTCTCACTTTAAGGTAAGTAAGTCGTTCAACGGTAAGTTGGTGAACGGGTAATGATATTGCCACCAGCTCTTGTATCTTTGTCTTGTATGTTTACTTATAATATAGGTGGAAGAATCTAGCGGCTGCATAGTAGTAGCATATCGATAAATTCTATATTCATTTAGCTAACAATACATATTGCAGGCTACCCTAGGAGAAGCAGACAAAGAATACCAAAGCATCGTGGGACTAGTAAGAGAAGTTGAAAGTATCGTAAAACAGCACCAGATACCTGGAGGACTTGAAAATCCCTACACTACGCTGACTGCTCACGTAAGTATTCGCATTAAAATTTTAGATTTTTGAATTATCTTCATCTTTTCCTTCTTTTTTACGTCTTAGACCCTTCAGCAGATTCATACTTCATCATTATCATTTTTCATTATCACTTATCAGTAAGTGCACATCAACCTAAGGTCACATTAGTTTAATTCATTAGTCATCACCAACTAGATAAATAACTTATATATATTCTGCTCTCATGCTTGTAACAAGGAAGGATTTGGTGGTAACTTAGAGGTAAACATATATACGTATTAGATACTTTACCCTACCCTATAGTTTTTTTCCTAAAGATGTCTAATTCTGATAAAATATCAAGTTGTAGAATAAAATTTCAGAAGTAAATACTAAATAAAAATAGTTGTCGGTCATATGAGATGTAAATCTTGGCAATCGTGATTCGAATGCGACATAGATTAAAAATGAAAATGTCGGCTTTTATTCAAATTTTCTAAAAGTTCTTAGAAAACTAAGGCGCTTTATAAAACCGCCTGCATCATTTAACTTCTTGGAGAATTAAGGAACTCAATAAAATAAAAAAAATCTACCAAATGAGAGTTTTTGTTATCATATATTTTTTTCTTTCATTCTTGTACGAAGAGTACTTAGAGTTCTACGGTATAAGTCGAGATTTCAACGATTATGTTATAGCTCTATAGAGGTCATTCTCTTAAAAATAGTACATAGAAGTTGTCTGAACAAATGTGTTAATCAACACCTATCTAAAACTTTATGTAGCATCGTAGGATTTATAACATACATTTATCTTATAAAGAGGTTACACAGGATTTGATACTACGCCTTCTAATGGCCTCTCGGACCTTACTACACTAACGAAATTGCGAGGCAAACCACTGGTATACAGGGTGTTGCATCGTCGTGCGGGAGCAAGGGAATCCCATGTAAACTTCGATAGGGTCTATTATTGGCTTCCCTAATTATTTTAGAGAAAAATTCTATTTAGAGTTTTTGAGGAACACCAAAAACCACAACTAAAGGGACTTTTTCTTCAGGACAGAAGTTCATGGCTACTTTTTTCGACGTCCAAGTTTCAATAATAAAAAAGCAGTAAATTTCTGAATGACAACCTTATTTGATAGCCAACTCTTACCTTGACCGGTGTACGTAAATACGGGGCGACAAGAAAGACGAAATAATCAAAAAGTTATTGGGAATAACTCCTAATCGGGTTAATAAAAAATGCTTGAAGTTGTCCCTTTAGTTGTGGTTTTTGATGTTCTTCAAAAAATCTAAATAGAATTTTTCTCTAAAATAATTAGGGAAGCCAATAATAGACCCTTTAAAAATTTACATGGGATTTCCTATGTCCCACACGACGATGCAACACCCGGTATATGTGGTTTGCCTCGCAATTCTGCCACAAGTAAAATAGACGATGGAATAATTTACTTGCGATTGTTTGTCTCGGAATTGCGTGCATGTTATCCGTTTTGTGGATTATTTATGTTATGTCCGGTAGTAGACATACATTTAGTCTAGTTGGCAACCTTCTAAATATAGCCCTGAATAAAGATCGAAACGTTGGCGTATTCACAACTGTGAAGTAGCTGTTTATTTGTTTTACACTTATCCTTTTTATATTGAACGAGAAATTCCATGAAGCATATACATTTTTTGACAATATTTATTTTATGTCCCCCCAGTTCATTGTTGTGTTTTTGTTGCTTAGTTACCAAATATAGTGGGTGTTCACTTGAAAGTGTCGTCTAGTTGGCTGTGAAATGTCAAAAGAAAAGAATGAAAGAACAAAAGTTCATTTACTTTGATTATGGCATCTTTTTCTGTCAAAATTTCATATCCTGCAAGATGACGTTTTTTAATGAAGTAGGGTATGAAGATGAACTTTATGCTCGCGCGGGCATAAAATATACTTTAAGGCCCTTGCGGGCATAAAGTAGATACATTTTAGATTATTTTAATAATAATTAATTATTGTTGAATTATTGTCAATAATTTATTGTTGAATAAGTCTAATATATACTGATGGGACATAAAAGTTTGTATGCACTACGGGCACACGCATATGTTTATGCTTTCGGGCGATTTAAGGACTACTTTATGCCCTTGATACATAAATAACTATTACAATTTCATCTTGAAAGCAACTTTTTAAATTATGTAGACTGTAGTCTTTCTTCCTATAGAGCTAGTGGTTGTCGATCACGTTTAATATGATGCATTTTACTTAATTGACCTATTTTACTTTTTTTTTAATTCCTAAGCTTTTGTTTTTTTTCTTGGACAGTGTATTTTTTAATTCATATTTTTTAGGATTTAACAAGGAAATGGGGAGACGTGAGGCAGCTTGTGCCTCAGCGTGACGCTACTCTTCAAGCTGAACTTAGAAAGCAACAAAGTATCCTTTATACCATATTATTATATCGTTCACTAAAACATTTAGTTAATAGCGAAAAAAAACATGATTTTACCTGCACAATCATAATAGGATTTTTGGCTAGCTTTTCAATACCAATGATTTGGGAAATTGCCTTCTGTAATAGAAGGCGTCCAACATAAAACCGAGTATTATGACCATTTCGGAAATTACTTAGTAATAATTTGTTTAAAAAAATTTATAAGAAGACAGATTTAGATATTTCAGAAAAACATAGGAATTTTTAAATCAAACCAATCTCTCTACTAGTCTAAACAATTTTTCAATATTAAGTTAGTGTTCTCCTGTATGAATATTTCTTAACAACTTAATTAGATAACGAGATGTTGAGGAGGCAATTCGCCGAAAAAGCAAACGCCGTGGGACCGTGGATCGAACGCCAACTTGATGCTGTCACCGCCATCGGAATGGGATTGCATGGAACTTTGGAGGACCAATTGCACAGATTAAAGGAATACGAGCAAGGCGTGTACGCCTACAAACCACACATTGAAGAATTGGAAAAAATACATCAAGCAGTTCAGGAGAGTATGATATTTGAAAATAGGTAAGTGTAGTGTACAACTGCTTACCCAGAGTGTAGCGAAAATATGGAACTCTCAAAATATGTCGGAAACCGAATATATCCACTTCTCAGAGTTCGAAGTATTAAAATGACAATGGCTGAACTGCTGCCACAGTTTTTCGAAAGTAGACAGAAGGTTTTATTTTCGAGAAACAACACATACATGATGTTTTTTTTCTAAAGAAGTTTTTTTTATATATTTTTTATTTTCTTTATTGACTCTATGACAATACCGCAGTTATCTCAGAAATGGACACTGTCTCGAAAAATTAACAAGAAAAAAATTAAGTTACTATTATTTTTAATTGGGACCCATCTCTAAACCACCCTTTCCTAAGCTGCCAGTTACTTAAAGTTTTTTCAAAATTTGGTTATTCGGTATTAAGGCGTTTCTAAAATACAGAGGTTTTTCAATTTTTTAAAGACATTTTCTGAGGCAACTGAAGGTTTGAGAGAAAAAAATCATATGAAAAAGCAACTTGCTTTGGTGTCTTCTACACTACTGTACTTACACGTACCTATTCCAGGTTTATTTAGTTGTAAATCACCCTGTATTTTAATTGATTTTTCGAATTTGTGAAAAAGTTTAAATGTTTAAAAAGGTTTCTTTAACGTTTTTACACATTATCCTCGCTGCGCTCGTTCCGCAGAAATCCGTTCGTTCCAGAAAATAGTGCTTTTGCCAACCTGTTACAGAGAATGTCTACTTCAAAACTTACCATCCTTACCTGTTGCTTATTGTAAAACAGTTCGGAAATATCCTGAAACCCTTCAACGCTATTTTCAAAGAAGACGACTTTTGGCCTTAAACTTATTTCTCCGGCGGCAAAGCCCTAAGTCCCAGATACATATTTATAAAAATGATAAGAGGAAGGTATAGTTTTCCGATCTGGTATTTGAAAGTGTATTTTTCTAGTTACATTCTTCAACATCTATTTTTCAAATTGGATTAATATGCAATAAAATTTTCCCAGGTCACGGTTTTAAAATTTACCTTTGTCCTGTGATTTTTTAGAAAATTGATATTAGTTCGCACTACAAGACTTCTACTATTTTAGGGCCAGTTTGAATAAAGGTCACTGTGATTTACTTAGTTAATGAACGAATTGTGATGATCCTTATTGTTCGGTGCTAATTTCGAATATGTTAAGGAAAGCCTAAGTTTTTGATGCCACACATATAGAAAAATATGTCTTCTATGGCTATATTATTCAGTTAATAATAAAATGTGGTAGAGCTCGATATGTGGAAAATGTTTAAAAAAAAACTCAGACCAAGAGATGGTGAAGTAACCCGAATTGCAATATAGGTCGTTTTTGCAGGAGATCCGATAACATCTATTCGCAAAGTCGATAATGGAACGGGAATTTCTAAGAAATCATTAAATCAACTTGTTAAATGGCAGTTTTACTGATGGTTACGGATGACGATCCGAATAGAAGAATCCAATTTGGTGAAACAATGACTACCTTATAAACGAAAATTCCCTATTTAGTGCAGAATAATTGCTTCTTTGATGAGTGCACTTTTTATATAAATAGAAAGTCAATAAGCAGAACTCGGATGAAAGTTCTCGTAATTTTCTTGAGAAACAGACAATACACCCCTATTGGCAGGAATTTTATATTTTATATTATATAAGATCTGTCATGAGACTTATTCATACACGGAAATTTTACTAGTGAAAGCCATTTAGACGTGCTGGGGAATGCAGAAGAGTCATTAGAAAATCAGGTTGATCTAGCAAACAATCTTTTTTTTAATGATAACTAATCCGTTTCCGAAAAGATGGTGCGCCCCACACTACCACGGACGATTGGTTGAATAGTAGGTTTCCTAGAAAATGGATGGGAAGAAAACCTATTGAGTGGTCACGAGGTCCCCGGATATTAGCTCAAACGATTTTTTTCTCTGGGAGCATCTAAAATCGGTTGTCCATAAAAAAATCTTCCCTGAACACCTGAAGAACAAAATGACAGAGGAATGCAGAAGTTTAACACCAGAGATGTATCAGCGGTCAATGGCGAAAGGAGAAATGCAAAAACAGTGATAGGGTCACCTGAAAAAATTTAAAAAAATAATACTATACTCACTCATATTGCGCTTTGCGTCCTATCAATGATTAGAAAGGTGTTGGATCGCAGGTGTAGGACAAATAGCCACTTCACTTTCTCGAAATCGCCAACGTTTCGACCTTTATTTTTAGGTCCTCCTCAGGGCTTTTTCAGTCAGTGAAGAATGTCACCAAATCTTATACTGACCGTCATGGCAGTACACAAAAACGAAAAATTGTTAAAATCCAGACGGTGCACGTATTGGGTATTTGACATAATAACTAGGTGCTGAGGGCTTATCAAAAATGGTTGCAAATAACTCCGCTATACTCTTTTTTTTTTAAGACATCGAAATTGTTATACTTGTTTTTTTAAATTCTCTGGTTACCGAGATGCCCTATATCGGGTGTTTGAAGTATTCTGATTTTATGTTTGGAGGGTAATTAATCATCTCAAAAGAAAAAAAAACCTAAGGTTGATGATTAAAGGAAAGGATTTTCTCAGGTGATCGATCAGGGCGTTAAGAAAAAAAACTTTTCAGCTAACCGAGCTTTCGGCAATTATGCTTTCTTCAGGGCTACAATAGAACTATACTGCTATTCAGTTGTTATCTAGTAAGTTATCTAGTGTGCTATACAGTTAACATTACTAGATAACAACTGTATTTGTTTCTATTGTACCATTTCCCTCTATTGTAGCCCTGGAGAAGGCAATAAACAATTGCCGAAAGCTCGGTTAGCTGAAAAGATTTTTTTCTTAAAGCCCTGACCGATCACCTGAGAAAATCCTTTCCTTGTCGATTAACAGTCGAGAACAGCTTCAATGTTGATGATTAAACCTAAAGCGCCAAAATAAAAGTTGCGTAATAAGAAAGATATAATTTTTCAAATTATTAAAGTGTATTTTTAATGTGTTTCCTTTATGACTACGAATTAAGTTAATATTTAGATTAATTCATGAAGACTTAGAAATAAATTGTAAAAAAAATTTTTTTGATTTTTTTTTCTAGTTTCCTCGCTTATTAAAGGTACATACTGTAGTGTAAATTATGTATGTACAGCAATTTATTGGGCTTGACAACACTGTATTTATTCAAATGTTGGATCAAGTTTATTGCATTAATAATCGACACTAATCTTCTTAATTACACAGATACACGCAATTCACCATGGAGACATTACGAGTTGGGTGGGAACAGTTGCTGACGTCAATCAACCGTAATATCAACGAGGTAGAAAATCAAATCCTAACCAGAGATTCCAAAGGTATCACTCAAGAACAGCTCAACGAATTTAGATCATCGTTCAATCACTTTGACAAAAATAGAACAGGTAAGTCAGCTTTGTTATTGTCGCAAAAGTGAGGTATAATCATGTACCTGCGAAAAAGTCAGGTAAAATCATTGTACACTCAAAGTCAGGTATAACTAAACTCGACTGGTACTTGAACCCGCCCTTAACCACTTAATGAAAGTAATGCTTTTCTTATGGGTTGGTTCAACTACCAGTGAAGTTTGGCTGAACCGCACTTCGCGTGACTTGTACAATTGGATCTAATACTAGTCGGATTTGAGCCTCCTAAGGGCATATCAATTTTTTTGTAATGTTACTTCATATAGAGGATGATCAAAAGAAAAGGTAAACCTTTAAGGGTGACTTTTACAAGTTCAAGTAAAACTTCAGATTGAAGATAAAACTCCAGATATAACCTACATTGCATTGTTTATCTGTCAGGTAATGTACATCAAGTATGGTGTTTTATCTTCAATCTGACGTTTTACTTGAACTTGTAAAAGTCGCCGTAAGTTGTGTATTTGTCTTGGTCGTATGTGTGGTCCGAATTGGTCGAGAATCGAATACTCACTCTCAATATTCGAATGACGTCAGAACGAAGAAGTATCTGACCCGCTTACCATTCAGAATCTGTCAGTTATGAGTCATGCTGAAATCTGAATACGCAAATGCCTCACTGGCATATAAACGAGAAAATAAGTTAAGTTCACAACTTTTGAATTTAAACTCCGCATAGCCTGCCTGTATGATGAAAATGTCTTAAATTTCTTTAAAAAAAAACTTTGAAGGGATGTAGGCATAAAATGCACTATTATTATTCAGTTGGAAACAATGGTAACTCAGTTGTTAAAATTATAATAATGAACTAGTTTGTAAAAATTACAATAATCCTTGCATATTACATTTTTTTAGGTCGCCTTGCCCCTGATGAATTCAAATCATGCCTAGTCTCCCTTGGATACTCGATTGGTAAAGACAGACAAGGCGACATCGACTTCCAACGTATTTTGGCGGTGGTGGACCCTAACAGCACGGGCTACGTTCACTTTGACGCTTTCCTAGATTTTATGACGCGGGAGAGCACCGATACCGACACCGCGGAACAGGTCATTGATAGTTTCCGTATTTTGGCGGCTGACAAGGTAAGATAGCTTTTCGTTTAATTTACTATTGGCAGTTTATTGATTCTGCCTGATATTCTGAGTTGTTTGTTTTTTTTTTATATTAATAATTTGTTTAACGTTAGGTAACAGACTATTTTATTCTTAGTAAGTAATTCAGAAATTTAATGTTATTATCACTACTATTAAGCAGATTAGTCGACAATCGTTTTCCAAATAACTTTCCACTTTTCAGCCCTACTTGAATTATCTTTCTTAGAAGTTTGCTATAAGCTTCAACTTTTCGATTTATTATCCCCTTTATATTTGCCATCCCCTATGTCGCTTCATTTCTTCACAAGTTATTGAGGCGCCATTACCTTCGTCCAAGAATGAAGATCTCTTTACCTTAAGCCATGACCAGTAGGGTAGGTCAGATTTTTCAGTTTTTAAAATTCGGTTGTTTTGTTGATTGTTGTTGATTAAGTCCAACCTCCTGTAGGAAGCGACTCTTTACCCAGATTGGAATCCTCGGTAAACCCAATAAGACATTAAGAGTCACTCCTGATGTTAAGTCACAGTCGAGGTAATGTGCAGATGCCTTCCTCTGGTGGTCACCTAATATTACTGTGACACTTGCGGAGCACCTATCTGATCCAGTTTAGCGACTGCGTTGGGGTCCCCCAGCCTCTGACTGCCTCACAAATATTATTTGTGCTAGCTTTGTCAAATGCTCCCTCAATATCGAAAAAAGAGTGCCTACAACACTTCTTTGTTATTGTGAAGCGAACCAAAAACCAGTTTTCTGTCGACATTGTCACTTTCCACAGACAAATGGCCGAGATTTCGTACCTATATTGTCTGGGGGCGACGTTCAGCAGAGTATCAAACTCATTTCTCTATCAGGCAGAGGAACCATAGACCGGTTTCGCTCTTATTAGAGCTCATCAGCATGGTATACCTCGAACCTAACAGAAAAATAAGTTTGAACGGCAATTGGATCTAACTCTTGCTTAAAAGCCTGTATGTGTATGTAAGTGGCGCCATCTGACGACGGCAGGTGCTTCCACTAGGGCATGCAGAATGATCGTGAAGCGAACCAAAAACCAGTTTTCTGTCGACATTGTCACTGTCCACAGACAAATGGCCGAGATTTCGTACCTATATTGTCTGGGGGAAGAATCTGATGGCGTCACTTACATACACATACAAGCTTTTAAGCAAGAGTTAGATCCAATTGCCGTTCAAACTTATTTTTCTGTCAGGTTCGAGGTATACCATACTGATGAGCTCTATTAAGAGCGAAACCGGTCTATGGTTCCTCTGCCTGATAGAGAAATGAGTTTGATACTCTGCTAAACGTCGCCCCCAGACAATATAGGTACGAAATATCGGCCATTTGTCTGTGGAAAGTGACAATGTCGGCAGAAAACTGGTTTTTGGTTCGCTTCACGATCATTCTGCATGCCCTAGTGGCCAGATGGCGCCACTTACATACTTCTTTGTTAGTTCAGGTCTTAATAGAGAAGATGTATTCGACGCGACGTTTTCTCTATTTTATGCACTGCGGACTGAAAACACCGTTTTAGTGCTCGGTGCCTAGAGAAGAAAGAGTCCATCTCGGTTGCTGTAGCCATGTTGGTGTTTACTTATGGGCTGCTTCCTGATCAATTCCAACGATTTCATCAGAAAAAATGTCAAATTTATAGTTCTAAAGATTTGGCGGCTCTGTAGTCACATTTCCCAGCTTATGGGATGAAGACCGCGTTCGCAAATCTCGACGCCTGAGGGACATACTAGGTGTTGCATTGTCGTGCGGGACATAGGAAATCCGATGTAAATTTTAAAAGAGTCTATTATTGGCTTCCCTAATTATTTTAGAGAAAAAATCTATTTAGATTTTTTGAAGAACATTAAAACCACAACTAAATGGACACTCCATACCCTTTTGGTTAACCCGTTTACGAGTTATTTCCAGTAACTTTTTAAATATTTTGTCCTTTTTATCGCCCTGTATTTACGGACACCAGTAAGACTTGGCTATCAAACCACTGCCACCTAGACTATAAGGCCGTGAAGCAGAATTTGTGACGTCACAGTCGTGGTCCAAGGTCACCATTTGAAATGGATGGATTTCATATGATTTCGTGTATATTTTCCGTGATTTTACTGTGATTATTCTGTTTTTTAATGCGAATTTTGTTTTTATGAACATTACTGGACTTTAGGAAACGTATTAAAGTTTGTGCTAAATTCGGAACTATGCATTTTAGTGTTTAAAAACTGTGAAAATGCCTTACCGGTGCTGTGTCGGGGTGCAACACAAACTTAAAGAATGGACTTAAAAAATCGGTTTTTTGGTTTCCCAGGGATGAAGTGTTAAGAGAAAAATATATTAGAGCCTTTAAAAGAGAAGAGTTCGTGCCTGGAGAACATAGTAGGGTACATTTATAAATAAATAAGTAACAAGAATTTTAGAGAAAATTAGGTTATCCCTCAGATTTCGTTTATAAACAAAGCATGAATTCCATGAACTTTGTAGAAAACTGGTGTTTTAGGTATGTGAGGTGCATTTTCGCAAGGATGAAGTACAGAAAAAGTTTATTTTTTATAATGAAGAAACAGATCAGACTTTGCAAGTCTCTTTGGATATTCCAAAATTGATCTGTGGTACGAACTTATTACACACTTAACTTATGCTTATAAATTATATAGTCTCCATTTAACTATTAAATCTCTGAGTATGAAACAGATCCCTTGAACGGATACTTTTATTTATTGAGTTGAGAAATGAACTTGTACCATACCGGTCATATTCCTAGGAAAAGCAGAGGATAATAAGATAATGATGTCAACATTTTTGTCTCCTGTAACATTCATTCATATTTTTGTAAGGTAAGTCTTTTTACACTCTTTTACAGTCTCAAGCTGCTGTGGCTTGGATGCGTTGTTATATAAGCTATAACTTCTAAATAAAAAACATATGTTTCTTGAATTAACTGTTTTATTTTTTATTGCTAAGGGCCAAATGTTGTAATAATCAAAACATGTATTATTTGTGTGGGTTTATCCAACTTCTTAGTTGTAGTCATAATAATTGTATTCTCAATTTTCACCCATTACAACCCATGTAAACAAAATATCCATGGCAAAGCTTGTTTATGAGTTGTAATAGATGAAAATTAGGAATATGATTATGACTATGACTAATAATAAGTTGAATAACCTGGGATTTACTACAATGAAAAGTTGTTGGCAATTTAATCTTACATAATTACCTATGAATAGAAAAAAAACAACTTCCTGCAGATTACAAAATTTTGCACTTTCAACAAGTTTTTATTACTTTGAGTCCTTGCTGTTACTACACACACTAGCACTCAAATCTTCTCGAAGTAGGGAGGAAGTAGGCTCGATACATCTCTGTTTGTGGAAGTAAGTAGGTAGGTACTTTCTGGACAGTGGCACTTTCCAACTACTATTTCTACCATTTTGACTGTAAAGACCTCACTAAAGAAGTTCTATGCAGGACACCAAGTTTTTGGTATAAATGGTAGGTATATGATGATCTCTTGCTTATTCCTTTAAGAAAATTAAAAGTCAAAAGATAATGTAATTCCTAAAGGTAATTCCTAAATTTTTAACAGAAATATGAAGTTTACTGAGTTTGATCTTAGTCATGTAGTACATTTACACCATGTGGATCAAATTAGACCAAAGAACAAATTAAGTACCTAATCAACTTGAATCAAAGTTTGTCAACGAACAGCTGTTTTAGTTATAAATGGAAGCTTTAGCCCTTTTTGGAAACTGCAATCCAATTCCAGAATCTAATTTGGGTCTAAAGTGTTTACACCATAAAAAATACTGTTTGGTCTACCTCCTTTACTCTGGACTAAATATTTGGTCCCCAGTGTTTACGTCATAGTGACATCATTTGATACTTGGACCAAATGTTTGTTCCATGCAGTGTACCTAAACGAGTAAATGTAATACATGGTCTATATAGGAATACATTGAGAGCAAATAAATCTGTTTATGTAACAAATTTTGAAATTTGTAACAGGGTGTTACATAAAGGAGCTAGGGTTTTGTATAAAAGAATATAAATGATTAGAAACTCTTTTTGCATTCTTTGCTCTGAGTGAAATAACTCTTGGGAAAAAAAGCTACATTCTTAATAGGTATGTATTAAAAAGTTAAATGAAACCCTCAATACTTGCCTACTGGCAAGTTTACTGTTCTAGTTTATAGACTTCAGTCTGGCCTTTTTTAAATTCAGGAATCAAGATTAGTCACTGAGGGTTAACCTAACTTTTTTTTATGAAACTATGTAGGTACTCTGTATTTTAACTTGCCCTACTATTTTCTTCAGATATAGATTAGCTTACATCCATTTTTTCTTCACACCCTCATTCCTTTGAAACCAAACAAGGGATTTGCTAGACCTGTTTACATTGATTTCGCACCGTCACACCCAACCACGTTTGAGAACTTTTCAACACTTTTAAAGCACTTGTTGTTAGTCTAAATGCAGCACTAGCTGCAAGAAATGTCCTAAAGTCCGGCACAATTTAAAAAAACAAAATTATGAGTACAAAATGAATAATATGAATCGTAAAGTCGGAAGAAATATTTGAAATCCATACAATTCAAATGGTCTCACACTAGTGACGTTGGACCACGACTGTGACGTCACAGCTTCTGCTTCACGGCCTTATGGTCTAGGTGGTAGTGATCAAACACTAAAAATTCATGAATGGCAGCTTTATTTGACAGCCAGCTCTTACCTTGACTGGTGTTGGTGAATACGGAGCGATAAAAAAGACAAAATATTAAAAATATTACTGAAATAATTCGTAAACGTGTTGATCAAAAATACTTGAAGTTATCCTATTGGTTGCAAATTTTAGGGCTCTTTAAAAAAATTAAAAACATTTTTTCACCAAAATAATTAGGGAAGCCAACAATTGACCCTATCAAAATTTACATGGGATTTACTATGTCCCGCCCGACTATGCAACACCCGGTATACCAGCGCCACACTCGCCGTGAGCACCTTGTTAAAGAACGGGAGCACCTTGTCCAGTGCTTCCTACAGCATTGCTGGAATCATATCGTCTGGTCCCGCTGCTTTAAGTGAACTGAATTTAGTTATTTGCAAGTATCCAATGTTTTTGAATCGAAATCAACTCCTCCCCATTTTCTCTGAGAAAGTGGATATCCAGGAGAACCTCTAAGGTTCTCCCTGATGTCCAGTAGTCCATGTACTTCCCAGTTTCTTTATTATGCCTAGTTAGTTCCCTTTTTCGAGCCTGGCCGATTCCGGAAGGGCTATTAGGTTGGCCGCTAATCTCCATATCCTCGGTATAACATAATCCCTACTTCCAATAATAAAAACATCAAGCACAATAACGTAACTAGTTACGAAAAGTAGATACGTTGTCTGATGGTATAATAACCGTGTGTATGTTGTTACAGCCTTACATCCTCCCTGACGAGCTGAGGAGAGAACTACCACCAGACCAGGCCGAATACTGTATACAGCGTATGCCACCATACAAAGGTCCTGGAGGTGTACCCGGAGCTTTAGATTACATGTCCTTCTCAACAGCCCTATACGGTGAATCCGACCTGTAAAGGTCCACTCGCATATATCTGAAGCCCGGGTGATATTTACACAGAAGCGTAGGAATATACGATCTGCATTCATGGTAAATCATTTGCCTTTGATCCCCACTTTACATTATTTATTTATTATATTTATTTATTTATTTTTCTAATCGACGACCTCCTGCCAATCATCGGGAGATTGATGTAATAATATCGTAATTTTGGTCATTGATGCTAGAGAAATCACTATAATTTAAAATTAAAAGTTAAATTTCGTGCCAAATTGTCTTGTGTGGATAAGGAAAAAAATAGTTATTTTATTGAGGGCCTAATTGTTGATGCGCTGTCAGCTTTTAAAAATCAGAAATCTCTCATTTCTGTGCTAACTAGCTTGCAGTTCAAGTTGATAGAACATTAGAAATGTGACCCTCACTTGTGTATAAAAATTGTCATTTATAGTGCCATTATTTTTTAAAAGATCGCGTGTTCTTCGTGAAACTACAGTACTTACAGGAATTGAAAGTATATTTAGTTAGAGAAGTGCAGTATTTTTTAATCATGAAAGTTTTAATGAGAAAATTTGAGTCAGTGCTGTAGTCGCGAAGTATTACTTGGCCACATATCATTACAGATCAATCATTAACACAATTTAGAGGTGCTTAGATATCGTACATTTCTTTGGGATTAAACTTGAAGAGTTTCTTCTTGTCGTTTACCCTCCAAGTTTAAGCCTTTTGTATGATTTACGTTCGCATTATAATAGAATAAGATCAGAAATACGTTGGGAAATGTTTAAGCTATTTGATAGTGCGTACAACACATCTAAATTGTGTTGATTAAGTGTCTCTACGTATTGTGGAAAAAACTTTTTTACTTACGATGTAAGATTGTGACTTTGTTCTCGATTTATTATTAATAATAATAATAATAATATTAATAATAATTGTTAAACGTAAGTTTGAAACCAATATCATGTGTCCAATATTTAACTTATTTTTAACAATTCTATATACATATAAATAGTTTTGTCGATGGAGTGGATTATTTGTATTATGTTTGATTACCTTTTTTTTCTGTTATATTGTTTATTTTCATATTCTCACTTTATTTTTTCGAAGCGCAACTTTTGTTCTAGACGGCTCGTAGGCTCCTACTCAATTACTGCTTTTCAAAGATCATTATTTCGTTCAGAGTTTCGATTTTATTTTTATTGTATCTCAGAGTAAATAAACGAAGTATACTATTTAATGCCAATTGGTCTATTTTTGTTCACACAATAACAAGGAAATTATTTAGGAACGAATTGACTTTCGATTGGTTATTAATTGACTATGTACAATAGTAAATTGTTTTATTGTTCAAGGAGCAAAAGTCATAGACTTATAGATGCAGCAGGTAAAATCTTTAAAGTTACATCAGCCAATGTTGATGCAATCGAGAGGCTAGAAAATAGTTCACCTATGGAATAACAAAATACGAGAAAACCTCAGAAGTACATAACACTTAGAATATAGCATAAATCTCAGCTGATTTGTTTTCAACTGATACCCGAGACATGGACAATGGAAATAATTAATTAAAACTTGATAATCTGAAATATGAGTGCTTTGCTTGACGCAAGCCGATGAGTGAAGAATCGCCATCTAACGTTGACTTTGCCCAGCTGACACTTGGCAGATTGGCATAACAGTAGCTGATCGTGACATTTGCGTTTCAAAAAGCGATAATTTTGGAGTAATGTAAACAAAACGCAGCGGTGGAAATTTCAAAAAATTATATAATTTTAGTAATATTTTCACTCGAATCGGGAGCTCAATAGAACCACCCAATGAGTGCCTAAATACGAAATACTAAATCATAAGGAAACTGAAATAAACGATAACCAAAAGATAATCATCTACTCATTAAAACAATTCTTATAAAAGTGTCGTGGTTGTTTCATTCCAGTTATTTTAATAAAGGGTGTATTGTTTTAAAGATGAGCAAGGCACGCATACTGTGTTCTTGACAAGGGGTTGACTAAACCAAAGTGGAACATTACAAGGTCTTGAGAAGATCCGCAAGCCCAATTCAACTGAACGAAATCCCTCAAGTAATGTAAATAAGAACTTTAATAAATGAATTTCGATAAAATATAAGGTTTTTCCATGTAAATTATAATACATAGCATAGTGAGAACAATGGATCGTCATAAGCGTCAAAGATAGTAGTAAGTTAATGACGTTTGGTGAAAAAATCTAATTTATTTTCCTCGGACTATGGAACCTCGGATAACGAAAGTTTTACTTCTCATTTGGCAAGGTTAAAATGTCATTTTTGTGGCAGGTTCTTTAAGCTAAACGTTATGCTCCGGTAGCGTATAAGTACGTATATCTGAAACAGTGTATCTTACATTACTTTATCATCAAAAATACAGTGTATCTCAAAACTACTTTCTATTTATTAAAATCTTGGAAACTATAGGACCTATGATCTTGATTAAATGAGAAATTTTTTAGACAGTAGCGTAATGGTAAAAACTGGGTTGCCTCAAAAACATTCAAGTTTCCACGCTTTCTTTTCAGGAAGTCCTGCTTATAAAAAGAAAGGATTATTTTGGATAAGAGACAGCAAAAAGGGAAAACAAATCTAGTTCAATAAAGGGATTTGAGTTGTCTAGTGGCCTTTGACATTAAAGCCAGAAACCCCAAAACTCAACCAAACATAAAACAAAACATAGGGTTATTGAAATTCGCCATACCGCTAGGTGCCAGGCATATTTATATTTCAAAAGCGAGTCTTCTCAAAAGACCTCGCTAACTTATTACCCTCAAATTTGTCAAATGTCTTTGCCGAACGTTTTACTTTCCCTAAATATTGACGAATAGATCTTTAATTAAATTCTTAAAATTCAATAGTAATTCAAAAAAAGCATTGCAACTTAGAAATATTTATTTCCTTATACCGGATGATTTGTTGGTGACAGCAAGCTTAACTAAATTAGATAAATCGTCGTACGACTGCTGTGTTTGGCGGTGTAAATACTCGTAGCGATGGGCAGTGAGTCGCAATATTTTATTCAAATTCCGTTCCGAACTTTCAGGACTGCTCAATTGCGGCCTGCTTTCTTGAGGCGACGCAATGTCGGAATTAGCATCCCCAAAGGGATTTTCCGCTAAAGGAGTGTCAACAGTCGCTAGAAAATTCAGTTTGGTTTTAATAAAATCTACTGTGTGCAGCGATAAGCTCATCAACGATCGATGATTGACTTGTTGGCGACGTTTTGACTGAACAGAACTGGAGTCCTCTGTAAAGTCGAAATTTCTGTAACTGAAATCCGACAATAATGTATTTTCACTCTTTTCTTTGCGCTTAGCTTTTTGTGACATAGAATTTTTTAAATATTGCCTCTCACCTCTGTTCTTAGACGAGCGTGTAGCAGTTGCCATCAAACGATTATTATAAGAAGGAAGTTTTTTATTTGGCTTTTTATCGTCGACAACTTCATATACAGAGTCCAGTAGACCCCACCCCAGGCAACTTTTTCTTTTTGACGCCTGATTCAGCTTCGTCCGAGCCTGCTGAAGTTCCTTTTCAAGGGTCCCAACAGTCTCTTGTAATTTGTACCTTTTCTCGTTAGTTATTTGAAGCTTCAGTTCTAAATCGCGAATGGTTTGTTCTAAACTTCGTATTTCAGCCTCCTTCGAGCTTATTTTCTCGTTCAAAGATCTGATCAACTTATCTTTGGCTGACCCTTGACTGGTGACCTGTGAACAAAAAATGTATTACTCGACATACGGAAATATACAATGCTATCGTCATTTATATATTCAATAATCTTTTTTAAACTATGTAACACTGTATCATCCGTTAGCTATATCCCAAAGCTAAGGAAAAAGTTACTTTTCTCTAACCTAACCCTACGTTCGAAATGAGCCCACTCCGAAGCTCTCAGTTGTTACAGAGTTTTATCCTGTAATAAATAAAAATAATCTTCAGCTGTTTAATCCTCACATCTTACCATTAACTCTGAGTGGTGTTGCCTGATCTGGTAAAATTTTACCAGTTTTGACGATTCATGATGCTGTTTGGTGGTTGGGTAAAAACTTTTAACAAAAGAAGCAATTTATAATGTAAGTAGTATAAGAGAAAGTATATTATCTAAAATCATCCTCGTATGGAATAGTATTTTACGCAATATCAATTCCATTCTTGTTAAAAATATGCTATTATACAGTATGTTTGTATCCATGTTTTCCAGGACATTCATGACGTCATGACCGATTTACCCAATATTTGGCTTTACCCCAAAGTCATACGACGAACGGTTCCCGAAATATAGCTGAGGAACAGATTTATTGGGCCACCCGGTTCATTGCTGGATTTGACAGCATTAAGAACTCAGCTATCTTCTGTGGAGTTTTATAAATAGTGTTTAGCCCCACAGGTTGAACAGTGTTCTGTGGATAGTTGATGAAGACGTAGTGCGGGAGAGGGCGTAGTGCGATGTATTTTCTTATAATCTCCAAGATGCTGCCCCCAAGTTTCTTATCCCCAACGCAAAACGGCCGGTGTCGAGAAGAGAAACAACCATTGCAGTTTGTCGATCGTCAATGTTTCCAACTTCTAATCGGTACAACTCATCCGAACGGCACGTCCCATGTAAACCCTTTATAGCTTCAACTTAAAAGCCAAAAGAATCAGAGCTGAACATTTATTTTAGAGATAATTTGGAGTTTCAGCTTGACAAGGAGATACTCATCATCTGCAGCAGCTTGTAGAAAGTTCATTACATCTTCCGGGTTAACAATCTTTGACATTTTTGGTCTGTAACCGCTAGTTAACTGTTTTAGGAAAGCTATGAGCTTGCTGAATCTACAAAGAAAATTCAATTGATAATAGGTACGTGATTTTAACTGCCCATCAGTTCCTCCTTTCCTTGAAATATCGATATTTTCATTCACCAGTATAATACTCTTGAGCATTGAGTAGTACGACTATAAAGTTAAAGGCTGCACTTTTTTTGATTTTTCCGAAAAATACTCTAAAAACACATTCTCACTTAGATTCTTGATATTCCTCGTCTCCCTTCAATTTTTGAAGTTTTTTATATTCATTTTCATTGATCGATCGGGATTTTGCTGGTAATAGCTTGAATATGGCCTCTGACGCCTCAGCCCAAACATCGAGGGTAATAAGTTCTCGTTTATTTCATTTTTCCTCGTCGACATGCCTTCAACAACCACATTAACGACACACTTTATACTGATCACGTTCATCACGTCCATTTGGGTATTTGATGCAACAATTAGAATAAGGTTTTCATCATTGTTTGCATAAAAATTAAGTTAGAAATACTTAAATAATTAATATAAATCAGTAAATAATAATTACAAAAATAAATATTATTAAAATAGTATTTTGATTATCTAACTAGACTCGCTATATTGGTCATCACGAAAAAGCAAATAACGCAACAAGTGTTATGAAAAACATCGGCACAAACATTTATCAACCAAATGAGATCACTGAGGTATTGTTTGAGTTGTGCTAACATTAAGCTACCACAACTTTGGCTGGATTCCTCTGCAGTATGGTTTGCTCAAGTTGAAGGTCGATTTTCCGTGGCTGGTATTAAAAAAAGACCAAACATGCTTTCATTGCATTATCGCTCAGATAGATGCCCTCTACGCAATCTAGGTGCTTAATATTGATATAAATATAGATAAAGACAAAATTGATGTCTTTTGTTTGTCAAATGGCTAAAAGATATCCAGTCATACTACAGTCTGATGAAATTAGGAGATATAAAACCACAGCCAGTGTAGTATTAACTACAGTTGGATCGCTGAAAGAATGCCGATCCGATGAAATTATGCGACACGTATGTTAGATTTGCCTGCCTATTTTACACCCAATAATAAGAAAAGAAACAACGGATAAAATATTGTCTGGTGGTTACGCAATATGTCGTCGACAAATAGCATTGTCAGATTAACATGCGTCAGTATGACGTGTTTTTCCTTAATTTTGAAATCGCAATTTTTCTACCTTTTTTTCACTGATAAAGTGCATTGAATAGCCAAATCAGTTGATTTTAGGACGACGGGTTTTAAAGCCTTCTTATTGTTCAGAATATTCAACTTAATTCATGGAATAGATCGTGCTTTGATCATTGTAAACATGCGAGTTTATAGGCATGTGTCCAGTCACGGCAACGGACCAATTTCGATCTGCATTGTAACGCACAAATTCTTCGCTTTAATCTGTAAATTTACGTCTAAGGTAGATCAATTGTGCAGGTTCCTAATTTTTAGATAATGCCAGGAAACCATCATCAAATTTCAAGCGCAGCAACAAATACCTACACGTACCTACTTTCAAATGGAGGAAAAAAATGACGAGCTCTTGGAATCGGTTTCATCTGGTCAAGAGAGGAGAGAGGTACTAAGAAATATCTGCAATTTTTCATGCTGCTTTTCATTAATTACAAAGAATACTTATTCTAGCGTGTCGCTGTTGTAAGTAGTACTACTCTTGTAGTAATTATAGAATCATGACGTGTGCTACCAAAAAGGGAAAAGAGCATCATACAGCTGTTTCGTCAAAAGGAAGAACCTGCATGCGAATAATGGGATTAAGAGCCACTTTTGAGATCCTCGGAACTACGAAAATAGCGATGTCTAAATAAGGAGGGCCCAAAATTAATCTAAATGCGAATGAAGAGTTGGGAAAGTAAAAGTAAAAGAAACTATTGATATTAACGATTGTGAAATACAGATATGCATCATGAAACATTTAAAGATTGTTATTACAAAAGAAACCCTATACCACAAAATTACCTCACGATTATATCGCAGGAAACGGAAGAAAAAAATACCTATAGGCCACAGCCCGAAATTACATTGAGGAAAAATTGGACTTCCAAATCACTCCCTGTTCAAGCGATCAACCTCCATTAATCGATGCTCAGACCACCAACCACTAATGCGGTGAAGCAAGAAGCACGCAAGAAGTAGAAGAACCAAGTAAATTGCAAAGCTCAACAGACACTTAAAAGAAAGGACTATAAAGACACAGCTGGAACCACACACCAGTCCTACCAGCATAGACCAACACAGAAGATATCAAATAGACATGCCAAATACAATCAACCCCACTATGATAGAACATGAAAACATTATCGGAACTGAGCACGCAGTGATGAAATGGTCCTATGGAGGCAGATAATACTAGAACGGACGAAGCCCCTGAACCCAGACCCAGAAAGCATTACCAACTAACGGCGGCATCGATAACAGACAGCAATTTTCCGCTTCTGGATGGAAATGGAGTTCCAAAAGCGGATAATGTCCATCGCTAGTACCAGGAAACAGATCTGAAAGCCTTTAATTTTATATGCGAAAAAAGGCAGCAACTAGGAGGCATCATGTATAAATAAGATAAGAGCACCTGAAGAAGGCTCTGAAACCGTTCCACACCATCAACCCATACCGCAAACATTTTAAGACCTAAAGCAGTTTCTAATAACCCGAAAGAGGTACGATTACTGTTATTATCCACACAAATTCGACAATGCCAATTTTTTTACAGAATCTGAACAACTCTTTAGGACCCTTTTGAAAAAGTGATCCAGGAAAAATAATGGTCATCTGGCAACCAACTTCGCAAATAAGTATGGCGAGATAACAGCAGCATTATTAGGCAGATTAAAGGGAAGATTGCCCCCGCAGCAAAATTTCAACTAGAAAAATCAGTGCTCATGTCTTGTATATTTAGATAGAAAATAAAAGTAACAATTAATGGTTAAAGGCCCTTTTAGTTTTACTGGAAGAGCTTCATTATATTTCTTTTTGTAATATTTGTTTTATTCATGAGCAATATCCATAATACCATTTGCCGTTTAATGAAACTGAGTCCAGAGTACAGATAATGCGGGATTAGAGTCACACCCGTTTATAGGTTAACGTAACTCGAAACTCAACCCAGAAAACTTTGATTTGATTCATATGAAATTTATAACCTTGCAATGACGTCACACCGGCATTCTCTTAGCGATCCAATTGTAATGTCGTTGACTTACATCGCGAGTTGACGATCTCTCCTAACAAATTAGCATCCTCAACAACCGTTTAGATTACTTGGTCACCAATCAACAAACTCGCTTTATGCTACCATCAAAAGTTCCGAAAGAATTTCTTGAAAGTGCATAGCTTCTTGTTCTACTAGGTAACAGGAAAACAACAGCGGTAGCTCGTAATTGAAACCGCGATTTGCCAACCCGCAGGATTGGCGCCTTTTTGCTACTGATCATCTGACCATGTATCTAAGCAACTCTTTCTCATTGACACAGGCTCAGAGTTATATTTTTTACACGTTGTCATCTACAGACGGCTAACTACATATTCCTTTTAGCTATCAGAAGCCAACCAAACTAGAATAAAAAGTACGAAACAAGTTTTTGTGTCGCTGATGTTTTATTTCCGAATATTGGATCCAATTGTTTGGCACATACAACTTACTCCCAGGCTGCGTCAACAATCATCTTAATGTTAAAACAATTTTTTTTCGTAGGAAGGTATTAGTGAAACTGATAGACTCAGCGTCAGAGTTTTGGCGACAGATAATACTGCACCATGTCATGAAAAATTTCGCCCCTTGACTAGGCCAAACAGTCCTTTATATTCGGTATTACATCAGGACCCCCGATTTCTTAACGTACCAAGCGCCTTGCCCCAGATAAATAGCGAAGTCCGAATTTTAAAATATTACAAGAAGAAACGACTAGTCGCTCTGAATGTGCCCAAAAAAATCTAGCCCAAAAAAAAATGAACACCTTTTGGTGATTAGCGCCCACTTACTTAATGCAAGAACGAACCATAATTCTTGATCGCTGTGCCATCAGCCATATTCAAGGCTTCTCACAACTCAATTTTGGATGTCATGTTTTCTCCGTTTGGCGAAAGCTTACACAAATTTCTCTCTACCTTATAGAATCGTCGAATTTCCTTTGATGAGCTTTGGTCTAAGGAATAGAGGACAAACATTTCAATAATTTATAGATGAAGTTGTATCCAATCTCGATTTTTGATTCGTCCACTTTGACATTTTAATCTTCTCACGTAACCTTATGGAACATCAGAAACATAAAAGAACATTATCCAACGGAAAGTAGAAAGAAAACAATTTTGGAAAAACAGTGATTGGATAAGCAGCACTCAAGGACGTTTTAACGGGTGTTCGTGGAAACTAATCAATCACCTGGACAGTAACTCTAGAGAAGTTTTTGATAATTGCAAATCATCACTCTTCGATGTAACTCTATTTTGTCATGAGTTTCCAACGTCAATAGTTTCCAACGGTCTTCATGATTTTTTTTATAGATGCATCAAAAACGGCTATTGACGCATAGCAAGTACAAAGAATTGAAGATTCGCGGTGTCCTATTTCATTTCCCTTTTCCAACATTTTTTAAACGCCAAACTTACTCCGTTGACACAATCTGACTGGCTTGTTTATTACAAAGGGAGTAGCTTGCTATTTATATGAAGCACTTTAACCATTATTTATCGTTGATATAAATGACCACCTTTCCAACTTTCCTCCATTGCTCGATTTACGAAGGACATTCAGCATATTAATGTTAAGGACGATTATAACATAGTATCCTCCTTTTTTATCACTTTGGAAACACAATCAAAGTCTCACCAGGATGAATTAGCAAACTTTCTTACAGGAAGCTTCTCCTTACGTCTTCAGACGTAAGACAGAAGCTTTTTTCTTAAGAAATTTTCAACATTTATTGAGAGAAAACTACCCTCAAAGTTTGCATCATCACATTAACACTCTCTATTGCTGGAAAGTCCCTTCAAGTTTCCATGAACCCATTATTGCCTCTTTATCCTCCCTTTTATTTGAACATATCTTTAAAATGACTACTTAATAATAATAATAATTGCCTACTAATTTATGTAAAAACGTAAAAACAAATGATAAAAAAATTTAATAATTTGTAAAAAATTTTAGGCACTTACCTCAGCTAAAGCAGCTCTAACTTCCCTTGAATACCGCGCGAGGCTCTCTTTTTCCAATAACAGTTCATTGCGAGACGACTTTATGACATTTGCCATATTTTCGCGGTATCTCAGAAGATTGTCCATTTGATTCATTTTATCTTTCTGGTCCTCGATAATTTTTACATATTCAGACATTCGGGCCTCGCTTTCTAACGATCTACAGAGGAAAATTTGGTGTTAGAGAAAAAGTGGTGATAAAAATGATAATAATATCAATTCGACATAAGATGTTACCAGTAAGTATCAAATTTGTAAGTAATGATGTATCGTAGGTGTCAGAGCTATATTTGCTCACTCTATATGTTTTAAAAGTTCCTATGTAACTTGAGCCTCTTTGTTTGAGCCATACGCCGAAATATTGACGGCGACGTTTATCAGGTTGGTTAATCAAAACAAAGTCCCACCACCTAAGGAATATAGTTTTTGAGAGTGTGTCTTTACGTATCGAAGCGAGCGAAGTCGGGCGTCGCCCAGATTTTTATTTTATCGAGATTCACATGCTCGTTCTTTTTTTTGTTAATATTTTTGATCGATTCTATCAATGTCATAGTATGTGACAGATAGGTGGACGAACGTTTTTTTCTGTAAAGTTTATGTTCAAATTCAATCGTTGTGCTTAAAATCTCACCGTGAAAATAAAAGTTATTTTTTGTATCGGGAAGATCGGACTTTTATTTCATCGAACCGCGTACTTGGTGTAAGACGGGTAGTTTTTCATCAATGCGCACGACAGTAGGTATGACACATTAATTGGAGATGTTTTAAATGTACCCATTTTTTTTTAAGAGACATCTATTAAATTCTACTTTGTTTGTGTCGCTTGAACTCATTGTGTGGAAATCTTCATATATATATATAGAGTGTTTCACCTCGAAAGCCATCTATCTACAAGATGTCCCCGGATAGGTAAAACGACTTGTGAAAAGTAAGAAATTATCATTATTATATAAATCAAATTTAATTTTTATTTAAAGTTTAGCTCTGATCGGTCAAATACCAATTTCTTAATAGCATAACATTTCATAGGCATAATTTAGGTTTCAAAAAATCAAAGAGGTCTTAGAAACCGTCAGAATACCTCTTTTTGGTAAAGTTTGCTTTCTATGAGAGATATGACAGAAAATTCTTAAGAAAAATTGCTTAGAATGAAAAACTGCGCCAATATAGTAAATTTCAGAAACCTCTTTGATATTTAAATTTCTATCAGACTTTTTTTTAGTTTCTGAGTAACAAATATGTTAACGCGGCATCCGTAAAAGTTACTTAAAATCAAAATTAATAATCGAATCCTAAATTTAAAAATTCTCCGGCAACTTTTTTCACTGAAATAATATTCCTTAAGTTATTCTTATTCCTAACAGTTTCCCAAATAAAGTTAAAATGTGAGAGTCGGCGCATGATTTTCAAATTTGGTATTGAGGCTTAGCTGATGAATCGAAGCCACTTTTCTTAATGATTTCTCCATGTCTCATAAGAAGAAAACTTCATTCCACTGAAAAAAGATATTTTCTGATAATTTCCATAGCGTTTTTGATTTTTCAAAATGTCAGTTATGACACAGAAATTAGTGTTTGACCAAGCTGAACCTCAAAAAGAAAAAAATTTAAATTGGCATTTTTTTGCAAAAGTTATTTCTCCAATCCGAGGACACTCTGTATACGACTGCAGCGATAAGATACTATGTACCTATATAATTTCAGTAAGAATTTTGCTTAGGCTAAAAGCTGAGTAAATTTGATTGCAATTTCAAAGAATCCCGCATGTTGTAAATTCCCAGCAAACCAGATCTAGAAACAAAACGACGTCCACTGCGGCCATGGAGATTCTGTTAGATCTTCTTCACCAACACTTACTAGTGGAAGCGGAAGCACTGAAGGCAGCTTATCGTTAAAAACAAATAGCTATGGGATACTATAAATACAGAAGGAACGCATTTTTATAGAGATTAATAACAACATCTGATCAATGCAGTCCGACAGAATGCGCAGAACATCGAAATTTCATAAACATTATAGTGTAATCCGGCCAATTATGGGAATGTATAACAGCAATAAGGAATTACATGGGGAGAAAGGAAATATTTAGTTGGCGGATGGGTTTAAGAAAACTATAAGTTGAGGTAAAGTATGTCATTCAAATATCGTAGAGAATGATATAACCATAAGCCTGGGCATTATGACGACCAGGAATAATAGCAACAACTGTTTGTGCTCAAGAAACGATTAGGAGATCTTATAGAAACAAAAAAGTTCAATTTGATACAAGTGGCCTGCTTGCATTAAATAACTGGAGTATGAAAAGATACGTCCGAAAATGGTAAAAAATGCTTAAATACCTTGGCATATCTAGATGAACCCGACGAAATTTATTTAAAATTTACAATAAATAAAACTTTCCTGCAATGGGCGAAAAGACATCAAGGCAAACCAACTGTGTGAAGCGGAGATTTCTATACACTGACAGGAGTCAAAGCAAAACAAAAGCATAAACTGGAGATTAGCAGCAACCTTACATTCTTAAGGTGTTCCCCTTACATCCTATAGCTTCAAGATAAACCATCTCTTTGCAATAAAACGAGTGAGGTTCTCACAGATTTAGAGTTCCAGTGAGTTAAAATCTTAAATCACTTTATCTTTATGATAATTTTTAGTGTAACTATACTTATTTGGTTTTAAAGACATTTATAAGTACAATTAAGTTAAAGTTATAAAATCAAAATAATCTAAAATATAAATATTCAATGTCTCCAATAGAGGGCAGCGGAATATTTTCAAAAGTTAACAGGTCCGCGGCGATAAATATGTTGGAAAACACTGGTTTTGGGTGCAATAAAAAATTTAAGCAATGAGAGAAAAAAAATATTGAAATAAAAAGCTATACGAACCGGTTCAAAAGGAAGTTCGTTTTTGAACCATGAGTTTTTGAATTTGACGCCCAAATTTTACTTCTAAGAATGTCATCACCAAATTATTAAAATTAACGACAAAAAGTTCTTCTTTATCACTCAACAATAATATAGAAAACGAATATACGTCAAATTCCAAACGACATATTATAAGTTTTCGTCACTTGAGTCATTTTCGAACCGCACCAGTTCTGGTTCTGGTTGACATAAAAATGACAGACCAGCTGATTTTCAACCAATCGTCTTTGTTGAAAATCAGCTGGTCTGTCTTTTGTATGTCAACCATAACCAGGACCGCTGTGAAACGAAAATGACTTTGGTTTTAAAACAGGCAACCTATTTAAAATCGTGTTGCAAAGTTGAAACTTACTTCTTTATAAGTTGGGTCAATTTCTGTTTCCCCTCGTCGAGCATCAGTTGAACATCTTTTACGGAACATTTTTGATCCTCTTCTTCTAAACTGCTTTGCCTGCCCTTAAGTTGTAATATTTCGTTACGAAGACTTTGCAGCTCTGTTGTTCTTAATATATCAAGTCTAATGATAAAAGGCACATAAAAAGATTTTTCTCATACATAACTATAGACTCACCTCTCTTTTAGCTTCTGTTTGTTCTCCGCTAGCAGCGCTTGGTAATTATAAAGCTGCTCGCTTTGCTGGTCAAATTCTTCTTGTAGGTTGGGAGGTAGTTGTTGCGCCTAAAAATCAATTATTGAAATGCCACTGTCGCTTTTATTTCGAGTTAGAGATGCAGTTTAGCTTTTAGTTTATTTAGCTGATTAAAAATTCTTTAGTGTGAGCACTGTAGCGAGTTGTGATATTTCACGTTTTTTAAGGAAAAAACATCAGTTCGATATTAATCCAAACTGCACGAGTTTTGAGTTTTCGTATCAGGTTTTCACTAGAAATTTACCAAATTAGCTATGAAATTTTGACAGAATAAAAGAAGATGACACTTCTCATACTCCAAAAGGATCCTTTTCTTACAAACTAACCGTAACAGTATATAACATTAAATGATGTTTAGTGGCTTCAGCAAGAATAATAATTTAAATTAAGAAAAAAATAGTCCTTCAGCCGAATTTGAACCAGCGACCTTCTGCTAGTCGGGCAGATGCTCTTACCAAGTGAGCTCTAAAGGCACGTCTAATTCGTTGGCTTATCGGAATACTGTTTCTTCAACTTAAATTATTATTTGTTACTATGCCAAGTGGGTGCTAGAAGTGAAAGGGAAACATTTTTAAAACCAGAGACTAGACGAGTCTCTATATCTGATTCTTTTAGGACGTCAAATATGTTGACATCACCTACAGTCAGAAGAGAAACTCAGATCTACGGTATACTTAAAGAGTAGAAAATTTGCAGATATTTTAAGGAGTCCATAGGAGTTTTACAAGTGATGTTTAGTGGCTTCAGCTGACAGAAGAATAATAATTTAAATTAAAGAAAAAGTAGGCCTTCAGCCCGATTTGAACCAGCTACCTTTTGCTAGCCGGGCAGATGCTCTTACCAAGTGAGCTAATGGCATCAAAACAAAGCACGTTAGACACTCGCTACGTTTTCAGGTTTCCCTCACAGGCAGACTGGGAAGAACAAGGCGAAGATCTGCACCTGGCAGGAAGTACCTGGTACACGGACGGATGCAAAACCGACGAAGGGGCTGGATCCGGAGTGTACGGGAGATCGATTGGCATCTGCATAGCAGAGAGCCTGGGCCGATTCACCACAGTGTTTCAGACAGAGATACAAGCCGTTAAATTGTGTGCCGGACACCAACTATTAGAGGAGGGAGGACACAATAGATCAATAAAGATCTACTCGGATAGTCGGGCAGCGCTTCTAGCGCTTAGAACTTTGCCCTGCAATTCCAAAACTGTTTTAAGCTGTCACAGGACTCTGAACACCCTATCGCAGGAGAACAGCATCACACTGGTATGAATTCTGGTCCACGGTGGTCACGAAGGCAATGGCCGACTCTCCATCCAGGAAGGCGGCGGGCTCTGCATTCGTACGCCCGAAGCCGGCACTGGGAGTCCCATACTCTCTGGTCAAGCCTGAACTCCAGAAATGGAGCAATGCCAAGTCCAAGGACTGGTGGGAGAACCTACCTGGACTATCACACTCCTAAAAATTTATCACGGGAACAGGGAGGGTAAAAGCCCAAACATTCCTCAAAGTAAACAGGAGACCAATCATAGTGGCCACTGCACTGTACACAAGCATCTAAGATCTCACATGCGCAGACTCGAACTCTCCGAAGATACGGAGTTTCGGCTGTGTCTGGAGGACGACGAGACGGTTGAGCACATCCTATGTAACTTCCCGGCTATTGCCAGATCGAGACACTATCATCGAACCTCAAGATGCAAAAGCAGTGTCGCCCGAGAGACTCATCAGATTCGTTGAGGGTCTGAGCATAGCGGCGGGTGACAATCAGTGGAGCAAGCAGGGGCAAACCTTGCTGGCAATACTTCGAGTGACCCACAATAGACCGCAGATCGCGGTGGAGGACTGTACAAGTCCACTCTGAATACAATGCAATATAATAATATAATAATTCGTGGGCTTGTCGGGATACCGTTTCTTCAACTTAAATTATTAATTGTTGATCTGTTGAAAAGGTTTCTTCCTTCTTACCTTGACGTTCTCCGCTTTTTGTCTAAGCAGCTCATTGCGTTCAGCTTCCAGTTGATTAACTTTGTCCTCTAGTTCCCTAATGCGATGTTCTTTGGCTATGCTTTTAATGTACTCATTTGCTTCGAATATATCAGCGTCTGGATTAGTTAAATAGAAACATTTAAATAATGATAAAAAAAGTTGAATACATTACTTTTTTTGCCCCACTCGATGCCGTCGGAAACTTGCTTAATTTCGTTTTTAAATGCCAGCCCCATCCTTTCCGCGTATTTTTCAAACTCGGTATATTTTTTCACTGCTTCGTCTCTCTCGGCCATAACTTCCGTCAAATTAGCTTTACTAATTTCTAGCTCGTTTTGAAGAGAGGTAACGGTGTTTTCCATTTCTTCTTCCAATGCGGTCTTTGCGCCCTCCACCGTCTCTATCCTAAAAAAATAGAAATTATCATATCAACTTCAAGAACAACCACAACAGATCTCACCTGCCGTTTCAATTAAAACTTTGACTTTCGCTTTCTTGCTACTATTTTTGAGATAACAAAATGTATTGCTTTCAGTATCATTTTTCATTCTTTACTTCCATTCTAAGTTATGGGACATTATTGTTGCCATAAATAAAAAAATTGCATGTAATAAAAACAACTTGAAATGCAATAATATTGTGATGGTTACAGCAGGCTCTCTTGAGTTAACTAGCCTGAAATTTTTTCATATTTAAATTTTTTGCAATATATACTTATGTCCGATAGTATAAAAATAATATGATATTTAAGTCCCGAACTTTCTATGTTAATACAATCTACAAAGTTGACCGTTTGAGGACAAATAAAACACTCCTTTCAATAGAGAATAATGGCCAATGCCTCCTCTAATCTTGAAAGCTACTTTATTGCCGACTAGAAGAGTTAGCCGATTAATTAACGAAGAGTTCAAATTTACCGAAAATACACATCGTGGCCATTTTCTTGAAACTAAAGAGAGGAAATCTCCTGAATATTAACGCAAATATACTTTATTTGAGCGATTAGATTGACATCAGATGAAAGAGTTATGTTCCCCAAAGTCAAGAATAATTGAGTGCATATGTGCTTTAGTGTTACATTTGGCACAGAAACTGGACCAATGACGTTTTTTGTTCCACACTTCATCGGCTCAGGTATACAAGGTGATTTTTTAGCTCATCGACGAACTTTGACAGATGCTGTCATTTTCAGAAAAAAAACTTCTTATAGCCGTATATCCGATCTTAAATATCATTTAGGTAATTAGAGAACTTCAAAGGTTTCTACATAAGATGCCAATTTTATAATAATAGTTTACAACATTTAATTGCCGTTGTAGAAACAAATCTAAATAAAAATGTCAATTGTTAGACTTGTTATGAAGTATGAAAGTTTTAAAATGTACCTTTATAGCTCTAATGAGTACGCTGATAATGGATTTCTATTTCTCGGGTATTATACACAGATTGTGCACAAGAGATAAATATTCTGTGACATTTTTGTGAGAAATTTTCCGAGAAATAAATAATATCTAATGAGTACGCTGATAATGGATTTTTATTTCTCGGGTACTATACACAGATTGTGCACAAGAGATAAATATTCTGTGACATTTTTGTGCAAAACAATTTTTGTCGAGTGAATTTTATCGTTCACTTCTTATGGTGGAATTATGGTATATGTTAAAACTGTATCCCGAGAAATAAATAATTGTATAAGTTAGAAACAAAAAAACATATAAAATCATAGGAAAATTATTGGTCATCTAAATTTCGTTCCTGAAATAGAAGAATAGAACTAGACTTAGTTCATCCAGTTAAAATTAATGTAATAAAATAATAGCTGTCGCTCCCTTGGCTATATTGCACAAATAGGTGTTTTCTAAAGTTTATTAAAAATATTCTAGGAGTAAAAAATTAAGAGGCAATCAACAGAATTTTGGTCCGCACGGTAAAAATTGCTGATATTCCTGTCAAACTCGGTTTAGGTTGTGTTTGTGCCATACATTTACGGTTCACACTCTATGTTTGAAGATGATTTCTCAATATTTAGGGGAATTATTTAAGAGAATCACTCGATTATAAATAGAAAGTCACTATCACTTACTGATCCAAATTTATGTTGTTTTACATAAAATAGTAACTTTCATAAAACAAAAATGTAAAATTTTTTTTAATAAAAATACATGATCTAAAAAAAAACATCCCAATTGCTAGTTGGTTGCCACGATTTCACGAATAAGAGGCGAGTGCAAATCTTAAGTTTTTGTATTAGCAATATTATACATATTAACTGATTTGTGATTACCGATTTTTTAATTAACGATTAATATTTTGTAACAAAAAATAATTAATACAATGCTTTAAAAAATTTAGAAGGACAAGTGCTTAATATGATTCTCAATTTTTCAACTTTGGCAATTTTGGCTTACGGAAAAATATTCGGTTTGCATTAGAATTTTACCAAGCTCGATTCCTGTCGCTGAAAACTATATTTTTTAATTCATTCATTGTTGTCGTTATTGTTGAGTTTTCTTTTAAGGATTGTTGTTGGACACTTACTTTACTGTTTTTTAAGGATTCCTAAATAGTGACATATAGGATTCCAAGATCCTGCAATAGGGATTCTTTTAGGAAGAGACTAGTGCAAGAACTGTGATTATCCATCGCAACCAAAACACCAGCCGAGATTGAACTGATAAGTGAAAACATCAGTATAATTATAAAGGATGCCCATGAAAAGAGCTGTTAACTTAGAGAGAGGACGATGAAACCGGACTCCACACAGGGGACTTCTGAGCGCACAAACCTGAGAAGGAAACTTCTCTAAGGGAATGTGCCAACTCGATCAAAAGAGCAAAACAAGATTCGTAGAGAAGGTACTGTGACGGAATGGAAAACACCTCGGAGTATGCCACACTAGAAAAAGCTCTCTTCAATAAACCACCCAAAGTAAGATTGGGAATCTCCAGAAACTTGAATGTTATACAAAGATCCAGCAAGAAATCCTACACCTACTTCTGGGTACTCACTTACCTAGAATAGCTTCCGTATTGGTCATTAGGTCAATCACTGATGCCAAAACTAAAGTACTCAGCTTATCAAGACATAGGGATCGGTAGAAAATGCAGAACCTATCTTGGTGAAGGGGGGGGGGGGGAGGGGGGAGCAAGAAATGTCACTAAGTAATCAGATGAAGGCCTTGGGTGTAAACTTGGACACCAAGCTCACTTACAGAACACATGTGGACAACACGATTGCGAAAGCGACCGGAATTCTATGCGTCTGCAAGAGTATGATAGGCAAGGTTTGGAGATTGAGGTCTTCAGAGGTGCACTGGGTCTATACCAGAGTAATAAATCCATCATTACTCACAGATCCTTAATATGGTGGCAAAAAGACATCGAGAAACAAATAGAACAAGCTACAGAGAATGGCTCGAGTGTCTATTAAAGGAGCGATGCAAACAACGCGCACTGCGGCCATAGAGATGCTGCATGGAGAAGCTGCATTAAATGCATTGGATTCTGTAGGTTCTAAAACGGTATGGGTAGGTGCTGATACAATAACCGCATAAAATCTTAATTATTTAGCAAGTTCTGATTGTGTCAAGCCTAACAGATGAACTACACTTAGACGGTGAAACTAGTCTGGGAATGGACCCAATTAGCGCACGCAAAATAATGGTTTTTCAGTTGTTTTAAAAGGTAGAAAACATGTGTTTTCATAGCACTGACGGCTAAAATTGATTTCTGTATTTTACAGTAATAGGCATTACTTTAAAATTGGCGATTTTTTTCTATTTCGTTTGTCTACCTGAACTACGATGTCTCATAGTTCCGGTTCTCAAATGATTCCCCTATGCTGATGATAGATATTTTCATCGATCAAATAACTGATTGGTTTGGTCCTTTAAATAAATGTGTGAACGATATTATAAACAAACGACTCAGTTTTCCCAAAAATCCTTGTGGCAACGGTAAAAATCGTTGTAATTATCTAAAACTGCTAGTTTTATATTAATATTACGTAAAAATTATGTATACCTACAAATATAATATTAAAACCCCCGATATATTTATTAATTGAATTGATTGGATTAAAGTCAATGATATTTCGTCATTTTTACCAACAGAGATATCCCGGCTTGTGTTTCTCGGATTTTATTGTCAATAGTAGGCAACGCGTAATGGGAACAGTAACTCCGCGAAAGCCCTTAAAGTGAGGTCAAGTATTAACCTAGTTTCGAATTGATTCTTGTCCGCGGTGAGCTTTTGCAGTAGGTTTTCTTGGTGTTTCAAGCTCTTGTTCATTTCTTCCTTCTCCTTCAGCCACTGGCTTTCTTTTTGTTTCATTTGCTCTTGAAAAAGTCTGAAACAGCAAAAAAGGATTTATGTAGAAAACATGCTGCCTTTGAATTTGTTTTCTGTGTTCGTAGAAACAAAAAAAGTTAAAGTGAGGATTTAACAATACGTCGACATTCCGTAAAAAAAGTTTTTGGGCCATATAGACAGACCTTCCAGTTAAGTGTGAGTTGAAAAATAGAATGTTAATACTCCATCTAGTGGTTAAGTTAGGTATTATAGCGACGCAAAAATTGAAATGCGACATATGACATTATCCTTCTAGTGTGAATAAAGTGATGATCAGGATGCGAGCTTAACGTATTCATTTCTATGGGTTCCTATCTAGTAAATCTGGATATTTCACGGCAAACTAATATTTCCCAATATTATAGATCAGCGGAAAATTCGAATTTCTTCCGCACAAACTATAGAGTTGGATATATATATATATATGTTTTTTAAATTTATTTATGCCCGTTCGCACCAAGGAAAATTTAAGTATACTTAAGGTTAAGTGGCACATAAACAAGCAATACCATTGCACCACATAATAAGCATAATTTTAAGGGTGGCCTGTCTAAGCTTAGAAATTCCGCGGCTTATTTCGCCCTTAACTTTAAGTGACAATCGTTCGCAGGTGCAAGCTGGAAACAAAGTCAAACTGTCAAACAAAAATTACAACTCAATCTAAAAAAAGTAAAGAATTTTTATTGTTTTGCAGTTTTGCACTTCGGTTATCTTTTCATTTTGTGTTCACATATATCAAATACTGGTGAAGACTCATCATAATGGTGAAGACTGCTCTGGTCTCCCTTTCAGAACTGGCAATGATCGCACTTGTGAGGCTTTAAACCATCACAATCAAAAATCACTTCTTGGATAGTAACGCACCTCTAGCAGAACTCTTACAGCCACAAATGTTACAAATAAATGGCAATCTGTTTATAAATGGCCTTAAAATAGAACCTCTGGCTCTTGGTTTTAAAAAGAATTCCAAACACTTGGCGCACTGTTTAACCTTGGCCTATGGACGTATCTAGCATCATATTGTCTTAAAACAACAATAACAAGACCACTTCAGTAATACTACCTCTTCAGGGGAATTGTGCAGGATCTCTTGGTCTCTGAGCTGGGTAAATTTATTTTATCTGTGCAAATTTAATGCTCCGGTTAACAAATGCCAAAATCATTATTATAGGTTCTATTATTAGTGAAAATGAAAAATCCCTAGAATCCGTCAGGGAGATTCAACGTTGCCAAATTCATCCGACACTTGCTTAAGATTTTATTTAAAAGGAATGGTGCAATACAGATTGACATAAGTGTCACTTAACTTTTATGCGGCCCTTACCTATTCGGAGCTTAAGGTAATATTGGTGAGAACGGGCATAAAGCACGTATTACTTCACCGAATTTCTGCTTTTTTTGTTATTAGTTTTCTGAGCACATATTTTGACGTGTTTACGTAAAAAGGTGAAACGTAACCCCCACTCAAAGGTCAGCTGGCTTCGCTTTTTCCATTTGCTTACAACATAATAAACATATCGCCAAAGTTTCAGCTTTACTGGTATCAGTTTTTTTTAATACTTAAGTACAGTAACAAAAATATTAATTTTGTGACATCTTTTTCAGACCTTTATTTTACGACATTGTGCCATGAAATAATCGTTTGATGTTGTTACGAAAATTAATTCAGATCCTACACATAAACAACGAAAACTACGCACGATAAAGAAAACGAGAGCAAACATTCCACTGACACTTGTACTTGTTTATAACATCTTTATAATATTCACAAAATTACACTGCTATAGACGGCCCATAACATTTCTATAATCTGTTCAAATCCTATCCAGGGTCAAAGTAAACCAAATCTAGGCAAAAAACTGGCTGTGGAGAGCCATCCGAAAACGGACAAACAGTTCACTCTGACATTGTCAAGATTACCACCACAAAAAGTGTTAAGCGATGATCAAGATGACTAATGACCCTCAAGAGCTTTTTTTGGCCTAGTTATTGTTTAATTTAATTCCGGCTTGTATTTGAACGCACTTTGACTCTTTTTGAAGACATAAGCAAAAAATAATGTTACTTTATCATGAAGATGACTTAAAGTTGGATTGAATTTTAGCCATTGACATATAAAGTTTTTCTACAATCAAGCGTTAAACAGCAATTTGCGCTTTCCAATGAAATCACAAAAAGGTGTTTGTCGAGTAATTAGTGAAGTGCTATTTTGTTGAGCGGCGAGCAACAATAGTTATTTACCCAAAGTGCCGAAAGTGATACTTTTCCGGACGAGGCTGTCGTTTAACGACGCGAAGCGGAGTTTGGGCAGATAGTTGAGGGCGGAAAAGACACTTAACGCAGGTGTTAGGTACAAAATTTTTCCTTCGAGTATCCGTTTACGCTGGGCAGGCAGTTAAGGGCGGAAAAGACACTTTACGCAGGTGTTAGGTACAAAATTTTTCCTTCGAGTATTCGTTTACGTTACATGGAATTAAAATTTACAGAAAAAATTAAGTTTGATTTTTGTAGTTTGATCTGACGTGCAGTTTTAATCAGAAAACTAAATATAACCTTATTATTTTTTGATTTACGTAGAATCCTTCTATTTATTTTAATAAATGTGGAAAAGTAGCTTTAGCGCACTCAGTGTGGATATAGTTATTTTCCTAATAAGTGCGGAAAGTGATACTTTCCCGCACTCTACTGCAGTTAGCATCTGTCCCGCAGCGTCCCGCACTCTAAGCAGTCAAGGGCGAGAAAGACACTTTTCGCTCGAGTTAGGAACAATATTTTTTCTATGAGCGCACCTTCTGTTTTCTCTTCAAAATGAAACGTAAATTATTGTTTTTTAAAATTAAGTAGTAGGTAACAGAAGCCCAGAAGCAATACAACTTTAACTATTTAGAATTATTGATGTTTATGGTAAACGAACAATTATGAGCATGTTGTAAATGTATTGCTGATGCCAAATGCTGTGGCAATTTGAGCTGCTTTTCTTCCAAATCACGGGACACCGCTGGATCATCCAAAGTTTCTTCACGTACAGAGGAGACAGTACAGAATGCAGTTGGTTTGAAGTTCAGAGATGAAGTTGACAGACCCAAAGTCAGAATTTTGTTACACAAGTTGCTTTTGTGGTTGCAAACGGGTGTTCCATTGTTGAATACCAGCAATGGGATGTATCTAGTCTATGATGCATTTTTGCAATTTCCGGCATTACTGCGGGAATGATTGGAGATTGACTCTATCTCATGAGGCTATCTCACGAGAGCGGCATTGTCACTTTGCACTCGAATTACACACAAGATATTTTCTACAACCGATGTTTTTATATAAATGTTTGGTAAAAACTAATAATTATTAATAACCACAAATTTTTTGGTTAAGAACGATCTTAAAGTCACGCGCTGGCCACAAAATTGTTCGACATCTGTCAAATACCCCTCGACTGAAATACTAAATGTTTCTTTATTTTGGTTTCCAAGGTAACTAAGCGAGCGTTTTGGTTATTTGGGTCGGCGAGCGGCAAAGTAAAGAAAAACTCGCTGCTCGAAAAAGCACAACTTTACACTTGCGTTTGGAAGCGCAAATTTGTACTTTTCGCTCGGTTGTAGAAAAATAACTATTTCCTGTTGCCATACCAAAAGGTGACAGAGAGAAACGAATTGTATGGTTTCTAATGCTCAATTGACCAAAGCATTTATATAATACTAACCTAACTTTTCTTTGTAAGTCTGAGTTGGAAGCCTCCACTTCTTTCTTCTCGTTTTCCAAGTCGGTAATTTTCGACCTCATCATTTTTAAATTTTGACCATTAGTGCTGTTCCTAGATTTGAAGTCCGCGCTCGTCTTTCTTTCGTTTTCCAAGTCCTGTTCTAATTTCTGAAAAGCAAAATTACAAAATGCACGTAGTTTATTAAATGGGGAAAAAATTGTAGTTTTAGGAGATAAACTCAAAATCACTTTTACATTTTTTAAAAATCTTTTGACTCACTAGATATAAATGACAGAAAACTGAATTTTACTTAAGTTATTGTTGGCTTCAACAAGTGATGAAAATACAAAAGTTGTAGATAATTTCAACCGAGCAAACTGGGATTTTCTGTCATTTTTGAATGTCGATATAAACCTGTACTTGTTTTTAAAAGGAAAGATAAGAAAAAAAGTAAGCCATTAACAAGAATTTCATTGTGGCAAGTTTTAAATTGATGCCAGTAAGTGGACGGATGTTTTTCAAAATGGCAGATTTAGGGTCCTTATTATTTTTTAGTTTATATCATAATTCAAAAAGGCTTGTCAGAATAAATTTACATCATTTCTGTAGAACTCGTAATAACTAACCAAAACCGATTTGAAAAAATATATTTAAAATTAGATTTTTACTAAATTCTTCATATCGATCTAGCCAAGTTATCATTGCTTCTAGAGAAATGATGTAAATACCAAGATTGTAGATAAATCCCTCTAAATAAGAAAGGTAAATCAGATTTTTTCTGACAGTTGGGCGAAAGTAATGAGACCACATTTCCTTCCTGAAACTTCTTAAATGTATGACAATACAATCCGTTTCGACGTTTCAATGCTGTTTAACATCTTCACCAATAAAATCTTATGTGCATGATAGATGTTGTGCTAATAATAAGATCTTTTTAAATAAAGTATTTTTTTTTATCTTTCCTTTGAGGAAGAACCTTGTTTTGTGCTTTCATTTGGAGGCACAATAGTGTTTTACGCTTGATTGTAGAAAAACATATTAATATTACCTTAGCTTGCTCTCTCAGAGTTTGAAGAACCCCATTGAGCTCAGCGATGGACTTTTCATGAGACAATTTACGATCATCCAGTTTTCTTTGCAGATCGTGGATCACCGCTGTGGATTCTTGCCTCAACCTCTCCTCCTCCTTGAGTCTGTTTTCCAGCTCCTCAACTCGGCTATCGTTTCCGTAGCACTGCCTCTCGCTAAGAAGCTTTTGCCAATTGCTTACGAGTTCGCTAATTTTAGACTCGTGCTGTTGTATCACGGCCTCTAACGACTGCTGCAGCTGTTTTCCTTCGCCCTGTGCATGATAATAAAGTTCAATTCAGTTGTAAATATTGTGTCAAAAAAAAACAATGTTAGAATAAAAAACATTATCTACCTTCAAGGACTCAATTTTATCCGAGACTTGGTTAACGTCAATCTCAGATTTTGTCACACTTTCCAAAAGTTCAACTATAAGGGCCCTCCTGCTTAATAAATTTTTGCATATATCCATAAGCGTTTTGGGGATTTCTTCAATAGAACTCTTCATTCCATTGACGACGTCTATTGAAACTTGCTCACCACCTCCCTATTTAAAATAGAAATTCTATCAAAAAAGCATGGAAAATATAAAACGATTTCAGTCGTGGATAGAGCATTGTGGGCGTTTTAAAATTTGCCTGATGATAAAATTATGGAATACAGGAAGGAAGGAAGAAAAAAAGAGAGAGAGACATCAAAAAACCAAAACCCAGCCTGGCAGATCAATATCTGAACTAAGCTGATGGGTTTTTATTTTCCGTGGCAGGTTCTCTTAATGGACAATGCTCTCCCACTAAATATTTAAAATCATGGGCCTCACTGTTCCACCGCGCAGGGGCGTTTTGTATTCCTCCAGGGAAACCAATTTGATATCTTCCAGTTTGACATTCTTTCCCAGTTCTTCCAGTCGTTTCTTAATTTGCATTAAATTGTGGTACAGATCTAATACTGGTTTTTGTTTGTCCGTTAGTTCCTTTCGCATTTGAATGTAACGCTTGTTCTTGTTGATAAATTGAATTTCGAGAGTGTGCTTGTTCGCTAAGCTGGTTTTGTGTGGAGCAATTGAACTGGTCCTATTTGTTTGGGAAAAAACAGCCTAAAGTTAGTACTAAAAAAGGGTTCATAAAAAAAATTCGTAGCAAGCCATGGTATTCTATCTCTTGCCTGAGATACGTACTTAAAAAAATAAAACTCGGAACATTTTATGACATTTTCGATTTTCAATTTTTTTTATGAAGTCATCTCAGATCTGCTATTCTAACTGCATGACATACTTGAGGTTTCTTTTTAATGAATGCAGGATATATTTAATCATTTAATTTCCAATTTTACAAAGCAGACAGTATTCTTGACCGACTAGTATGATAAGGTGAGAGTGGTCTTGGGTATTCGGTCTATTGACCAACAGTCTGATGACAGGCCGAATAGCCAAGAACACTCTCACCTGTTCCAATTTTACTTGTTAATAAAAATAAACGGATAACAAGTCTATTCGAGGGTCTTCGTCTGAAAACGTCATTTAGTTGGCTGTGAAATCATATGGCCTTTTCTACCATAGCATTTTAGATAATATTTTTATAAATATTAGTTCTTAATCTTACTTGGTTTTTGATCGAAGACATGTAATTTTGGGTCAGAAGTCTGGAAACGGTAAACCTTTGAAGAAACAGCTTTAACAATAATTTAAAAATTGTAAACACGGGATTTATTGGACATGGTCAACGCAGTGGTGGCCACATCAAGGACGTCAGATTTAGGGTTGAGCAGATATTCGGCCTTATGATAGAACGTTTACGTTAACCACAACACAAGCGTTAACTCGAAATTTAACATTATTTCTGTTATAATTTACATATACCCTACGTTACAACAACCCTGTTAGCCTAACATAACGTTTCTGTTAAGTTAACGTAAACGTTCTATCATAAGACTGATTGAGGGTTACTTTACTTTACATTTTTAAATGTAAATAATATTTTATTTTATCTGCAATCAGTACATCTCTGCATGGTTGAAGCATGTAAATATCAGTTCTCAATGTGATTTGCTTTTTGTACTCAAGAGTAAATTATTAACGTTGGTGTGGTCCCTACGGACGGAATGATGAAATGAATGAAAGTAAATCTCGACGATAACAAATTAATAGTAGGTACCATAAAAAATTATAAAAACCATGCAATTTTGCTTTTAAATGGCATATCAAGGAACAAAGAATTTACAGCGGTTTAAAAGTGTTAAAAAATCAAATTATACATAAAAAGAAAACAAATAAAAAAAAAACATTATTGTATCTGTTGATTTGATAAAGCTTGGTCCTCAGAACATATCGGTATTAAAGTTATCGAGAATAAGATTCATAAAAAAATTTCACTATGTAAGCAGACACTGCCGACGTTTCGACGTCTATTGATATCTTTCTCAAGTCATCTCTCTCCGTCTCCATTCTACCACTGACTGATGTAAAAATTGAGTCATTATTAAAACTGGTAAAAGAAAGCGCTATTTGACAAGCAAAAGTGCATTCGAGGCAAAAATGATCGAATCATTGGATACCCAACTACCATACTAAAGCCCTAAGGTATTTTACTTCCTGCTGATGGCTTTAAACTGTATATATAAATGGTGTAATAGAAGTAGAATAAGTTAATATACGTCGAAACATCGGCAGCATGGTAAATTTTGTTTTCAACTAATAACTTTGTGTTATGTAGGACTCTTAGAGCTTCTAATCTGCTTGTCACGTATTGTAAAACACTAGTTTCCGGTCTTGTAACGATAATGAATATTAAATTCCACTTTTCAAGTTCAGTTTAAACTTTAGTTTGAAGTTTAAGCTTCAGATTTAACATTGCATGCGTACATCAATAATCTTTCGTTTATCTTCAAACAAACTCAATTTTAAACTTAACCTGTAAGAATGGACCTAAGGGGTACTAACCAATGTGGATATATCATGCATTCATTAAAAAAACAACTGAAGCAGGTGATGTAATTAGAACAGTAGGAAGTTCTAAGATGACTTCATAGAAACAAATTGAAAGTCGAAAATGTCATAAAATGTTCCGATTTGCATTTTTTTATAAACTTATCTGAGACAAAAGATTCCATGGCTTGCAGTGAGTTTTTTTATAAACACACTTTAGAACTTCATTCAATTTGGAACTAATTACCTGCTAACTGATCTAGAGCTCTTTAGGAGAGGTGGAATTTTCGACACCGAAGTTTTAACTGGGAGAGGAATACTCGACGAAGGTGGTATTGGTCGAATGATTGGCATTTTGAGGCTTGCAGTCCTGACTTGTGATTTGGGACGTGGTCGTAGATTGGTCTTCCCTTTGTCCTTGGGAGAGGAGAAAATCTCACTCGAAGAAGCGCCGGTATGAGTAGATCTGGGACTGACGTCCACTGTATCACTTGCTAGGTGGAACTCTGCGTCAGTTTTGTCGATGTCCGATGAATCCTGTAATAGTTATTGAGGGTTTCAGCTCCTCGATAACAGCTTGCGAAAAGTTTATAATGCTTAAAAGAGTGGATGTTGCACACTCTCGGACAGTTTTTGTCAGAGTATTTAGCAAATTGTTTTTAAAAATGTCCTCATGTAATAAAAATCTGCAATAATAATACCATAAGAAAATTGATAGTTAATTACGATGTAATTTTCTAAATGTTGTCTGTCTAATTAATGAACTACTAAAAGTAGCTCTTAAGGGCACTAGTGTTAAAAGATAACTTCTCTAAGGGACTAGTACTTTTAACACCCGTGTTAAACAGTACAGATATATCTAAAACAAAGGCATACAGCTGTAAAACACTCGCGCAGACAAGAAGGGCAGAAGATAGACAAAATTCAATAACCCTAGAGATAAGCGGAGAACACTTTCAATAGCTATGGGAAGAAAAGATAATCAACTGCATAGGAAATATTAAAATAGATCAATATCGAGATCATAAATAGGACGCTTACTACTTTAATAAATATATACTAGTATAAGAATAAAGATGTACAAAAAAAAAACAAAGCTAGACTACAATACACAAAGTACACACGACGCGAAGGTAAGACAAAAAAATACAAAAATGGAAAATAATTTTTTTATGAACTTACGAACTTAACGAAAATTATTGAAGGAAAATAAAAAGAGGAATAAAAAGAAAAAGAAAAACCAGTTTCTGAGGAACATTTATATAGCAATATCAGAGAGAGTTAACAGTTAACCCAACAAATTACTAATAAACAACTTTCTAATCAATAATTTATTAAGTACATAATATACGAAATCAGGAAAACCATAACAAAACGTATAAAAAAGAATAAATATGTCTATCTTAAATAGAAAAAAGAAGCCCTTGTAGTGTATAAATATACGAAGCATAGAGTCGAACAAGATGTTAGAAGTTACAAAACAAGGAAAGAGCGGTTTGATTTTTCTGAAAGAAAAGGACAAAACTGACAGACTTGACAGAGGCGAACAGAAGAATCAACAGAGGATAGAATCATGAAATAATGGAAGAAAATAATCAATATGACAAGAAGAATGACGATACATACAATAGATACAATAAATCTATATATCTATACAGGGTGTCCCAGAAACAATGGGACATCTGAGTGTAACAAGTTACGGCGTGAAAAAATAGAGCAATTTAACTTAACATGCCTTATAAAAAGTAGCTACTTTTCATTGTACAGAGTGTAATAGTTATTTACGTTATAATAAGTCCGGTAAATATAGTTTTACTTCATACTATATCATTTAGGACACTTTTATACGTACTTGATTTTAATCCGGTAAATAGCTTTTTACAGGATTGGATATTGTAAAGAAATTTTACAGCATTGAGTACCGGCACATATTCAATAAATCCATTGTATCCATAGTAACCTGGAAACCGGTACCGGTACAGGATACCGTAATGATTTTTCAAATTGGCGGATTTGTCAAAAATATATTCGCCGCGCATAAAATTATTTTTTTCATGTTTTTAATAAGTATGAAGTACAATGTTGTACATCATACGTCCAGTAACATGTTACAGTAGTCGTTTTGAAATTCCAGACTCGGCTAGCGCCTCGTCCGGAAACATCTTGATGCTCCGAGGATGGACGATAAATTACTTCATTTTATGGCCTATTTTAATGGGGGTGCAAGGTGGCCAGGTAGTGGCAAATGCGAGAAGGAGGATGCAACAATGTTTTATTCGGGCAGCAGAGGGGAAGATGCCAATCATCGACATGGGGTAGCTGTTCTGGTGAATAATAAGATCAGAAAACACATTAAAAACTTTATACCGTATTCAGAACGATGCATGTTGATCCAAATAAGTTCGCGCCCTGTGGATTTAAATATAATTCAGGTATATGCTCCCACAGCTGAGAGCACTGATGAAGAAGCTGAAGACTTTTACCAACAATTAGACGACATAATAAAAAACCTGAAAAAACAAGACGTAACTATTATAATGGGAGACATCAACGCCAAAATAGGAAGAGGCGAAGTGGGAGACATAGTTGGAAAGTTTGGCTTGGGAGCAAGGAATCAACGGGGCGATCGACTGATACAGTTTTGTCAAGAGAAAAACTTAACTTTAACAAATACCTGGTTTCAGCTACCACCGAGAAGGTTATACACTTGGAAGGCACCACAGGACAGACCGGAGCACCTCGTCAGAAACCAGATTGACTTTATAGCAATAAACAAACGATTCCGTAACGCAATAATAGCGGCCAAAACATATCCAGGAGCTGATATAAAGTCTGACCACGTCCCACTTGTAGCCCAGCTGCGGGTCCGACTAAAAATCCCAATCAAGAAGCATACGAACAAAAGTCTAGATAGAGGTCAGCTCAGAAACCCTGAAATAAAAGCTAAGCTTACAGAAAGCATCAATAATAATCTAGCAAGAACAACAGCTACTACCGGTGATATCGAAAAGGACTGGAGTAATTTACGAGACGCTATACGGAATAGTGCGAAAGAAGAAATTGGCCACTTCGAAAAGAAGAAAAAGAACGATTGGATGACAGACGAAATATTAGATCTATTCGAAAGAAGAAGAGAAAGTAAGAACAATCCCGAGCGTTATAAAGAGATAGATAGAACTGCCAACAGAAAGATAAAGGATGCTAAAGAGAAATGGTTAGGAGAAAAATGCCAAGAGATAGAAGAGCTGGAACGGAAACATGACAGCTTTAATATGCACAAAAAAGTCAAAGAATTTACCTATACTTACAGGAAAAGACAGGTTGGAAAGCTAGTAGACGAAAACAACAAACTTATTGTAGACAAGGAAGAGCAGATAGAGATGTGGGAAGCCTATATCAAAGATTTGTTTACTGACTACCGGCATGCAACGAACACTCTCGAACTGGATGGTCCCGAGATATTGAAAAGTGAGGTAATAAAAGCCCTAGAACAAAGAAAGCATGGGAAAGCAGCGGGATGCGATGAAATACCGGCCGAATTTTTGAAACTTATCAATGAGAATAACCTGAATATCGTGTTGGACCTATTTAATAAGATATACGATTCCGGTCAAATTCCATCGGATTGGTTAATATCTATGTTTGTAACACTCCCCAAAAAAGCAAATTCCAAAAAGTGCAGTGAATATCGCCTGATAAGCTTAATGAGCCACACCCTGAAGGTATTCTTACGAATTATTCATTCCAGAATAAGAACAAAATTAGAACAAAGTATAGGTAACACACAGTTCGGATTTAGATGTGGCTATGGAACACGGGAGCCCCTCTTTGCGATGCAGGTCTTGATCCAAAAATGCCTAGATCAACAAAAGGATGTTTATGCCTGCTTTATCGATTACGAGAAAGCCTTCGACACTGTCAATCACGACAAACTTATAGAACTATTACGTCTTTCAGGGCTCGACACCAAGGATATTCAGATTATAAAAAATCTGTACTGGAACCAAACAGCACATATCCAATATGGAGACATGAAGGGTCGGGACATAGACATTGCTAGGGGAGTTAGACAGGGTTGCGTTCTATCGCCGTTGTTGTTCAACTTGTACTCAGAGCAAATATTCATAGAGGCACTAGAGGAGTGCGATAAAGGCATCAAAATTAACGGTGTACCAATCAACAATCTCCGCTATGCTGATGATACTGTTTTACTGGCAGATAACGTCGAAGATCTACAGACGATGCTCAATAGAGTAACTACAATAGGCAACCAAGCTGGTCTCAAGATCAACAGAAATAAAACCAAATTTATGGTGATTAGTAAGAGGAAAATACAAAATGTTGATCTGCATATAGAAATGGAACCCATCGAAAGAGTACACCGCTTCAAATACTTGGGATATACAATAAATGATGAATGGGACCCTGATTTGGAGATTAAGATCAGAATTGAAATGGCAAGATCAGCATTCATAAAAATGAGAAAGCTCTTGAGCAACCGCAACCTAAGCATAGGTACCCGATGGCGAGCCACGAAATGCTACGTACTCTCCACACTGCTTTACGGTGTGGAAGGGTGGACATTAAAAGTAGCAACAATGCAAAAACTGGAAGCTTTTGAAATGTGGTTGTATAGACGCATTTTGAGAATACCTTGGACTGACAGAGTAACCAATGCGGAGGTACTGAGAAGAATGGCTAAAGATTTGGAATTGCTAACAACTATTAAGAAAAGAAAAGCGTCCTACCTAGGTCATGTATTTCGAAATGATAAATACGGTTTGCTACAACTGATCATGGAAGGCAAGATAGAAGGTAGGAGAGGGTTAGGTAGAAAGAAGAAATCCTGGCTAAAAAACCTACGCGAATGGTTCCAAATACCAGAAGCTTCAAATATAATTCATGCGGCGCAAAACAGAGAAGTCTATCACTTGATGGTCGCCAACCTTCGGTAGAAGACGGCACTGAAAGAAGAAGATTTTAAGTATTTTCCAATAAAAAGTACATTTTTTAGTGAAAAAGAAACACTGTATCATATATTTGTCTCAATACATCCTAACATTCCTAACAGAAGGATAATTATTTGAATGAACCAGTGGTAACTACTGATTTCATGTTTAGGGCAGTTTACTTTTTGAGTTGACGGATGTCTAAGACAAGTTTCGCTTCTATGACAACACATTATTCACGTGAATAAAGATTAGTATTAATCTTGAGAATATACAAGAATAATGTGATTATTATAGTATGGTCGTGAATAAAAAATATTATATTCATTGCTTTTTTTTAGGAATTGATAAAAAACAAATCAATTCAAATAGAAAAAAAATATATATATTTTTTTAAGATATACGATACTTCTGACTTTTAGCTACTACTAAAAGCCAGAAGTATCGTATATCTTTAAAAAAATCTCTGTTTTTTTTCTATTTGAATTGATTCAACAAACATAGATCAATATGTTCCTATTCCATGTCCTTTTATTTATTTTATTACACCTGCCTGGATATACAGCGGAATTGCGACTTAAGTAATTTTGATATAGATTTTTTTTATATAAAGCCACTATAAACCATTCATTTATTATTGACGTCAAATAGGCATAAAAAATCTAACATTGACATTTTTGTCGTATCTTCTCAAAATCTGCTGAAAGAAGATAGGTATAAAAAAATTAACATTTCGAATTTAACGAGATGTCAAAAATAAGTGAATGAGTTACTTACCATATCTATGACGACTGGAATTTGAATCTGGTCAGCTCCGGATTGCATTTGATGAGAACCTAAAAAGTTTCAAATTGTTACCAATTATCTATATTTGTAATTTATAATACAGGTTCTAATTTTCAAACAGCAGAAAGCCTCTAACCACCTTTAGTTGATACCTTAAAACTAGTAAAACTATGTTTAAATTCAAGTTTCACAATGGCAGAAATTCTAACTCCAAAATGTTGTTGAAATTGAATTAGAATTGTAGAAATTATCAGGAGTAAAACCACGAGAGTGCCAAATTTTTAGAGCACGAGTGCTTTTTTCTGATCCGAATTGCATGAATTGCATATCGGTCTAAAATTACCTATAATTTTCAATGTACGAGTTGTATTGGAAGGAGAATTTCATGAACAAAATAATTAAAAACGCTTCCGACATTTGCGACATCCCGGTAGGTGCAGCTATTTTGATTCGAATCAATGTCAGAAAACTTATTGTGGTGCCAGGTGGCATATGACTATGGATTGAATATAAATTAATTTACATGCTTTATGCCGTGACATTGAGCCAGTTACTTTTCAATTGACATTGACAGAAAAATTATCTCGATAATTTTTTGTGACAGAAAAATTATCTCCATAATTTTTTGTGACAGAAAAATTATCACGATTATATCACTCATGCATATTATTGCTATGGAGCAAAACAGGTATTAATAAGCGGTAATTCGATAATTTTCTAAAAATTACAGCGGTAATTTCACGTTGTCATGGAATCAACCATAAAACCTTAATCAATGTCGTTGCTGACTGACTTATTTAAGGTGACGTTCGAATATTCTAACACTACTTATTTATTTCTTAATAGTATTTTTGATTCGAGAAATAATCTTACTAAACACCGCTCGAGCTTTAAAATGAACCAGATAATTTTTCACTATGGCATGTTATCCTTGCAAATTTCACTCGTCCTAAAGGACTCGTGAAATTATGGAAAACATGCAATCGTAAAAAATTATCGGTAATTTTAAAGCTCTCGTGGTATTACCCCCTATTATTTCACTCATGTATAAATTTCCCCATAAGGATAGTTTGTTTATCAAAAAATTACAGCGGTAATTCGACGTTGTCTAGACGACGTGGTATTGGTACTAACCTAAACCTTAATCAATGTGGTGGTCTATATTAATTTGATTCGAGAAATAATCTCACTAAATACCGCTCGAGCTTTAAAATAAACCAGATAATTTTTCACTATGGCATGTTATCCTTGCAAATTTCACTCGTCCTAAAGGACTCGTGAAATTATGGAAAACATGCAATCGTAAAAAATTATCGGTAATTTTAAAGCTCGAGCGGTATTTAGTGAGATTTTTTAGAAAATTATCGAATTACCGCTTATTAATACCTGTTTTTGCTCCATGGCAATAATATCGATAAGTGAAATAATTATATGTAATATAACAAGTACATTGAAAATTATCGGTAATTTTTGGACTATATTCACAAATGCAATTTGGGATGAAAAAAGCACGAGTGCACGTAGTGCACAAAAGTTATCTATAATTTTCATTGCACGAGTTATATACGCAGGAGAGTTTCATGAACAAAATAATTAAAAACCCTTGCGACATTTGCGACACCCCTGTAGGTATAGCTATTTTGATTCGAATCAATGTCAGAAAACTTATTGCGGGGCCAGATGGTATGACTATGGATTGAATATAAATTAATTTGCATGGTTTATGCTATGACATTGAGCCAGTTACTCTTCAATTGACTTTGAGAAAAATTATCGCGATAATTTTTGTTGACAAAAAAGTTGAATATTACTATGGTTACGATTGTTACTGAATACAACATTAAGAAATAATATAAGTTCAGGCAGCGACGTCTATCAGGGTTTTATGTTCGGCCCATGACAACCTGTAATTGCGGCTGAGATTTTTTTTGAGAATTATTTGAATTGTCGCTTATTAATAACTTTTTGTGCTCCATAGCAATAATATGGATAAGTGAAATAATCGAATAAATTTGAATTTCAAATGCGAATTTCAAAACCCTTTTTATCATATCGAAACGGAACAACATATTACTAAGGGCGACTTTTACGAGTTCAATTAAAACTTCAGTTTGAAGTTAAAACACCAGATATGACCTACATTGCATTGTTTATTTGTCAGGTAAACAATGCAATGTACGTCATGTCTGGCTATGGCATGCGTGGCTAATACATCTTGTAAAAATCTGCAGTTAATCTATGACCCTTTCGTTACGGATCACCCTGCATAATCTATTCAAATCCAAGCTGGACCCAAAGTAGTCAGAAATTCGATCAATAGAACGCTCTGTGGAGCGATTCTATGATTCTGTAAGACATGTCGCGATTTTCTTGTTCGAAAAACTATCCAAAACTATAAGAATTTAAGAAACAATTATGAGCTTTAATTCTAATCCATTGCATTCGAATTAATATTGACTTTTGTAAGAAAACTAGATTCAAATTATGGTATAGTGATCGACATCGACGTGCCTTATAGAATCACGCCACTAAAAAGTCAACGGAGAGTCATAGGCAAATGTTTCACACATACATGTCCAAGATAACCACTACTAAAAGTGTCAATTGATAACTAAGATGACTGGTGCCACTCCAGCGCTTGTTTTTTTTGTTACCTTTGAGTCTGGCTGGGAGTTAAACGGAACAAAATGACCAAATGAATACTGCGGCGTTATTTGGTTCAAAAGAACGCGATTTGATCAACCTTTCAGTAAAAAGTTTCTGATGGTTCCGCTGCTTCTGACAGTCAAAGTTCTTGAAAACATTAGGTTTTTTTGCAATATATTGAGAACGTTATTATGGATTTCAATACAATTTGTTGTAAACTTGTTTTTAAGTAAGATTAATGTTTTGATGCTAAAAGTTTTTGCAAAAATTTTGAAAAAATGTTAAGGCAAGGCGGAAGGACGTCGTTTCTCCAACAAGTCTTACTTAGAAACAGGGTCTCAGTAAAATTATTAAAGTTAAAGCTATTAAAACGTGTGAAAAGTGATCCCCACGTTGGGCGCCATAATTGTGGCGTTAATTGCAGCTTCGGGTGACCTGGAGCAGGATCTTCCTAGGCAGGTGGTGCAGGAAGATCCTGCTCCAGGTCACCCGAACCTACAATTAACACCACAATACAATATTAATTAATGTGCAATATGCTTAAAAATAAAAAAAAAAGTTCACTAGACGGGTTTAAGTGACTGCGCTGTCCAGACATGAAGTTACCAGGTTCGGAGTTATAAGTAATAAATTTAAAGTTACTGCATTATCTGGCAGAAGATATTATATGACAGTAAACGGATTTGATGACAATTATTTTTTAATTTGTGAGTAAAACATAATGTAGTTGTGTAATATAACATTATAATAATTGCTTTCTTTGAGCATCTTGTATAATATACACTGCAAACTTGTATGGTGTAAATACGCATGTCCAGCTATGGAAACAGGTTTCGAACATCAAGAAACTAATCGTCACCGCGGCGGAAAAAAGAGCTACAAGAAAGGAACTAACCTGGAGAGTCTTCGTTCTGGAACACACTCATGCCGCGGATTATTTCCACATTATTAGAAAAAATGACAAATAATGCACAAGTAAATTTTTTGCTCAAAAAATAACGTCACTTGTGACAGATGGGAACAAGTGATTTGACAAATCATGTCGTACCACCCGCCAATGTGATGTCAGCACGAAGCAAATATTTTAAATACAAGGTTAATTAAAAAGTAGCCATCGGACTTAAAATGCTTCTTGAAAACGTTGCATAGGATTGTCTAGCTTTGTCAATAAGATTGTAGATATCTGTGTCAATATAAAAATACATACGCGGTATCCAGTTGCATCGGTTTCCAAGAGATAACCAAGAGTAAACTTCAAAATATTTGGGCTAGGGACCTCTGTAATGTCACGAGAGGATTTGCGATCGTATTATTATGTAAAATTATTATTTTTGAATGCGCGTTAATTTACGCTTTAAATTTTTATTTTTTAAATGGGTATCGGGGGTAGTCGTTACCTCCCCCGAAAGGTCCTATGCTGATTTACTCACTGAATGGGGGTTTCAAAACTAGGGGGTTAACTTTAAAATAATAAGATGGGATTCAAGTAAACTTCTATTTTTTGTGCCTTAAAATTACCCTAACTACTTTAAGAAAATCACTAATATGAAAACAGACACCGTTACAACAAATGGGTCTTACCTAATTTAACTATAGAGGAGCACCGTATCGTGTCAACCAATTTAACGTACTTTCGGGGTACTGGGCGTTCTAAGAGTACCCGTGGCTTCCTTTAGGGCAATAAGGGTGGTTCTTCCTTGTACTGGGATGATAACAAATTTTAGAAAACGCTTAATTACTCTTCGACGGGTGGTCGTTCGTCTATCTGACGTAACGCCCCCAAAAAGATCAACCCGAACTTCAAATCTTGGGAGTCTTGCCTACGAGCAAGCCACCGAGCAAGTCCCCAAACTAAATTCCATTCGATAGTGAACAAAAACGACTCCTTTTTCTACTTTTATAACAATGGGCTGCTACTTGACGGTGGTCGTTCGTCCTTCCGGCGTAATGTCGACCTCCGACCATCTCCAACGCGGCTCCCGGCACTGACTCCTCGTGAGTCCTCCCAAACCGGAGTCTCTTCGTGAGCACCCAGACTAACAATGCCGTTTAGAAGGCGACCTGCTTAGATTTGGACTATAGAGTTGTATTCCAATTTCGATGTATCATTGCATAGGTTCCGCCGACGGCAGCAGCTGAGAAGTTTAGTCAGCAAACGATGAAAATCGGCACCTGATTGGTCAATTTCAGACTTGTGTGAAGTTAGCGCCCACGGCGCCAGCGCTTCCTAGCGCTCATTCAATTCCCCTCCCCCCCACCACCGTCTTTAAAACACATGACATTCGTTCAATGTTGCCAAGTTATTAGTTTGGAAGATTTACCGCAGATTTGTGTTATATAGGTATTAAAATTTTATCAATATTAATAATAATAGTTATTGAAGGGCATAAATTTTAATTTCAATAATACGGGTGTTCATAGAGAAAGTCATCAAGATGGCTATGATTTTTTTTGCAGAAAGGGTCTTTTGTCATTTTATGTTTTGCTTTCATATTTCACAGCCAACCTAATGACTATTTTTTATTAAAACTCATATAAAAACACAAAACATATTGTTGTTACCTACAAGTCCTTATATACCTTTAGACACTTTTCCACTGTTTGAACCAAACCAGATCTTGTGACACAACGAAAGTTTAGAGGTTAGATAGAAGAGGCGATTCCAAATACAGGAGTTCAATCAAAATTTTCAGAAAATATGGAGGGAGGCCCAAAACACCCCCAACCCTTAAAAACTATTTTTTACCACTGCGAGAAAACTAGATCTTGTGACACAACGAAAGTTTAGAGGTTAGATAGAAGAGGCGATTCCAAATATAGCGGTTCCATCAAAATTTTCAGAAAATATGGAGGGAGGCCCAAAACACCCCCACCCCTTAAAAACTATTTTTCACCACTGCGAGAAAACTAGATCTTGTGACACAACGAAAGTTTAGAGGTTAGATAGAAGAGGCGATTCCAAATACAGCAGTTCAATCAAAATTTTCAGAAAATATGGAGGGAGGCCCAAAACACCCCCAACCCTTAAAAATTATTTTTTACCACTGCGAGAAAACTAGATCTTGTGACACAACGAAAGTTTAGAGGTTAAATAGAAGAGGTAACTCCAAATGCAAGTGTTCAATCGAAATTTATTTCACTTTTAACTTTGGATATCGTATAAGCCACTAATAACCTACGTCCTACTGCATTTACCGAAAATTTTAAAGTAGAATAGTCGCAAGCTGACTTGAAAAACTTCGTTAAAGGTCTGAAAAAAAGAGGAGTCGAATATTGTAATGAATTATTAAAATTGTGACACACCTCTTAAAAATGTGGGTGGAGGGAGCTGCTGTGAAGAAATAGATTTAGTAAGAAATGACCATAGTTGACCATGCAGAAAAGTGGAGAAGTCTAAAAAATTATAAAATATAAGTTCAAAAGAGGAATTTAGAGACAAAAATTTAAAGTATTATTTTTAATTTAGGGTCAAAAATCGTCTAAAACTTAAAAATATTTTCTGAAACAAGTTCCTTTTCAAACCAAAATTATTTCAATAAAAATTGATTTTTCACTCGCTGGGAAAGTTTAATTTTGGTTCAAAAGCAAACAAAAAACTTCAAAAATCAGAAATGATTAATTTAAAAAAAAAGAGTTTTGCTTCAAAATTATCTCAATGTAAATCATTTTACATTTTATAATAAACTGCTCGACTTAAAATTCGGCACAAGCAATTTTTCGTGTCATTTTCAATCAGCTGTAGCTTTTTAAGCAATCAATTGTTTTAAATACAATTTGCACGATCTGAAACCTCATTTTCTCTATATTAAGGAAGTGGATAATTTTGAAAAAAAAAATCGACATTATTATTAACAAAAACATTAACAAAAATTGCAAAATTTTGATGTTCTGCCATTTCTCAATAAGCTTTTTTTTCCTTATGGTTTTTAGGTAAGAAGTAAGTCAATATCCATATCTTCGGATCTCTCCGCCAGATTTTTGATTAAAGTACTCTGAATTTTTATACAGAGCGAAATGTAAAATATGTGGATTTTTTGTTGCTGTTATTTTTAAATCGTCGTTGTTTGGAAGCCTGGTAAAGATTCTTAATGTGTTTTCCCTCATGTATTGATATATTGTCTGTGGATTGTTCCTCATTCAAAGAATTTTAAAATAAGTGCAGTTTTTTCTAGTGTAATCGCATTCAAAAAATATGAAACCATTATTGTTGATGCTCGTGACTTATAATAGCAAAATTAAATAAAAAAAAATCAATAAAATATCTCTTACGCTTCAGGAATAATCAATACATATGCATTTTGAAATTCAAATTTCAACACCCTGTAATTTTTTTTCCGTTTCAACGTCCTTTTTAACGAAGCTCCATAGGTAACACAATTGTATGACAGACCGCCCTTAAAATCAACCAATTTTGCATGGGACCATCCATTATATTTCTTATCTCTATTATATACTCGCTCCGTATACTTATTTTGTCAAGTCCGTACCTGTAATTCAGTAATAACTTTTGGAAAACTCCCTTGATGAGAAACAATGTGTAGATACTTCTGTCGATTCAAAGAATAAAAATAATCATCCGTCAACTTGTATGCGAATTACGACGATTTAAAAAAAAACTAACAAAATTTTCAAGAATATTTTGATTCCCTCTGCATAACCTTAAAAACAAAAAATGACAAAAACGTCTAGAGATATTGATGTTGGCTATCTGCGACGGCATCACTCAATTTCCCTTTGCCTCTAGAAAGGTTATTTTATTTAATTTTGCTATTATAGGTCACGAGTATCAACAATAATGATTTCATATTTTTTTGAACGCTAGTTCACTAGAAAAAACTGCATTTATTTTAAAGTTCTTTGAATGAGGAACAATCCGCAGACAATATGTCAACAAATGAGGAAAATTTACCTGATACTTTACCAGGTTTCCAAACTACGACGATTTACAAATATCAGCAACAAAAAATTCACACATTTTACGTTTCGCTCTGTATAAAAACTCAGAGTGCTTTAATCAAAAAAGTGGCGGAAAGGTCCCGAGATATGAATGTTGGCTTTCTACTTACCTGAAAACGATAATGAAAAAAAAGCTTATTGCTAAATGGCAGAACATCAAAGTTTTACAATTTTTGCATCACTTTGTTTCACACCCTATATAATAAAGATAAAGTTGTTTTTTTTTCAAAATTATCCGCTTTCTTAATCTAGAGGAAATAAGGTTTCAAACCGTGCAAATTGTATTTAAAACAATTTATTGCTTAAAAAGTTACAGCTGATTGAAAATGACACGAAAAATTGCTTGTGCCGAACTTTCAGTTGAGCAGTTTAAACAGCTGGCCAATTCCTTTGCAACACTCGACTTTTTCATCAAGTTTGAGAAAAGATAACTCTGAAATGGACCAACGGATTTCTTAGATCGAAACGAATTTGTGTAGACCTGTCCATATCCTAATTTACGTGGTATGATAAAAGACGGTAAGTTACTCAGATGCAATTATACAGGGTTGAAAATAAGGTGATGTAATTTTGCGTATATTTCTCATTTGCACAACATTCAGAAAAAAAATCAAAATTGATTTTTTGATACAGGATTATGAAAAATGATGTCACACTTCGGGACATGTTCGGATTTTTTTCGATATATTGCTTATTTCCATAAATATACCATGTTTTCGAAAAAGTCCATTTTCTCGAACATTTTAGCATGAAATGAATTCAGCATTATGTTTTTATTCAATGATCCAATCATGATAGATACAGTAAGATCATAGGAACCTATTCATGAGCTAAAAATGACTTTCACATCCGTCAGTAATACCAGGAGTAAGAAAAATGTTAAATTTGCACCACGTTTTCTAATCTGATGAAATATACACACATGATGAACATTATTTATAAAGGTGGTTATCGTTTTTGAAATTTGTGAATGGAAAGTTGTTAAACCAAGTCTTTGCTCGGAACCTTTTTTTGTTTCTACTGATATCTGTTATACCTAAGAAGTGGAACAATTTTTTTTTTGAATAAGTTCATTTTACATCAATAACATTTGAAATGCAATTCTGCCGTATGATGTGTAAATGTTTCAAGGTGAAATTTCTAAATATTCTTGTTAAGTAATAGATAATTATGAAATTGCTCAGAAATGTTTCAAAACAATTTTCCAAGCATAAAACCCTTCATGAATCATATCGGTCATGGGTGTCAATTTTAACAGATTAAAAATAATTGTAAAATTTCATCATTTTTCTTTCTTCTGGGATATCTCCCGGATGTATAAGTCATTTTTGGCTCATGAATAAATTTCCTGTAATCTTACTTCATCGATTCTGCATGATGTAATGAAAAAAAAATGTCTACTGTAGTTGTCGAACTAAGCAATAAATCGAAAAAAATCCGAACATGTCCCTAGGTGTTACATCATTTTTTATAGTCCTGTATCAAAAAATTATTTTTGATTTATTTTCTAAAAGTTGTGCAACGAAAAGTATAAGCAAAATTACATCACCTTATTTTCCACTCTGTTAAATTTCACCCGAATAACTTATCTTGTTTAAACGTACCACGTAAAATAGTGCAGGTGCAGGTCTACTCAAATTCGCTTTGTTCGAAGAAATCCGTTGGTCAATTTCAGAGTTATGCTTCCTCAAACTTGGTGCAAAAATCGAGTGTTGCAAAGCAAATGGCTTTGCAACATTTTTTAGTTGGATCTTTAGAAAAGCTATATTTTAGGTAAAAATTAAAAAAAAAATAAAAATTGCCTCGAAAGAATGAAAAATAAAAAACCATTGAAAAGTGCAATCAATAAAAAAATTTATTTTTGTAATTGATGAACATTTACTGAAAACGCAGTCAACTTGATGACCTTTTCTTTTACACCCCCATACTTATGTAATTTTCGGGTCCCGTGCTTACCCTTTATGAGTGCAAATTTACCTATATCAACGCGTTATTTACCAATCTACTAAGATACAACAGAACACGTCTCGTCTAGTCACTTCATATACCAATATTACCATACCATCTGCTACCCTAGGTGCTTCATATATCACTAACGGCAAAGCGTCGCGTCGACTGAAAGTCGAATCTGATTTCCGTCAGAGGTTTACCTCAGGGGAACATATTTTCTGAAAATTTTGATTGAACTGCTGTATTTGGAATCGCCTCTTCTATCTAACCTCTAAACTTTCGTTGTGTCACAAGATCTAGTTTTCTCGCAGTGGTAAAAAATATTTTTTAAGGGTTGGGGGTGTTTTGGGCCTCCCTCCATATTTTCTGAAAATTTTGATTGAACTGCTGTATTTGGAATCGCCTCTTCTATCTAACCTCTAAACTTTCGTTGTGTCACAAGATCTAGTTTTCTCGCAGTGGTAAAAAATATTTTTTAAGGGTTGGGGGTGTTTTGGGCCTCCCTCCATATTTTCTGAAAATTTTGATTGAACTGCTGTATTTGGAATCGCCTCTTCTATCTAACCTCTAAACTTTCGTTGTGTCACAAGATCTAGTTTTCTCGCAGTGGTAAAAAATATTTTTTAAGGGTTGGGGGTGTTTTGGGCCTCCCTCCATATTTTCTGAAAATTTTGATTGAACTGCTATATTTTGAATCGCCTTTTCTATCTAACCTCTAAACTTTCGTTGTGTCACAAGATCTAGTTTTCTCGCAGTGGTAAAAAATATTTTTTAAGGGTTGGGGGTGTTTTGGGCCTCCCTCCATATTTTCTGAAAATTTTGATTGAACTGCTGTATTTGGAATCGCCTCTTCTATCTAACCTCTAAACTTTTGTTGTGTCACAAGATCTAGTTTTATCGCAGTGGTAAAAAATAGTTTTTAAGGGGTGGGGGTGTTTTGGGCCTCCCTCCATATTTTCTGAAAATTTTCATGGAACCGCCATATTTGGAATCGCCTCTTCTATCTAACCTCTAAACTTTCGTTGTGTCACAAGATCTAGTGTTCTCGCAGTGGTAAAAAATAATTTTTAAGGGTTGGGGGTGTTTTGGGCCTCCCTCCATATTTTCTGAAAATTTTGATTGAACTGCTGTATTTGGAATCGCCTCTTCTATCTAACCTCTAAACTTTCGTTGTGTCACAAGATCTAGTTTTCTCGCAGTGGTAAAAAATAGTTTTTAAGGGGTGGGGGTGTTTTGGGCCTCCCTCCATATTTTCTGAAAATTTTGATGGAACCGCCATATTTGGAATCGCCTCTTCTATCTAACTTCTAAACTTTCGTTGTGTCACAAGATCTAGTTTTCTCGCAGTGGTAAAAAATAGTTTTTAAGGGTTAGGGGTGTTTTGGGCCTCCCTCCATATTTTCTGAAAATTTTGATTGAACTGCTGTATTTGGAATCGCCTCTTCTATCTAACCTCTAAACTTTCGTTGTGTCACAAGATCTAGTTTTCTCGCAGTGGTAAAAAATAGTTTTAAAGGGGTGGGGGTGTTTTGGGCCTCCCTCCATATTTTCTGAAAATTTTGATGGAACCGCTATATTTGGAATCGCCTCTTCTATCTAACTTCTAAACTTTCGTTGTGTCACAAGATCTAGTTTTCTCGCAGTGGTAAAAAATAGTTTTTAAGGGTTGGGGGTGTTTTGGGCCTCCCTCCATATTTTCTGAAAATTTTGATTGAACTGCTGTATTTGGAATCGCCTCTTCTATCTAACCTCTAAACTTTCGTTGTGTCACAAGATCTAGTTTTCTCGCAGTGGTAAAAAATAGTTTTTAAGGGGTGGGGGTGTTTTGGGCCTCCCTCCATATTTTCTGAAAATTTTGATGGAACCGCTATATTTGGAATCGCCTCTTCTATCTAACCTCTAAACTTTCGTTGTGTCACAAGATCTAGTTTTCTCGCAGTGGTAAAAAATAGTTTTTAAGGGTTGGGAGGGTTTTGGGCCTCCCTCCATATTTTCTGAAAATTTTGATTGAACTCCTGTATTTGGAATCGCCTCTTCTATCTAACCTCTAAACTTTCGTTGTGTCACAAGATCTGGTTTGGTTCAAACAGTGGAAAAGTGTCTAAAGGTATATAAGGACTTGTAGGTAACAACAATATGTTTTGTGTTTTTATATGAGTTTTAATAAAAAATAGTCATTAGGTTGGCTGTGAAATATGAAAGCAAAACATAAAATGACAAAAGACCCTTTCTGCAAAAAAAATCATAGCCATCTTGATGACTTTCTCTAATGAACACCCGTATTATTGAAATTAAAATGTATGCCCTTCAATAACTATTATTATTAATATTGATAAAATTTTAATACCTATATAACACAAATCTGCGGTAAATCTTTCAAACTAATAACTTGGCAACATTGAACGAATGTCATGTGTTTTAAAGACGGTGGTGGGGGGGAGGGGAATTGAATGAGCGCTAGGAAGCGCTGGCGCCCTGGGCGCTAACTTCACACAAGTCAATTTCAGGGTTCGCTGACTAAACTTCTCAGCTGCTGCCGTCGGCGGAACTTACGCAATGTAATCGTTTATAGAAATCATGTAATAGTAGATTATGTCACTAGGAGTAAAAGTGGGTCTTTTCGTGCTGAGCCCAGAGATTGACGGCCGAAGCGAAGCTGAGGCCTGCAACTGGGCGAAGCACAAAAAGACCTTTTACTCCGAGTAACATATACTATTTTTTTTTCAAGCATGCAATAAATAAGAAATCTATTTAAAAGTGGTTCAGTTTTGCAATTTTCTCTCATCCTCTTTAAGCGGGTCTAGGTACTTATCCAATTGTGTATATTATTTGTAACATACATAGAATATGTTAGAATGGTGGTTTTCAATGTTCAATGGTTTTAATGTATTAAATAATAACCAATGATTATGGTAAACTAAGAATTTGTAGCATTATTTTCAATACTAAATTAATAAATGTCACATTGACAGATAAATATGATGACGCGCATGACATTTAACAGACGAATTCAGAATTCGAGAAATTATGCGATTTCGACTAATAACGGTTTCGGATGGTGCTCTTGAGTGCTCTGAGAGTATTTCTGTCCTTTGTGTTTCAGATCGGTTTATCTGGTGTCATCTATTATTAAAATAATTTTGGTGAATGAAAATCGTTTATATATGCGCCACCATGACACTAGCGGTGACTTTTGACTTTACTTTTACTGCCTAGGACTTTTTTGCTACTTTTTTGGTCTCAGGATTTGAAAGCCCACTTTAGGTGTGCGTATGGAGAAAACAAATGACGTACTTTTAGTCCGCTTGAAAAAAAAATATTATTTTAGCTCCGCAAGGTTTGGATAGCTAAAATCGGAAGGCCGGGCATAGAAAATATGCCAATTGAACTCCTTTAAAATTCATATAGGATTTGTACTCTCCATTTCTCAGAGGACAGTATGTATCTTAGCAGCAGAAATAAGTTTTTAATTAAAAAAAATGATGATAATGTATTGCGTCCTCTCAATTTACAGATGTAAGGTTTTGCAGGTACAGGACAAATAAAACTCCCTTGTCGTTTGAATAACGGCCAACGTTTTGACGTTTAACTCACGTCTTCTTCAGGGCTATTATGCTATAGTCGGCGACAAAAGATGACATCAATAAATAAGATTACATCTATGATGTACGTCACACATTACACACGCCAGCACCATGACAGCAACTGGTATGCAAAGTCCATTTTGCACACGCCTTGCATATATTTATACGTATGATCATGTATGAAGCAAAATCGCAGTCGTAGAAAAAGTATAGTGTGCAACATGTTCGAAAATCACTCTTCACACTCTTATGTCATTGCATCACTCGCCTACGGCTCGTGTCCAAACTGTGTCACTCGTGTGAAAAGTGTCTTATTCGCTCTTAACTACTGCTCCACTTCAGCTTTGTCGCGTACGGATAAGATTAAACTTTGTGCACTTGTTAGAAAATATACAATTTTCTACGTTTGTTTGCAAAGTTATAACTTTGCACACACGATTCTGTGCGCAAAATGGTACGTGCCTACGCTACCCACCTTTGGCTATTTTGCGTAAGTACACTTTCATACACTGAAACTTTATGCAACTAATCAAAACACCAGTCATTGACATCCTAGCTACCAAATTTTAAAAATGTCGTCACTGTCAAACGTTTAAAGTTAGGCGCCTATTTACCTTACAGTTTTATTTAATTTATTACTTTATTACTTTCACTATAAATAAGCCATTCACTTATTATTGTCATCAAGTAGGCGTTGGAAAATTGACCTTGACGTTTTTATCGTATCTCCTCAACATGTGCTAAAACGAGATGGGTATAAAAAAATGAAGGTGTCAAAGGTAGCTAGATGACAAAAATAAGTGAATGAAATAAAGGACTGCTCGAACATTTCTATTCCTAAACTGTGTCAAACGAAACGGTGGTTGACCAAAAAAATAGATTGAATCTAAAGCAAAAGAGTGTACCTAATCACAAATCTTCACGAATGTATCCCTTAGAAGGGCCAAATCCTAAGTTCCATTTATCATCTCATTTTAATGCAAACTATATTTTTCAAAAAACTGGAACGCGGCGATCTTAATGAGGAGTGCAATAATCTGTTGTTTTCTTTTATTTATCCTTAATCCTGCTCCGTATTTTTTTTCTACCTGGCGATAATAGCATCAAATTCCAATACGTATGCTGCCCTCTGAAGAAACACTACATGCTAGCGCACTTACCATTGGTAAGTAAAACCATTGGGTTTTACTTTTTTTCTTTGGGATTTGTGATTTATGCACGTCATGAGAAAAGTTTATATTATTTGTTAAGCGTTAATTGCTATAAAAATAAAATACAAGCAAGAGCTCAAATTTATATATTACAATTTCAACTTGACATAGCTTTTAATTATGACAATGTAATATTCTTCTTTAAGATGTCGAGGGTGTTTAGTTTCGCCCCTACGCTGTCTTCTTCATGTTTGGTAATAGCGTAATTAGTTCCTGCAATAATTTTTAGTGATAAATATGTGTCACGATATCATTAAAACCCGCCTGACATTTATTTAATTTTAAAAATTGCATTCAACAAAGCACTAACCAATCAGATTCAATAACTGAACCAACTAATGTTCTTGGGAGCAGATGACAGTCAGTTAATTGTCAGCGGACTGAATATTGTAAAATGTAAAGCGGGTTGATGACATCTGTCAACGAGTTAGCTCGATGTACTAGTTGAGTTTCAATTAATCGGATAGGGTTTCCATAAGACAATCTAATCATCTCAACACAACTGATCTATTGATCTATGATGATGATCTGATCTTACTAATAACATTTTCCGATGATGTCTTTGATCAATAAGGTAGGACATACATGGAAGAAGCAAACCGTTGCTAAAATTTCTCTAAAATTAAAATCCGTTTTGTTCCATGACGTAATGTTCTTTTAAAGTGACAATCTGCAAATTACAATTTCAAAATGTCATTCCTAATTTTAGGTAAGACATCACTTTCTCCTGATTCCGTTTTAATTTTTTTTTAGAAAAAAAAAGTAAACTATGCGAAGTTATCTCCATTATCTCCTACCTTATTGGCTCTGACTGTTTCACATTTTTAAACTCTTAGTGTGGAGATAAAGTAACGACTCTAGTACTTAACAGGTATCTGTTACTTACCATCGCTCGCATAGACATGGATAGAGTCGATGACAACTTCCAGCTCGCCAGGATTGCTATCTTCATCTAAGGTGCTGCAAAAAAAATAACGTTGATGAATATTAAATGATAATGATTTATGGTGAAGATAAATTATTATCGAAACAATACGTACCGAGAAGATATCGTTTGGGTTTCCTGGTCGTAGGTAATTTCAATAAAAATGAATTCTTTTTCATTGACGTAGTCAAAACTTGCGTAATCATCGACGTATAAGGTTCCTCTGGCAGACCCATTCTGAAAACAATAACAACAAATCAGTAGTATTAAGAATATAACATACAGATTAAAAGTACAACAATCAGTACAATGGCAAGCATTCTAATTGTCATGTACGCGGACGTATTAAGGAGAGTTTAAAGTTGGTGGTGTTGTTTTGACTGTGACAAACATTTACTCTCTAAAAAATGCATTTAGCGCAAGGTCTTTTGTTGTCAGGTAGCCAAGACCTATTACAGTTTTTTCCGAATAAGGACGAGGAAATCTATTACCGAGTGTAATTACCGTCCAAACAACACTTAGCTTACCTCACCTTATTAAGATATTAAGGCACGTCGGAGCAAACCACGGTAAAATGGGAAAAATATTGGCAGCTTTGATATAGTTAAAGCCCATTCAAAACCAATTCAAATTCAAATAGGAAATAAAAGTAAACAAAGACTAGAAAAATTATCTAGAGAGTCATTAGATGGTGATAGACAAATCGTTCACACTGGTCAAAATTGACCCCTTCATTTTTTATAAGTGTACCTGCAAAAGTTTATTTTTCATTTTGTGAGTATTATTGTGAGTTACATTATGTACTAAACTTAACGGAGAAAAATCTAAAACTTTTTGAAATATAAAGGAAAAGCATACCTCGTCAGGTATAATGTGAAGTTCCAGGGGGTCGTTCTGGATGTCAGCCATGGATCGGAGTACTTTTGGATACCTGCTGATGATACTGCCTAGTCTGTAAAACACAGGAGTCTGAAAGAGAGTAAGTCTGCATAAGTCATAATATAATCACAAATAACATAGATACATACAAACAGTTCTATTATTATCGGGATAATAATAGTGTATTATAAACCAAGGTTGTAGTGGTAAGTACATTATTATGACCCGAACGTCAAGTTTAAAACGTGACTAAGACTTGAGGATCATAAGTAGTTCACAACGTATTGATATACGATTTTGTATACGACGAATTGTATACGATTTTTTCCACTACTAGACTCGACAAATCTACAACAGAAAACTGCCTAAATTAGTAAGATAGCGCTCCGCAGCTATATTGATGCTTCGTTACCGTGGCAATCGATAAACAAAATCAACTGACAGCTTTATTTCCCTAGGGAGATAATCGGCCATAACGTTGTCATTATAGACCGCTCATGGTCAATTGTTTTAAAAGCAAAACGAAATAAAACCTAGTTCACAGTCATTCTGCTAGCCTTTAACGGTCCGTATTAAAGCTAGTAGTGGAAAAATAAAATTATTACGACGTATAGCTTCAAAAATGCCTCGAGGATGAGCTTAGTGAAATAATTTATTATTCAAGCTTGAATTACGAAATTTCAAGGATTCAAAAAAAATGCGGCTGAGCTTTGTGCACGTTGGTTAACAGATGGACAATGGACAACTTTATTAAGTGATGTCTGGAAATAAGTATGAACAAATGTAGTTGTAATGGTATAATATAATAGCATTTAGCTTATAATTCTTGGAACACATTTTTTTTGTAAATTAATGAAAAGTATTTTGACCAACAATAGTGCGTTTATATATTTATAGATCAATCATCAACTACCCACAAAGTTATAATGCAGCAGACGAGTCATTAAAAAAAAACACCTGGAAAAATAAAAATTGCCAGAAAAGCACAGACAGGAAGACAAAAAGAATCATCTAAAAGATCAAATGAGCCAGGAAGGCAAGAAGAGAAAGAGAAGAAGCGTCTAGAAAAACAAAAAGAACAAAAAAGGCGAAGATAACAAGATGGAATGAAACGTCTAGAGGAACTACAAAAAAAAACAAGAACAGCGAACTCCGGTCCAAAGGTGTTAAGGCATTTGTTAATGCATAGCTTCTGATAATGTAAGTACCTTTTAATTTAAGTTATAACCATTTTATCAGTTATGTTTTTTGCCCCATTTATTGTAACCATTTTTATCTTAATTTTAATAAACCTAGCTTGTAGAATTTGAATGTTGTTTTCAACCCCTCTTAAGAAATCGATCCCGAGGTAATTATTAAGTGAGTCCCACGGCTTGCGACAATATAAGCATCAGGAAAGAAGGACTTCGACTAGAGAAAAACATCTTCTTGCAGACCCTGATGATATATCGGAAAAAGCTTCAGTATCATCCTGAAATCCTAATGGAGATCTAAATAAAATCTTCAATCGATTAAATCGAGAAAAACTCTAGAAGTGTATTAAAACTATAGAATATAGAAATAATAATGGACACAGGCAAAATGTATTGGGACATCCCAGGTACAGCACCCCAGAAACCTCACAAAGTGCTGTAAGGAGAACATTGAAAAAAAATCAATAAACAATGAGGCGCAATTTTGCTCGAACACTTCTCATTAAGGTTCTGAGCAACCTCAGCCTCAATTTCCCGGAATTTCCTGAAGATCCTACGGCGTAGTAGGTTTCCAATTTTAGTTTGTCTGAAAAGATTCACTCAATAGTGCTGAAAATCTTTTGTTGCACTTGTGCCAAGTTTGAAGTTAAGGTATGTTGTGCTGCCTATGCATAGAAGAGTATAGGTTAAGCGAAATATTTATGTTTTAAGAAGGTAAAACTTACAAAAGTGATGTTAACAGGGATATCTTCTGTTGTGCCTCCTTCGAAGTATTTTAGTGCTCCTCCAGTAATTTGCAACCAATTGTCCTGCTTAGGGAAGTACACTGGCACTGATGTAGCCTCGGATTCATAAACTGACGTGGTAAGAATGTCACTACCTAAACAGAAATTTAACCATATGAATCGTTACTCCTTATTTAGATATATAAATAGTGCTATCATATTATCATAATGAAATCAGAAATTGCGTCCCTGGAATTCAATTAAGTGGTTGATTGGCGACAATCTTCCCTGAAGTTTCATCTAATTTACTTAAACTTCCTCAGTAGGAAGTTTAAGTCCCTCCGTCTCCAATGGAGACAAAAAGTTCAACATTTGTTATTGTTATTGTAATTATAATTTTTCACGACCATAAAAGTTATTGTATATAGCTCTCAAGTTATTAACAATACTGTGATTGAAAAGCTTTAGGGCGACTTCCATTAAAAAACCCTGACGACAAAGCGTCGAATAATTAAAACCATACATAAACAGCTCAATAAACAAATCAAGGCGACCGTCTATCGAACAATACTAGGCAGAATGGACCAATGTATGCAGAGCCACAAATTGGCACCACAAAACGCAGTGTCAACACGAGGATCACAGAACACAAAAGGAGTTACAGGCTGGGACAAACGCAAAAGTCAGCAGTTTTCATCCTTTTCAATGAGGTGGATATCCTATATCAATCACAGCGCTACTATCCGAGACTAACGAGGGAAGCCATTGAAATCTTTAAACACGAAAACAATTTCAACAGGAAGGAGGAAATTACGTTTCTAATTGCAGACTGGAAGCGAGTTCGGCGACACACGTCGAGCGCGTCGAAACCCTGCGCCACCACCCCCACCCCGGCCCCATCACTGCGACGCGACGGCGGCAGTACGAATACCACGGAGCGTGCTACAGTCGAATCAGTCATCGTTCGGAAGCAAGGGAGATCACTTCGCCCGCTGCCTCATCGCCTTTGATAATGTCTGCCGCAGTAGTAGACGAAACGTCAGGAAGCAATTCCATTGGGCCATAGCTTTATAGCCCGGAAAACACTTTAGATAGTATTATGACCGGCCGTGAAAGCCTTCACAGTCTGATAATCTCAGATACTTATTTTTAACATTTTCTAGAAACGATCGCACGTTTGGTTTTACCACCAATCGATTTAAACTGTACCGAAAATAATCGCATTTGTTCCTCATTCAAAACTGTCTCAGTTCTATCCTACAAAACAACTGATATACTCACAAACCAAAAAATTAGCTATGAAAAGAGCAACATTAGAAAAAGTGCGCTTTAGCACTTGTTCTGTTAGCAAAACATCCATTTTTGTTTAGTACCTACCTACTAAGAATTCATCATACAGCTCATACCCGGCGGGGTCCTCGGGGTACTGATACAATAAAGGTCTGATCATAGGATCTCCAGTGATGGCGTGTTCGTAGAAGATCGTGTACCAGTATGGGGTGTGTTTGTAACGGAGATGAATGTGTTCCCTCAAAATTGCCTGAGTCTCATTACCGAATGTGAAAGGTTCTCGTCGAGGACTTCCATTGGCCGCATGAGCCCTGAAGAACGGCAGCCAGATTCCGAGCTACAATAATCTCTCTCAATAGCACTGCATGCTCGTTACATATAACCTGCTGCTTACTTCGTACCACCTGATGAGGAGCTCTTCAGTGGCTTCTCCGAAGAATCCGGGAATATCCGACCCGTAGAAGGCCAAACCCACAAGATTCGAAGTTAGAGCCATTGGAACGCTGAATCTCAGATCGGTGAATATACCCCAGTTATCACCGCCCCACTTGTTGGCGTATCTCTGAGATCCGGCGAAGTATGCACGGGAGAGGATGAACGGCCTCAACGTTCCATTGTCACGTTCTATTAAACCTTGATGAGTTGACATAGTCTAGAAAGATTATCAGTCACAATTTTGTTGAAAAAACAAAAAATTAATAGCGCAACGCGCGGTTATTCATCTGCAAAATGGAGGGATCTAAAATGGAGAGAAGTAGGAAAATATTAAAATTTCTCGGAGAAAGATAGAGTTTCAAATGAATAACCGAACACAGCTAACAATTTACTTGGAGCATTCCATAGAGATTGTGAACGTCCCTGTGACGGACACCACCATAGTGCAGAAGATCGAAGGGGAAGGTCCTTTCGTACAAATTGTCGAACAAAGTAGGTTCGTTCATGTCGTTCCAGTAACCTCCCAAGGCTGGAGTGGAGGGGAAGTTTTCGTACAAGTGGAGCTTGGCGTAGTAGTCTCTTGCGGTTGGATTCATGAAATCGACCCAACTAGTATTTCCAGGCCAACATTCACCTACAAACGGTTCGGTGCCATCGGAAGTGTTAACAAACATAGCGCCGTTCAACATGTCGGTGTAGATTTTGTAGTCGGGATCGATCTTGATGTGGGGATCGGAGATTGGTACCAGTTTACGGTGGCCTTGGTCGTCGACCCAGTTGAGAAGTTCAATGGGATCAGGGAAGGAAGTGGCGTTCCAAGTGAACCATTTACGCTCGGAAGTGTACTCGATATCCAGCCACAACACATCAAGAGGGAAGTCGTACAAGTCAAATTTTCCGATGATATCCATTACGTCGTCAGTCGAGTTGTAAGCCCATCTGCATTGATGGTAACCGAGCGCCCACAACTAGAAAGCATATCTTGAATATATTTTGGGATTGTTTCAACAAAAAATCAAACCAGTCAATGCCGGACCATCGTAAATTTAAACTGTAATCAGTTAGAACGCATATTTAGGACTATTTTCTGACGATTCCGGGCTGTTTTGATTCTCTGACAATAAGTCTATAATATCTTACAGCTCCTTCAACACTGAAATCTCAAAAAAGTTGAAACGTTAGCCATCTCAAATCTTTGGAACAATTATTTGTTCTTGATCAATTTAAAATTAAAAAAAAATAATGCACATTTAAATGTTCAACTAGACAGACATATTGGGTTGTAAAGGCCAATACCAAATAAGCGAGTAAGAGCAAAAAATCTCTCAAGAGTCGATAGGAAAGAGCTCTTTGATGTACCGAATTCTCGTCAATCATCACCGATTCCCTCTAAGATTGCATAAAACATAGTTTGCTTTTCTGCGCTCTTACTCACTCATCTAGTCTAGTAAAGGCAGCTTTTATATGGCCATGCTTCAGCTCAAAATTTGGAGTATGCTTAGAAAAATAAAATCGTTAACTCACACCTTGTGCGTTTTTTTTTACCAATCCATTTTAAAACAATCACTTCAAGCAAGTATCTAACTTCGCTGGTGGTTTTATAATAACCTATTTCGCTAGATATATAATTATTTTTAGGCATTTTCTGACCAGAAAAAAATTTAATTTATTTTAATAAGTGTCAGCTAAAACAGCTATTAATGATGTAAATTATGAAAGTGCAATTTTAAGGCACGCATGTGAAAGTTTCAGTTAAAGATAAAGAATATTAATAAAGGTGTTCAACACTAGTGTTAAAAGTAGTTGAATTTTAATACTAGTGCCTTAAAACTCAATTTTAATAGTTCATTAGCATGTTAAAAGTAGAATTTTAAATGTGTTTTGGTAAAATCTTACTTTGTAATCTCTACTAAACTATATGCTTTAAAACTAAGTTTTATAGTGCACTAAATAAGCTAGTAGTTTCACCACTTGTGTGGGTGTGACCTTGTAATTTGTATCTTACCTGAGGTAAATGAGGTTTTCCAGTAAGGTCAACGTATTGCCTGACTGTGTCCTTCAAGGTAGGCCCTAGAAGCACAAAAATGTCGAGAGCACCACCATCAACCATGAAATAAGCGGAATTTCTTTCGGTGTTGATATCGATCCATTGTTCAGCAGCGTTGTTATGGAAAATACCAGACGTTGTGTTTTCTCTAAATTATTGAGAAACTTTAATAAACATAAGTTTCTGTCATGGAAATAAGTAATAACTGTCAGCTTTTCTAATACAAAAATGCCTTGGAAAACTTATTTTTATTTTCTTACAACTAAATAAGAATTTTCTAAGGGCGAGTTTTCAATTTACTAGTAGTGTGTATAGAGAGATTTTCGCAAAAATGTGATAAATAAAAATAACGCCTCAATGATAGTAGAAAGCAATAGAATATCTCAATTTGGCCGATTATTACGACGCGCAGATGCCCCAGGGGACTGACCCACCCTATCGCCCCCAGCTAATTGATGGTGGACAAACATTATTAATTTGGATTGATTGATTGCAGAATACCTCGCTAATCGTAAAATCATTGGCGGCAGGTGAAGTCATTATGGATGCGCAGTAATATAGCTAAGTGATTTACATTGTTTGTTATGGGTATAAACTAAATCCCATAAGATTCCAAGTCTTTGTGCTACTGCCCAACGCTGCGACCGTTCACTTATTTTTGAAATCTCGCTTTTATTCTTATCTGATTTTAGCTCATGTTGAGAAGATACGATAAAAATGTCAGTTAGATTTCCGACGCCTACTTGATGTCAATAATAAGTGAAGGGTTTATGCCTTAAATTATTCAATCGTTTCTATACAAACCTTCTGCTAATTGCCGTACTCACCCAAAGCCATACAGCACAGGAATAGACCCGTACATGGACCTGGTTGTGTCAACGACAAATTCCGTTGCCCCGTAATCAGTGTTTCTCAGTCTGTAGGGGTCGATGCTGAAGTCAGCAGTGTGTCTCAGTTTCAAGTAGTCAGCATGTTCGTGAAGACCCATAAGCTGCTTGGTTCCCTCGAATCGAACAGAGAAAGTAAATGCCTGGCTCTCTGCGGTCTGTAAAGGATAACCCTAATTGTTAATCTGAGATAACGCTTCCAATAACAAAGTTAACGACAATCCATGGGTGTACAACAATGTCAAAAAAAAACAAACGAAACAATAAATTAGAAAACCGCGGATCTCACTAGATAATCTAAAACCTAAATAAAATTAAGTTCTCATAAAACTCTCATCAACCTCATCAAGTAGGGTCAAAGTTCCATATAAAACTTTCTTTTTCTCTGACTCCTGTGTCCAAAGCACACTTACATTTTCGAAAATTATCCTGTTTCCTTCGAACACCGTTTCCAATACATCTTCGTGGTAGAACTCAATACTAAGTGGTGTAAGCTTGACTATAACCTTGTTATTCTCGTTGTCTTCAATGGATACTGAATCGTTATTGAGCTGCACATCTTTTAATCTACAATTAAAATATAAATTATACTACGAGTGTTTGGCGTCCCAATAAACTAGGTAGTAGGTGGATACCGGGACAAATAACGACAATTCAGCTTTTATCAATTGCCAACTTTTCGACCATATATTGTGGTCTTTATCAAGGCTGTGAAGACAAGAAACATCGATCAGCTTATCGCAAGGGGCATGACTAAATAAAAATTTATACAGATTAGAAAAACACATGAATGAAGTTGTTTTAACAATTAAAATCTCCACAACGCTCAAGGCCTATATATCCCATTCACAAATTAAGAAATTTACAATCAAAATTACAAACGAACGTAACATTTATATACACAAATTTATACCTCTTGATATGCCGAAGTCCTGTACATTCGGCATATCAAGAGGGACAAATTTGTGTATATAAATGTTACGTTCGTTTGTTGTTTTGCCTGTAAATAACTTAAAAAAATTTTTTTAATGTTTTTTTTTTAATTTGCTATTTTGTGAATGGTATATAGGACTTAAGCGTTATGGAGATTTTAATTGTTAAAACAACTTCATTCATATATTTTTCTAATCAGTATAAATTTTTAATTATAATTTTTATTTAGTCATGCCCCTTGCGATAAGCTGATCGATGTTTCTTGTCTTTACAGCTTTGGTAAAGACCACAATATATGGTCGAAACGTTGGCAAATGATAAAAGCAGAATTGTGGCTATTTGTCCCCATCCCGCTAATCCACCTACTATATAAATTATGTAAGGCTTTAATTAGATATAATTTTCGGTTTATTTAACATATTTAATTGTAGAGTTTAAGGCTTTGTGCCAGTAGTGAACCTGCTGCAAAGTAGTTAAGTTGCAAACTCAAGGATAGGTAAAATGCATTAACATCTAAATCAAGAGCGACACTGCAAACTTGGTCGAGTCGAGTGGCTTTACGGTACACAGAGTGTTTAAATTTTGTTGAAATAAGAACATAAACTTAAATTTATTCAAAACCGTTTGCGGTATTGGAATAAAATTCTGCAGATGTTGGTAGCTACTGAGAAGGCATAGTTCAATACATATACAAGGTTTTGAAGTCTCGCCAGTGGCGTGAGTAACGGAACGTCTTTAAGTGTTATTAAAGTTTAAAAGTGTACGCCGAGGTATTTCTGGACGTTTTTTTATCTTACTGAACTGGCCGTTCAATTGTAAAGAAAGAAGTTCTAATAGTTATTTATGTATTAAGAGCGACAAGTACAACTTTTTTGCTCGGAGAGTGAAGTTTGCCGCTTGACGCGAAGCGAAGAGCGGCAATCACTCGAGAGCAAAAAAGTTACTTTTTGCTCGTAATGCATACAACGTTTTTTCTGCAAACGATAAATTTCAAATAATGCGAATCACAACTGAGCATAACTGAAGACACAATCTGAAAATTTAAATCAAAATGACAATGACGTTTTTAATAATTGGTTGAGTGGTGGTAGTTGCTATTAACAGCAAGCAAAAAAATCTTTTTCGCTTGCTGTCCTGGGCAACGCGCGGAAAGGTAAACGCACATTCTGATCCTCAAAAAAGGTTAGGTTTACGTTTGTCTAATGAAAGCGTAAAATGCGTCATTATTTGATGAACTCACCTTTTTCTAATAAAAATTAGTAAAGAATATTTTTAATTTTTAAGGACGGTATAATAGTTATGACTACTCCATCAGTAAGGTAAAAACAAAATATTGTTAATGTTAGTAATTAATGTATTTAGAGCGAAAAGAACACCTTTTTTTCTCCGTTAAGAGAAAAGTTTCATGAACCCTATTTAACTTTTGTCAACAAGCTGAATATCAATATATTATTAGATGGTCGTGGACAAAAACATTTTTTTTTTTAGAAAAACACACATTTCACTAAACCGGCATCAATACTGATTATTAACTAAGCTGGCAGTACTGTACTTTGGTATACCCCACCAAGTCTTACAGAGGAGAAGAGGAATGTACTTTAATTTGCTTACTTCTTTCCTCCTTTTTCCGTAATACTAAACAAAATAGGTGCCTTTATAAAGGAAACAAACCGAAACATTATGGACAAACCCGCGCAATTATACCATCCATGATGGAGAAGCAGAACCTCGTCTATTATGCATCGTTAAGAGATTACAATATTGTGTGCTCAAACCCTCTGTGGCAGTCCTGCGATAATACTGCATTTGTTGACATATTGTCTGCGTATTGTTTTCCATTCAGAGAATTTAAAAATAAGTACCTACAGTTTTTTCTAGTGTACAATAATGCAAACAATATGACCATTATTGTTCATACTCGTGACTTATAATAGCAATATTAAATAAAATAACCTCTCTAGAGGCAAAGGAAAATTGACTGATGCCGTCGCAGATAGCCAACATTAGTATCTCCAGAGATTTTAGTCAGCTTTTGTTTTTTAGGCATTAGAAATTATACAACAGGAAACAAAATATTCTTGAAAATTTCGTTAGTAGTTTTTTCAAATCGTCGTAATTCGCGGACAAGTTGCGTTATCTGCAAATTGTTTCTCGTCAGGAGAGTTTCTCAAAAATTACTACTGAATTACAGGTGCGGACTTGACAAAATAAGTATACGGGGTGAGTCACAATGGGTGGTCGAAAATGAAATAAATCATATGCTTTGGTCGGTTTTAAGGGGGGTCGGTCATACAATTGTGTTACCTATCGAGCTTCGTTAAAAAGTTACAGGGCGTTAAAGTTAGAATTTCAAAATGTATTGTATTTTCATACGTATGGAGATATTTTAATAAAATTTTATATATTTGACTACTAAACATTATTAAAGTTTTCAAATACTAAAAACCTTGTTTGGTCCTATGCTAATTATATTACAACTAGGATTCATAAATTCAAGTAGCTTGAGAATTTTGAGAAATACTTGACATGAAAAACTAAATACTTGACAACTCGGTACTTGACTTGATTTTTCTACAGTTGAGTTTGACTTGAAGTCAAGTTTTTTCAAACAGCTTGACACTTGACCCAAAATGGTGATTGAACAAAATTAACTAAACATGGTTACGTAATTTCGTATCAGTCTATTGACCAGGTGACCAGAAATCTACAAAATGAACTTTTTATAATCTCACGGTACTATCAACGTGTCAGCTAGTCATATTCATTTTGAACCTGATAGTCTCCATATTGGTTAGATTCTTTTGTTACCCATGTGTTGCATCATAAAACACCATTTAACTAAAAAGAAACGCTCACAACACACATTAGCGATTTTGACTCAGAGTACTTTTTTTGTGTAGGAAACATAAACATTTCATAATACGCTTTTCACTGGCGTAGAGGTTAGGGGCAAAACAATCCCATGTGACATGAAAATCCACTGCACTGACACATAAAAAATGCGCTCTAATACTCATAAAGTACGTCTAAGTAATGGTAAAACTTGTACGAAAGTTCAGTCGTCTATTTCAAAAATAGTTCCTAAAATATAATAAAAAAAAACAAATTTTTATTGGAACGGTGGATTTTTTTCTAAATCAAAACAGCTAGAAAAAAAAGTTAGATAAAAAAGTTGAACGGTGTCTTTCAATCTATTATACTACAAAAAAATGTCATTGAATAAATAATCGATAATAGCTGCTGATTTTTTTTTCAAAATATCCATTTTTTTTCATAATTGGATTCGCCACTCAATTTTAAAGAAATTTTCTAACAGGTCGTATCTTTACGTTTTATTTTTCTCAAGATATCTAGTTGTAGAAAGTACATCGTTGTGTAACTTGCAAAATTATGTTAAAAAAATCATTAAGTTGCATTCGTGTGTCTCGGCCACCGTGAAAACCTCGAATCATTTTACTTTTACACACTGTTTTATGCTAACAAGATGTGTCAAAAATGTAATGTGTTAAACTTTTCAACGTCACATTTAATTAATTGAAACCAAACATATTGAAGTTTCCTATTATGATGGCGTATGGTGATAGAAGATGAAACTTTTCCCATTTATGAAAAATATTGCAGGGTGTTTCTGTGCGCTACCCTGAACTCATGACTAATAAACGATATGAAAGCAAATTAATGCGTTGAAAACAACTTTTGGTTTTTATGTTGTTATAAATATTACTAGATGGATAGATATTAATAATTTTATTATGTGTTTGAAATACATGTCTGTTTGTTGCTCTTTTTCTCTCAGATACTTTATTTCTTATTTAAAACTTCAGGAAACAGAGTAAACACTTAAATTAGTGCCAGCCTTTGCTTATAAATGAGAGTCTGAGATTTTCCAGATATTAAGAAAAAAAAATCTTTTCACTGGTTTACTTAGTAAGAATCCACTAATAAAAACCATAATTCAGTTCTCAGTATGCATGTAAATCTGCATTGCAAGTATTTTTGAAAGTGCTTGATTTTTCAAGTGCTTCAAAGAAAAACTACTTGACTTGACTTAATATTTACTCCCTTAAGCTTGATTTGATTTTGACTTGAAATCAAATCAAGTTAAGCAGCTTGAATATCATTATGGCTAAACCATTAAATGAAAGATTATTTATTTTTCATATGCTTATGAGGTTTCTATCGGGCTGCAATTTAAAATTGTTCAGAACTCTACTCTAGTATTTTGTCAAAAGTAACAAAATATTAAAAGTGCCATTTTTTAAATAAAGCAGTCTGTAGAATTTTCGATTTTTTTATTTTGATTCATCGTATTAGAAATACACAAGTGGCTAAAGCTGTAGTTGCCAGGTAAGTACGTATAATTCCAAATTGATGTAATGCTCATTGAGTAGGAGCTTCGTTTTATAGTGTTGGAATGTTACACTGGAAAAAACACTAACTTATTTATGAAAGTAGCGAAGATATAAAGAAGAACAAGAAAAAAGGTCCCGATTATCATTAATATTTACCAATAACCAGGCAGCGGAATTTAAAAATCTTTCATAAATTTTTTCGCATCAATTAATTTGTGGACATTCAATTAACTCTTGCATATTTGAAAAATGTTTACTTTCTGTTCACCAACATAGATTATAGATCTGTCTAGTTTTATAGACATTACGCCTATACGTGTAGCTTGTTCTATGTATATTCTTTGTTATATAATAAGAGAGTTGTTATATAATGAGAATATATAATAAGAATTTTATCAATATATATACCACGGGGCACAGTCGAGCCCTAGTGCCAAAAGACTTTTATTAAAAAAAAAATTATATCTATTGAACCAGACAAAATAACCAAAAAATATGTCCCGAGGTATGACGTTTCTCTCCACACTGCTGTAGCAAAAGTTGTTCAATTTTTTTTCCATAAAAATATATGCACGAAAAGTTTTAACAAAATACATCCATTTTGCTGAACCCTGTATTAACAAATCTGCAGACCATATAACCATAGTGTAAGGACTATATAACTAGCGTCACTTTATCACGTGACCGCTTCTCGCTAACAATTCTTCCCCTCTGGCTTCGCCTAAGATTTCGGCTAAAGTAAACAAAAGTTTGGCCACCCGGTATATATTCTCTATACTGTGATATAACCCAGTACATATCCTCTTAAAAGAGTCTATACGTGCACCTTTCCAAAATGACATCGCTAACGAATATCAATTGAGTGGGTTTAGAGATAGCCAGTTTAAAAGTTTGTTCAAAAATGTCTATGTAATGTGTCGATACATTTGCTTATTAGTTTAATATAACATCTTACCGGCGTTATCTAAATTCAATAGTACTACACTACTAAGTACAGCAGGTGGAATGCCTTCCATTTTTCATTTAATGATAAAGGATTGGAGGTTTTGAGTAGAACAGCATTTATTAATAATTTAGACCTGTGCATTGAGAGTTGTATATAATAGCAAGTTAAAAGCAACTGGATGTAATATATTTCAGTTGTTTTTCAGGTGCGTTCCGAGTTAGAATTTGCGCTTATGTTCTCTCAGTATAAGTTTAGATTTTAATAGGTATTGCGACGGCTTAATGAATCATACAGGTTGGTGCGCTGGGATGGGAAAAAATGAGAAGATTTTTTGGAATAGTAGAAAAAACGGTATTATTGTATAGGTTGTCGATCGGAGCAATTCACCTAAAATATTTCCAAGTTGCTTTCTTTGTTTTTTTTTCAAATAGAACCACCAAATAGATTGATAATTTTGATTCTACTATGTCAACTGAACCATGTTACTAAGATCAACGGTTTTCGAGAAAATTCAGCCTGAATATCGTATTTTTCTACTTTTAAAAACCTGTAGAACTTAAATTGTTGGAATTATAGCCAAACGGTTTTCACGTTGAGAACTGTTTTACGTTTCCATCTGACTTTCTTCAAAGATAATCGTTCGGTTTTATTTTAAAGACATTTTTTTGACAATATGTGAAAAAGTTAAAAATTTCGTTCACTACAATATGTCAGGTTGTGTTGAGTTAATGTTGGCAACATTGAAAAGCCTACGAAAAACTAAGATAGTAAAGTGCGATCAATTTTGCTTCATCATCTATCGCCAAATGGTTATCAGTTGAAGTTTTAGGTGAGTTGCTCCCACCGACTTTAGAATAATATCGAATTTTTAGATCTTTAGCTTGAGTAGATATTCCATTATCCACCAGTTCTCCACGCACTACCCTGTATTTGTTCTTGACGAACGGCTTGGAATGTAGTAGAGAAACAAGAAGTTTAGAGATGAAATGGCCAAGAAGAGAAAAGAGAACCAAGCAGAAAAGACTAAATAGAAATATATATTGCAAAACGCAAAGCAGTCTTGGCAGATTAGAAATGACAAAGAAGTGTATTTTTTCCCATTAGGACGAACAGGTTTGATTGTTTGGAAACTTGAAACTGATTGTTGTCTGAATTAAAATTTACAAGTACTCAGACTTGCATAGAAACTGATAAAACGGCAACCTGAAAAGCCAATCGACACTTAAATTGCGTCATTTAAAGTAGGGACTCTCTGTGAAGACTATTAGGAATTAATTGATCATCAAACAAACCACTTATTTGCCTTATAGGAAAACATTGATAAGGATTAAAATGGAAGGAGAAAGATTAAAATTTGTTGTGGCATGTTTTTAAAAAAACACTTGAAGCTAGTGGATGGTACAGATCATTTCCGTGATTAATGACACACTTTACAGAATATATCTCATTGAATTTATGAAAGATATTGTCTTTTTATTCACAAATGCAACCTTGTTGACATTTTTACCGGTCAGTGACCAATTGAGTACCTAGTTCTCCCAGCTTGTAAAACTACTGAACGAGTAGAAACTAAGGCTTTGAACAAATCAGCTTGGATAAAATTCAATAGGCAAAGGACACTAGATACATCTAGTGTAAACATGTAGCCACGCGTATCTAAACTCCATAAACAGTGCACACAGCATAAAAAGTTCGATTAAAGAAAGGGAACCTTAAGTCATGAGAATGTTTTTATATTTTAATATCGTGCACGATAAACTGAACAATTGTATGTAAAGTGGCAATTGATTATGACGTAATAACATATAGATTGTGATCCAAAGGTTACTTATTTCAAATTTTTGACAGTATATCTCTGGCTTAGATTAGTTAAGGACCTGGGGTATAAGCAGAAAGCCTCGTATTTTGGAGATCTGTAACTTTTTTTTGACGTCTTACGTCGGATAAATCGCAATACAGGATTATTGTGATTACGTCATGAGACACACACAAAAACGGCAACTTCCGCCGGAAGAACCGTAACATTTTTAGACAAATGTCGGCAAATCTTTACTACCTGCAATATACCTCCATTAACCCTGTCGCGAACAATCTATTAGTTACTTACTAGGCAAAATAAGAATCGATATTGAAACTAAGTAGTTTTCAAGAATCCCAGTACTGATTTATTTGTCAGGTCCAATGATTTTAAGCCAACGAGCTAATATATGGAAAGATCCTAGTGCTTTACAGAGAAGCTAAAAGACCGGAGGTGTAGACCAGAGGTACAAAAAATGGCACCAACATCGGCAGAAAGTAACCCAGGATGGTAGAATTATTTTGGTTGGATTGCCAAGTTTGGTTGACATTCTGCAGCCTATTGCGTCAATGGCAGATAGTCAGAAATCTGAAGCCCGTCTCATTGTCTATTAAGGTCATTATCAATCCTTTAGATGCTTACTATTCTTGAGAAGCAACGTCTCTTGACGTCTCATGTCATATGATTTGAAATAACAATTCGCAAATTGATGTGCTATAACGGTAACATTATGTTATGGAACACACAAGCATGGCAAAAATCACGTCGAGACGCGTGCGACGACGAAACCAATTTTAGGGAAATGTCACCAGTTGTTTAGTAAGTCTAGACAATGAGTCTAGTTATTTTCATATAGTTCAACCTAAACTCTCCATAAATTCATTGGTGCAATGACACGTTTCAACCAATAGTAAAAACAATTTTAGTGGTTAATAAATAAAAACTTACTCCTTAATATTAGGTTCCTTCTCCAGAGAGTACTCCAGCTTGTACCTGTGCCCATCGCGTTCCTCAATTTGAATACGGAACCTTTGGTTCTCGATAGCAGTTAGGTGGAGGGCCAGTTGGTCCCCGCGTTTGTTCTCCAAGTGGAACTCAACAGACGATTCCGAGAAACCCAGAAATTCTGCATTGTATTCTTCATTTTCAACTGGCAACCTCATTCGCAGACTCCTAAAAACCACAACAAAATTGCGTCTCTAATGTGATACTGAAATATTATTAGGCAATACTTACGAGCAAAGAATTCTTGTCGAGCAGTTATAAGGAAAAGGTATATCCAGATTGGTATCGGCAACTACAGTTGCTGCCCATAGGGCAACGCCAAGGACTAGTAACCTACAAAAAAGAGCAATTAAATTATTTCAAATGTTTGAAACTGACACCAATTAGGGCCCACCTTAACAGACCCATGGTAGAGACAGAAGGAAACTAGAATATATGTAAATCAATTCGACGCTTTTATATACAAAGCGTTGAGATGTGCTTGACACTTGAAAAGCTTATAAACACTTAAGATTGTGGAATAAATATATGTTATGTAAGGTTCGTATTGAAAATGTGGATTAAGGCAAAGTGATTGCATAGTGAATTATAATAATGATTAATTATTTAATTAAGTGGGAATTTCGACAATGTTCTTATAGCTAATATCTATCGCTCTTTGGTAGATGCCCTGACGAAACAAAAATAAGAAAAAGTAGACGGCCATTTCTCGAACAATCTCAGCTTCAGTGCTATATAGTATTCTTCAGTGCTATAAGTATACCTACAAATTATCGGGTTCAACTTTAAACTAGAACCGCTTTTTTGGAAAAAAAATGGGCTATCCTTAGTATCCACTTAGTCCAACGATACTCTAAGGCCTTTATGGCATCCCTAAAAGAAGACTGGTCCAACTCTTCAAAATAAGAATTAGTTGCGGCTATCATTTCAGCATCAGACCCGTATTTCTTACCGGCAAGAAACTTTTTTAAATTAGGAAATAAACTGTAGTCGGAGGGAGCCAAATCTGGTGAATAAGGTGCATGTGGCAGCAATTGGAGCTCTAATTCTTTTATTTTTTCCATCACGACGCGAGACTTGTGACATAGTGCATTGTCCTGATAAAACAGGATCGTCTATTTCGCCAATCCAGGTCGTTTTTCTAGAACTCTTTGGGAACATTCTTCTAAGAGGTTCATATAATATTCCCCGTTGATAGTTTTGCCTGTTGGTAAGTAATCAATAAGAAGAATAGGTACAACACTTGCCAAAATAATAATACAAAAACACTCGCCATAACTTTACCGGCTGATGAAACAGTTTTGGCTTTCTTTGGAACAGATTCATGTTTGGCTGTCCATTGTCGGGATTGTTCTTTGGTTTCCGGTGTATAGTGATGAATCCATGTTTCATTCATTGTAACAAAGCGCCGCAAAAATTCTGCCTGATTCTGTTAAAACTTATCTAAACATTGCCGCGAGATGTTCAAGCGAATCAGTTTTTGTTCAGTGGTAAGCAGACGCGGCACACTCCTTGCAGACAACTTTCTCATGTGTAAGGACTCTTTTAAGATATGATGTGTCCGCTCTTTAGATATCCCCACAATGTCAGCAATTTCAGTCAGTTTTAATCTCCTATGACCTAACACAACTTGGCGCACTTTTTCGATAACTTCTTCAGTGGTAGCTGACTTTGGTCTTCCTGAACGTGTGGCGTCTTTTGTGCTGATTCTGCCACGCTTAAAGTCTGCAGCCCATGCCTTAAAGGTGGAAAATGATGGGGATGAACTGCCTAGTGTGGAATCTAGCTCAACTTTTATTTCTGTTGGCGAAAAACCTTTGATAAAATAGTTATTTATGTATTAAGAGCGTAAAGTACAACTTTTTTGCTCGGAGAGTGAAGTTAGCCGCTCGACTCGAAGCGGAGAGCGGCAATCACTCGAGAGCAAAAAAGTTACTTTTTGCTCGTAATGCATAGAACGTTTTTTCTGCAAACGATCAATTTCAAATAATGTGAATCACAACTGAGCATAACTGAAGACACAATCTGAAAATTTAAATCAAAGTGACAATGACGTTTTTAATAATTGGTTGAGTGGTGGTAGTTGCTATTGGCAGCAAGCGAAAATAGTTATTTATGTATTAAGAGCGAAAAGTACAACTTTTTTGCTCGGGGAGTGAATTTTGCCGCGCGACGCGAAGCGGAGAGCGGCAATCACTCGAGAGCAAAAAAGTTACTTTGTGCTCGTAATGCATACAACGTTTTTTCTACAAACAATCAATTCCAAATAATGTGAATCACAACTGAACATAACTGAAGGCACAATCTGAAAATTTAAATCAAAGTGACAATGACGTTTTAAATATTTGGTTGAATGGTGGTAGTTGCTATTGACAGCAAGCGATAAAATCTTTTTCGCTTGCTGTCCTGGGCAAAGCGCGTAAAAGTGAACTCACATTCTGATCCTCAAAAAAGGTTGGGTTTTCGTTTGTCTAATGAAAGCGTAAAATGCGTCATTATTTGACGTTTGTAGAAAATAGTAGATTATGTCACTAGGAGTAAAAGTGGGTCTTTTCGTGCTGAGCCCAGAGATTGACGGCCGAAGCGAAGCTGAGGCCTGCAACTGGGCGAAGTACAAAAAGACCTTTTACTCCGAGTAACATATACTATTTTTTTTTCAAGCATGCAATAAATAAGAAATCTATTTAAAAGTGGTTCAGTTTTGCAATTTTCTCTCATCCTCTTTAAGCGGGTCTAGGTACTTACCCAATTGTGTATATTATTTGTAAAATACATAGAATATGTTAGAATGGTGGTTTTCAATGTTCAATGGTTTTAATGTATTAAATAATAACCAATGATTATGGTAAACTAAGAATTTGTAGCATTATTTTCAATACTAAATTAATAAATGTCACATTGACAGATAAATATGATGACGCGCATGACATTTAACAGACGAATTCAGAATTCGAGAACCTATGCGATTTCGACTAATAACGGTTTCGGATGCTGCTCTTGAGTGCTCTGAGACTATTTCTGTCCTTTGTTTTTTCAACAAGAATGTAAAGATGGCAATACACTCAGATCGGTTTATCTGGTGTCATCTATTATTAAAATAATTTTGGTGAATGAAAATCGTTTATATATGCGCCACCATGACACTAGCGGTGACTTTTGACTTTACTTTTACTGCCTAGGACTTTTTTGCTACTTTTTTGGTCTCAGGATTTGAAAGCCCACTTTAGGTGTGCGTATGGAGAAAACAAATTACGTACTTTTAGTCCGCTTGAAAAAAAAATATTTTTCGCTTGCTGTCCTGGCCAACGCGCGGAAAAGTAAACTCACATTCTGATCCTCAAAAAAGCTTAGGTTAACGTTTGTCTAATGAAAGCGTAAAATGCGTAATTATTTGACGTTTGTGGAAAAAAGTATTTTATGACAGCGCAAACTTCGTTTTTTTCCATACTTGGGAAATAAAATACTTATGAGTACAAATAAAACGAAAACGTCAAAACTATTTGACATATTAACACGAAACTTTAATTTCAAGGAAATGTCACACGCCACTAGATAAACAAGTTGAATTTTTAGGTCTATCTTGCTTTAATCACATCGAGGCCGGAAACTTTTCATCCCATCGTCGTAAATGCTTAGTTTTATCAGACTGTGAAAGCATTCATGTCCCGTCAAAATAAAAAACCAAATTTTTTTGGTCTTTACAGCCGTGGTTTTGACGTTTCGTCCACAACTGCGTGGGAAACGTCAGCTCAGAAAATACTTTAGAATGCAATCGAATAGTTGTTCGCCGAGCTGTGCTATTCTCACCGACGAACCGAAACATACAGAGGGGACCGAATATCAAATGCAAGTTCGCTAAAATCTTATCTACAGCTAGATTCTGATCACCATCAAAAACTCATCGAGCAGCTCAGAACAACCAATAAAGCATGCTCTGCAGCTTCCGCTAGTCAAATGGTCCAGATCAACCAAACTCAAACCCAGGCTTTAATTGAAAAGTTAGTGAAAGAAAGTGATCAACTATAATAACAGCATTTAATATAAATTGTAAATAGATAATGATCCTGCTTTCTTGAATATAAACAAATGCCATTCTAGATAAAATTTGCTAAGGCAAAATATGTCTCTTGTTTTATTCAAGTTAGATTGTTCTTTGGCAATTTCGATCATGACATTTTTTACAAAACCAAGTTTTGTCGTAAATGTCATTAACGAGATTGTCGAGCAACAAAAACTTTCATCAAATCGAAATATTTTGCCGGAAAAAAATTCTCTTATGATTATGATATCTCTTATGATTATAAACGACAAATGCAGTCGTCCTTAGAAACGTGGCGTTTTCATCCAATCAGATCAATTTACTAATGAATAAAGTGTTGTTGACATCGATAAAATCCCCAATATTTATCGCGATAAAAATCCGGATTTCAAATAGATGTCAAATATTCCAGGCATTTGTTCAGCCGAATATAACTTGATCTCAAATTTTCTCTTATAAATTTTGCTTGTATTTGTATTCAATCATTGTTTCCTTAAGCAAACTCAACACCATCAAACAAAATCCCTCGCGCTTAAAGCACTCGGGACTTTTTTATCTTTGCTGCTGTATCGTGCTTTTGCTAGGCAACAATGATTTTTTGCTAGACAACGTACCTACAGACAAAATTTATCCGATAAAATATGAGGTCTTGTTATATTATATATGACAAAACGTCTCTGCAGTCAGGAGTTTCCAAAGTTGCATCCCTTACACATAGGGACATAAGGAAAAATCGTTGTTTTCTCATGAAGCCATATCAAACTCTGATACCCCTCCACAAATAATACTCAAGAATTTCAATTAAATATTATAGGTAGTCATAAAATTTAAAGTGCGTTCTATCACTCAAGTCAAAATTGCCGATGGAAAGGGCTATCAAGTACCTAACTGTTCAAACTGGAAAAGAGACCGTTACTGGCAAAATTAAGCATAGGTCACTTCATTTAAAATTAATCATTTTTCACTGGAATTGTCTTGGTTATGGACATTCTAGGAAAATATGCGGTTAGTCTAAAATACATGCTGAAAGCATTCGTAGATTTTCAGGTGATTATTGAGTGTAAAAGCCGCGATATTCCCCTAGCAATAAATCTTACCACTCGTGATTGATGAACATTTTTCAGCACTAGATGGATCTGTATTGGGTGATTAAGTGCCCAGTTTATTCAAGGTCACTGGTAACTTTTATTTTACATAGTATTTTTTTTACTGGCTGCACTAGTTTACTTCCTCCCGTGTGGAAAATTTATGACGTAATAACCGACCGTGTAATAGTCTGATGACGTAATCGCCGAGTGACCGTTTAGCGCCATAGAGGTAGGCCACTTAATACTTGTCACCAACAGTTTTATTCGTACTAAAACTGATAACGTAATGTAACCATTGTGTTAGGTGCCTTACATATTGTTACGATTTCATTACCAAAAGGTAAGACCAATAATTTTTAGTGCGAATCCACATTTAAAGTAACTGCCGCCGCTTAGTTTATATAAAGTGTATTGTTAAATAAACATTAATTATTTACTGTACCTAATTCATATATACTCTGTTCAGCGAGGGTTAAATATTACGTCATAAATTATAACGTCATACAAAAAAAAACGTCTGTCTTTGATAAAATGTCAGTTGAACTGGTAAAAAATATGGTATTTAGTCTTCGAAAATACATTAAATAGAAACTTACTTTGAACAGTGCATCTACTGGTAATAATGTTTTCGTGCCACTTTTTCTCGCTCACCGCAAAGGCATTTTGTAACCATTTCACAAAATTTTACACTCTTTTGCCGGTGACGATTAATCCAGAACTTCTAAATTTTGTCGAAATTTTGACATTAAGTGTCAAACTGACTTTAGCTGGTGGTTTTATTATTAATAAGAACTAATAATACGCTTGATTTTTGCCGATCTTTTTTTAATGAAATGAGATGAGGAATGTGACGTCATATTGAACCCTCGCTAAACAGAGAATAAGTACTCGTTTTTAAAAAATTAGGTGTAAAAACTTAGGCAACATCAGATACTCATCAAAGAGTAGATAACTGCTGAATATGTCTAAATTTATCCATTTGTCAGATACAAAATGATGTGTGTGCGAGTGTGCGTGATAGAAAAGATTTTCTTGTTATTCCATATATGTATATTATTTTAATACACAGAGCGCTCTATCTAAACTATTTAACTATCAACTCTATTTAAACGCTACATATCACCGACCCTGTATATGCAAAGAAAAAATTTTTAGACAAAAAGGTGATGGATATGAAAGCTACTTTCAAATCTCTATCTTAACTTTTTAAAATGAATCCACAAAAAAACATATAGAAAGAAAGCACAAGTGGGAGGCTATATTAACCGTTTTCAAGTTTGCCTATTCGGTCAGAAGCGCATCTTCTTCTGGAACACCCTGCATAATAGTTCCTTTTGAAAAAGCAGGGTTAAAAAGGGTAAATGTGCCAGGATTTCTAAAACTACGTCTTCATAACACAGAGGGCGCTATAAGATATCGCCCAGATTTAACATCACTCTTTATATTCTATATGGAAATCTTTTGTGGAAGAATCCAAATATCAAATTTGATGTTTGTCATAAAAATAAAGATAGTTATTTATAAAATATTATTGTTTTAATATTATATATAATATAAGTTATAGTTATATATAAAAATAGATAATTGGATCCATTTTGAGAAAAAATTAATGTGAAAACCTTTCGCTCTTAACACAAACCGTTCCGCTGTTAAAGGGCCCGTAAGTTATATAACTATGATATTTTGAAGGTGATTGTTTCGAAAACAGTTGAATATCCGAATAAGGGTACCTGTATACCTAACCTGAAATATTATTAGTTTAATTAAGTTGTGCGGTTCGGGCGTGAGCGATTGGGCGTAAAAAAAAAGTTGAGTTAAATGTAACGCTGATAGGTGTATTTTTATTATTGTTTATGGATGTTAAATTCATAGTCCGAATTTATTTGGCACGTTTAGATTTCTAATTTTTGAATAATTACCATGGTACGGTAATCACCAGTACGGAAAAGTATTTAAATTCAGAAAGAAAAACTTTTAAAATGAAGCAAATTTATTGTCTGTTGCTGTATAATTTACTAATTTCACAATATAGCATATTCCTTGTAATGAATTTAATCACAGAGTTACCCAAATTAAACCACGCAGAAAGTAATATAACCATATGTATTGGCTTTGTTTTTCCAAGTAATCATCTTCTTCTTTAAGTAAGTCGTTGGAAGAAGGCAAACTGGATATATAATACACGGGTTTTTTCTGGTCACAATTGGAGTCGATTCCCCCACGAAGAACAGTCGCTGGATCGCAATCTGCAACGAAATACAAGAACAATACAAACTTACAATTACATTAATTTCTGATTTCAGAATGTGTAAGTAATAATTTACGACAAATTCATTTACAATGCGAGTGTGACGTTTTAGTACACATAGCCTTGATAAAGACTCAAATATAGAACAAAAAAATCTTTGAGGTTGTTTGTTTGTCCTATCATCCAATAAACTCCTTTACCATCTAATTCGAGCGGGACATAAACATATGTCTCAGTCTTCAAGGACTTCAAGACATACAGCAAAGCTTTTTAAAAAACTTTCTGTGATACACCTAGTGAGGCAAACATTTTTTTTTAGAGCTAAATTAATTTTAAAAGACCACATACTTGTAGCTTGCAAAACAATGGCAGGTCCTCGGTCAGTGACACCAAAATAATGTGTTTCCTAAATGACTCAATTTGACATTTCGCGGAGCGGTAAATATGGGAATTAGCTAATAGAGCCCGCTTAAATCGTATTTTCAGTAAAAGGTGAGGCACCAATTCTCATGGTTTTACCGAGACATCTGAAACCGAAGAAACCTTACCTGTAAGTTCCATATTCTTATCCAAGCAAATTCTAATTTCGCTTATAAAAGATTCCTTGGTCTTTTTATCAATAACGCATTGTATTCTCGGGCTCTTGTTGGTCGCATTTTTGACCACGTTATAAATGACGCCGATGTCGTAGGTCGTCGTTCCAGGCAAAATACCCCCCAGTGCGAGCATATTGGCTAGATTATATTGCCGGTTTAATTGCAAACCGACTTTAAAATAGTTTGTAACACTGTCCAATTCCGGCAATACGGCAGCGCAAGTTCCATGCTTTTTCCACTCGTGAGCCCAAAGAGAGGTGGCTTTGGTATTGGCTTCTATATTGATCCAAAAGACGTTTAAGTCGCTAAGCATTGGGTTCAGGTCATCGGGATTAAAGTGGATCGCTGAGGGACAAAATAGCGGACCTAACTGACCTACAATAAAACATCCTTAAATAAAATAGGTATGTCAAAGAATTAATCTATTGGATATTCATGACGTAATTAATCAGAGAAATTATAGATGAATAAGCAAGTAGATAGATAGTTGCCACTTCTTAATATGTGCAAAATAAAATTTTGCACTTTGTGAAAAGTGATATTTTTTCGCTCGGGAGAAAAAGGTTAGACGCGCGACGCAAAGCGGAGCGCGGTTAGCTACTCGGCAAAGCACCTTTTTGTGAATAGGTGCTTTGCCGAAAAAAATAGTTATTTGTGTTTTAAGAGCAAAAACTGATATTTTGTTGTGTTGTGTTGCTCGATGAGAAACGGTAGACGCAACTCAAAAACACTTTGCGCTCGAATTACACATATAACTTTTTCTACAAATCATGCCAATAAAAACACTCATGATACATTCAGTAATAATTTGAATTGATAATCAAATATTTGATAAGTCAAGCGACAAACATCGCAACTCAACTACTAGATACCAGCCATTATACTTCCTATTAAAGCCATGCGCAAACACGACTTAGTTAATCATCGCGCGATAAAATAACACATCACTAATTAGTCGACAAAGCACCTCTTTGTGCTTTCATTTAGAAGCGCAAAATGCTGTTTTAGCTTGATTGTAGAAAAATATTTTATTGACATTACTTACAAATTCAATAATGATAAAACCACAAACTCACCTATTTTGGTTGGCCACAGACCATGGATGGTCCACAACGTCTTATCCTGCGGTAAACTACAAGTGTTACCAGATTTGCTTTCCTCCCATTCAGCGCATGCCGCGTTCGGCCACCTTTGAGAAAATATCAAGTAATCCCAATCATGATAGGGGGTAGGTGTTGGATTATGCTTGAAAGCTTCGGTTCTTCTGAAAAAATAATGGCTTATTCGATAAAACGATTAGACAAAGAAAAAATATCAGGTTATCAATGATAGTAAAATTTAATGTGAGCTGGGAAATAAATCATTAAAGCAAAGAACATAAAACACGCCATATTACGCCATATACGAACTATAAATACTGGCTTTATAGATTGTTCCAGCATAGAATGCAACTACAGTTGCAGCAAAGAAGAACAACACAAGAATTATATATCACAGCACAAGACAAGGGAATTTTCAACTTTCAAGCCACTCAAAATGGAATATTTTCATTGATATTAGACAGGTGATGCTATTGGCTGTTGAGAAGTGTTTGTATATTATCTAACCTATATTTTTGTTATACGATTTCTTGGAAATATTTTTTTTTGTGTAAATAGACATACAGGGTGTTTATTATAAAACGTCATCTAGTTGGCTATGATTTTTTTATAGAAAAGAAGAGAGTTATAAAGGCACGTCGTAACTTGACTCGTCATCTATTATTTGTCACTGTCACTTGTTGACATTTGTCACTTACTTATTAGCTGTCATTTTGGGGTAGCAGCACTGAACAAGTCTGAGCGTATCCCATCCTTACATTCTTATCAAGAAAACAAAGGATGAGGTTACTTTCAAAGCGCTCTGTACTGTAGCCGTCAGTGTCATACCTGGACATTTGATTTTACAAAAGTGACAACTTAAGAAAATATATCGAAGGAGGGGGCACGACGTTGGTAGTTAACATGGTAGATACGCAATTAATCAAACTAGTTGAAATTTTTGAAAATTCATCAAAGAAGGCATTAAATTAAGTAGTTTAAAGCAAAAAAAACTTGAGGAATATTCAAATTTGCACCAAAAAGATATTTAAAAAATAATGTCTTTTAGGATATAAATTTTTTATAACTAAATTTTTAAGCACAAGTACAACTGGACTGACTAAACTAAAATAAAAACATAACCTAACCAAAGAAAAAACTGAACTCAACTGACCTGAACTAACCAAAGGCAAAATAAAACCGAACTAACCTAATAGAGCCCGCACACTTATGTGCAGCAATCAACAGGCCTTTAAAGGGCCGCTGCGACAAAGTTCAAAGGCAGCCTGTACGGGCCGCCGTAAAGGACAAGTAAATGTGAAGTAACCAAATTAAATAAAAATCATAACTGAATTAACCTAATCAAAGATAAAAAAATAGAACTAACCAAAAGCAAATTAAAACTGAACTAACCTCACCATACTTATGTATAATAAACAACTGGTCTTTAAAGAGCAGCAGCCCTCCTGCGACAAGGTCCCAAAGCGGTCTTAACGGGCCGTCGTAAAGGACAAGTAAAACTGAACTAACCCAACCTCATGAAGACATAACGGAACTAACCTAACCAAAAAAAACAGAACAGAACCAACATGAACGAACCAAAGGCATAGTAAAACTGAATAAACCTCAGCAACAGATTCAGGCCTTTAAGAGGCCGCTGGGACAAAGTTCAAAAGCAGCCGTAACGGGCCGCTGTAAAGGACAAGTAATGCTGAACTAACCAAATCAAAGGAAAACCATAATTGAAGTAACCAAAGGCAAAGTAAAATCTCACCAACAGAGCCAACACTGACGTGTAACCTGTTAAACTTAATTATGAATGCAACTCGGAGAAATTAAATGTACAAAAATTTTAAAAAAAATTGCTGTTTTAATATTTATGGGTACAAATCTGAATATTCCGCAATTTTTTTGCTTTAAACTTATTAAGTTGATACCATCTTCATCATAAATTTCAAAAAAACTTCAGAATTCCGTAATGCCTAATACCGACCAGCACCTTAAAAATTTGAAATTAAAAAATATATATTTGTTTTGCTGAAGAATTCTACGGGGTGTTCAGTATAAAACTTCATCTAGCAGGCTATGAAATTTTGACAGAAAAGGATGACATAATCAAAATAAATGGACTTTTGTTTCTCCATCCTTTTCTTTTGACATTTCACACCAACTAGATGAAGTTTTACAATGAACACCCCGTATGTGTTGTGTGTGTTATGCTATGTCATCTATAACCCAGGCTTAAAACGTAAATGGGCCATTAATTCATACCAAGCAAGGCGCTCGGGGATTTACGTGGCTCGCTCGTATCATACCTACACGTTGCGCACTCTCTGATAGGTACTATATTAAGTAGGTATTTTCATTTTATCCGTAAGCAAGCAACGACAGGCTTTGTTTTTATTATACTAGAAGCACGCAAGCTGTAATAGCAATAAGTTTTTGAACTAAAAGTGATGTGTTTTCCTTTCCTTGATTCATAATAATCTTATGGCATTTCAGGTAAAAGGTAAAATAAATCCTGATCAAAATTGTTAAATAAGAGCTTAGTAACAGTTAGTGGGCGCTGTGTAAAAAATAATAGATACATAATTCATGAATGTAAGAAAAAGAACAAAATATGTAAGTACTATTTTAAATACTAGAAATTCAAACATTTTCATCACGGTATTGATAAGTTTAAGGCAATATTGCAAACAAATTCAAAACAAAATATAATTAAGAATGTAAAACCAATAAACAAAACTTATCGTCGTAAGTCATATATATCTATATGACAATTATTGCACAACGAACCTTTTCTTCGAATATTTTTTCCAGATTTTATAATTAACAGTTTGAACAAGCATTTTATATAGTAACTCCAATATACAGGGTGTCCCAAAATCAGGTTCCATAATTTTAAAAGCATATTCTACGAACTACGCAGTCAGCAGAACTACGAAAATAAGGCAAAATGTTATAACATATACCCGCAAATGTTTTGAATCTGAGATGATGGGGTTTTAAAGTTTTAGTTTTGTTTTAATTGTTTTAAAAATCCCTAGAGTTTTTGAGATATTTAACTCACATTTGAAACTAACTATTTATCATATACATCGTTAGATACTGATAGTGAAAAATCTACAAGATATAATTGTTTTTGAGGTCAGGCCTCCTTTTACCACCTAAACTTTTTTGGAGCGCAAAACTGATTCCTTCCTCTAAAAAACTCCATTCTCTATTAAATTTCAATTCAGAAACGTTTTTTCCTCCCAGCATTTTTTTCGTATCTGTCACCGTTTTCGGAAAATTTGCAAAAGTATGTAGGAATGCCTATAAGATTTCCATGTCATATCTCCATGTTTTCTCCGTTTCCAGATTTCCAAATACGCATGGGGAAGAGTTACATGTTACATGAAAAAATCAAGAACATTCTTAGATATAACTCTAAACCAGAAACAAGTGAAATTACTGCAGCAGTTAATGCTAGCTTCTACAAAGCTTTTTGCTGCGGAAAAAGAAGTGTATAAAATCTTATAAAAAAAAAACATGCAAACTAAAAAAATCTGGAGTACATCCAGTGTTATGACTACAAAAGACAAAGGATATGTTAAAATTAACAAGGTTTTCCAAAGTATATTATTAGGACTTTTCAGAAATGCTGATCATGCAATGGTCAGGTTTCAAAGAGCAAAAAAATAGGGATAGATAAACATAGTCTTAGTGTAAAAGAGTAAGCTTGTATGCATTTTTGCAAAGATACATACATATAAACTTATATGTTGTAGAGGTGTTGAACATTTTTACAGCAATAATATTTAAACAAATCAGCGTTTTATTTCCATAATTTATCAGGATAAATAAAATGAACTTATTTCATAACATAATAGTATATTATAAACCAAGGTTGTGAAGTACATTATTATTAGGTATCTAGGACATGAGGGTCATAAGTAGTTCACTACCGCGGTGTATATACGATTTTTTCGCGATATATACGATCTTTTACCACTAGACTCGCTAAATCTACAACAGAAAATTGCCTAAAATAGTAAGATAGCGCTCCGCATATTTTATTACTAAGAACAGGCGCGTCTTCAATCCATATGGAGGCTTCGTTACCACGGCAACCGATAAACAAAATCGCCGTATGACGATATCACGGCGCCTAATGCGGCTGACAACTGACATCCTTACCCCCCTAGGGAGATAATCGACCATAAATAACGTCATCATTATAGACCGCTTATGTTCAATTGTTTTATAAGCAAAACGAGAAAACCTACTTCACAGTCATTCTGCTGGCCTTTAATGGTCCGTATTACAGCTAGTAGTGGAAAAAAATACATAAAGTGATTTACGTCAAACTACCCAACCTCCTTCACAATTCCATTGCTGTCGCTTGTCATAAAACACATAATAATGTAAATGTTCAAAACTGGCGCACAATTTTAAAATAAACATGTTCAGTCTACAAGGTATGTAATTTTGGTTTGATTTTCCCATTTTCAGCACTTCTTATACTTACTTAGGTGTTAAATAATCATAAATTTAACTGCCTTCCAACTTCTTGCAAATTTGGACATTTATGGTTTAGAAAAATTGCATCCAGTTTTCACCACAAGCAACTGCTTTAAAATTGTAATCAGTCAGGACTTTTCTGTCCTGCTGCAGTATTAAGGCCAGGTTGTACAAGTCACCCTCAAAGTCAGGTTCAGTTAAACTGGACTGGTACTTGAACCCGCCCATAAGAATCGCATTGCTGCCAAATTAATTTCATTTGTGACACTTGCTGACAGCAATGCTTTTCTTATGGGCGAGTTCAGTACCAGTCGAGTTTAGCTGAACCCAACTTTGAGGGTGACTTGTACAATCAAGCCTTATTAGGACACAGGACAGACTTACCAAAAATAAAAATGTCCCACCTAAATTGGGATGCCTGACAGCCCCAATCCTGGATAAGGTTTATTCCAACAATTTGTTTTCAAGGCACCAGATTAATAGTAACGAAAAAAAGCTAAAAATTGTGGTCACTAAACATACCTCATAGAAAATAAATTCCTTTCAACTTTCATAACCAGTTTAATGAACAATGAAAGGCCAATCACCTGATTGTGATCTAACTGATCCAGATCATAAATTCCAAAAAGTGCAATTATCATTTCAATTTATATCCTCCATGACAATTACATTGAGCTAATATTGAGACCCCCTCCTGTTTTATGATTTTGTCCCCATTTTTAGCAATGGGAACCTTTGAACTGATGATGATTTTCACCAGAAGTGACGACTCATTATTTATTGCAAATTATTGCAAAATAGTTCTCACTGTCATAATTTTTATTACTTTTAATTTCCAATCCAATCAAATATCGAACTTATATTCATCTCCTAGCTAGAGCACTAGGGATCCTAGCCTTTAAGTGACCTACCTCCAAGGTTTTCTAAAACTTAACTTCCAACCTAACAAAAACCAAACACAATCGATAATCAATATCCAGTCCAGCTTTAAGTTGCTACCTATGACACTTGTATGATGTGTGCTGACAACAAAATTACGTCACGGGGACCCTTTGAGGCAATGGACTTCTGGCCAAAAATGGGGGTCATTTGTAGGAAAATATGACATTTGTTGGCTCTGACCATATCTGCTAGGTCATTGAATAATTATATAACCTAACCTCACATTACATTAGACAACTTCCATATTCTGGTCTTGTTTTCAGGTATGTAAATTTGACATACAGGGTGAGTCATAATGGGAGGACGAAAATGAAATCTCATATTCTTTGGTCGATTTTAAGGGGGGCTTGTCATACATGTGTGTTACCTATCGAGCTTCGTTAAAAAGTTACAGGGTGATGAAGTTAGAATTTTAAAATGCATATATCTTGATTATTCCGAAAGGTTAATAGATCTTTTAATGAAGTTTGGTATGTTTGGACTACTATGAAAGGCGCACACTTTGCAATAAAAAAGTTATTTTTATTTCCTCCAGTGGCGTGCGTACCAGCACGTTGACACATATTATTTGAAGAGAAAAGGGTACGCCACTGGTTTTTCGAAAAACAAAATTTAATTTTTCAATCCTCAACCATCTCTGAAGAAATAACCCCTCTTCAGATTTTTTAGTACGACGCAGGGTATATTAGTAAATTAATAAAAATTATTGCTGGGCCGCCATTTTAAGTAGTCTGAGAACAGCATTAAAGTTTGATGTGATGTACGCCCCTTGCTTCAGAAAAATAAAATCTAATTTTTCAATTCCCCATCCATCTCTAAATAAAAATGCCCTCTTCAAGTTTTTGAATTCTCGTGAGTTAAAATCTTATCTTAGTTTGTCTTATCTTATCCGCCACTACAATTCTGAAGCAAAAAGCTCACTTAACTTTTTTTTCGTAGAACTGTAATTGAGTAAATAACTAAGAAGCATTGCGATATAGCCATTTTAAGCAGTATGGCAATAGTCGCGCAGTTTATGGGTTGAATTATGTTGCATATCAATAGGTTTTAATATTCAAGCCATAAGAATTGGAATTTTGATATTTTAGATTTTTCATCAATCTTAAATGCGTTGGGCGAGACTAGGCTACATTAAAATGGTTTTTATTTATTTACTCAGAAACGGTTCGTCGTACTAAAAAACCTAAAGAGGACATTTTTATTCCGAGATGAATGGAGAAGTGAATAATTAGATTTTATTTTTCGAAAACCAGTGGCGCACTAATTTTCCTTCAAGTAATATGGGTCGAGGTGCTGGTACCCGCGCCACTGGCGAAAATAAAAATATTTTTTTTTTTTGTAAATTATGCGCCTTTCCCAGATGTTGAAACATACCAAATTCCATTAAAATATCTCTTACCCTTTTGAAATAATCAAGACATATGCATTTTGAAATTCTAATTTCAACACCCCGTAACTTTTTAAGGAAGCTCGATAGGTAACACAAATGTATGACAAGCCCCCCTTAAAATCGACCAAAGAATATAAAATTTCATTTTCGTCCTCCCATTATGACTCACCCTGTATATATTTATTCAAATTCTACCACAACCTATAATTTTCTATTTTGCCTATATGATTAATTGCTAAGCAAAAATCTCAAAAAAAAATAGTAATAACCATTTCCCTCAAGGGTAAAGGTGATATTAGATGGTTCACCCAGATGAATGATCACTCAAGTGAATGTTCTCTTTTTGTTTCATTCTACGCTCATTACACACACAAAATCTATATTCTAACTTTTTAAGGCAGAATGATTTTTTGATGATGCTGATGTCATTTGACAATTTAGCAAATAAAGAATTTATTATTATTATTATAAAATGACAAACAAATGAACATTATTCGCTCATTTTCTTGAATATATTGTCAAACAAAGTTGAGTGCCGTGGGTCGACTATTCCCACAGAATGCAAGACGAAAATGACCAAACTTGAGTGAATGTGCTCTTTGTGATCATATGTTTCATTATTTGTTCAGTCGATGTACGAGTGATTGATGCTGAATGCCGAAATCCAACATTGCTGGATTGGTTCACTAATGAATTCATTCATCACTTTTAGTTCATTTAATGCCTAGACCTTTCATTCTTAGTGAAAGATGCAGAATGAAAGACAGAAATGTATAAAAGGTGAACCGTCTGATATCACCTTTACAGCCCCATTCAGAGAAATAAAAACTAAAAAGGTGGCTTTATTTAATAAAGTTTGAAAACTTAATTATTACACATCCTTTATCATCCAGCTAATATATAAATTCCAGGACAAAAGATTTAAGGGGTTTGCAAAATACAGAATGTTCAAACAAAAACACATTTTGTTTGAACAATAGTGTTTTGCCTGCTCCTCAAACAAAATGGTCTACACGTTAGTATTAAATCCTTAATTAAGCATGATTTAGAAGTAACCTTGGAAATAACATCTCTGTAAGGTGGGCACTGGGCAGAGTGTACTTTCCTTTTATCTTGTAATTTGTATGTACCTACTTACCCTTGATTAATGAAGTCAATAATCGACAAGGTAACAAGTAAAAGAAACTGTGGCATCTTTGATTTCTTTTAATAATTTCTTAGAATGAATATTTGGTTGGTTGTACACTGGCTTTTACATAATCAAAATATTTGAAATTAAAATACGTAGCTCAAAGATGTAAAGCATAACTTTTTATTGTTTTATATAGGCATATATATGTGGAGGATGTAGATAATAATAATATGACTAATTAATTATTTACTATAAACAAAAACATCATACGGACTATCTGAGCGGACTACGGATATACATTGACGTCACAAAGAAAAAAATTGAAATATGAAGTTGACAGATGACATTTGTTGACTGATGACATTTGACAGATCGAGACTCATTTGACGATTCTGACATATTCGGAATGCACCGGGTGCAAACACATTATGCATCGTTCATAAACACCGCACCCGGTACAATCATATGCACCGGGTACAATAAAGATCACGACCCTAACAAAAAATCAACTGATCAAAGACTTTGTATTAAATATAGACACAAACATATCCATTCCAGCCATTGAGCTAATCTGGAGACCCCTTCCTGTCATATAGTTTTGGCCCCCCCTTTTAGCAGTGGAATCCTTTGAACTCATGACGACTTCCGGCGGAAGTGACGTTTCGTGACGTCATGACGTCTAATGCTATTGTCAAAACAGTTATCACTGCCATTATGTTTGTTATTTCTTATTTCCAATCCAATCGAATATCAAACTTATATCCATCTCCTAGCTAGAGCCTTAGAGTGCTAGCCCTTAGCTGACCTAGCTCCAAGGTTTTCTAAAACTTAATCACCAACCTAACGAAAACCAAACAGAATCGACAATCAATATCCAGTCTAGTTTTTTTAACTTGCCATAAACGATGTTGCCATGACAATAACATTACGTCAGGGGAACCTTTGCAGCGACTGACTTCCTGCCAAAAAAACACGCCATTTTTAGGGAAATATCTCATAGGTCATTAATTGATGCCAGCGTAGATAACCCTGTGATATCAAAATGTGTAACTTTCTTTTTTCTGCCTATTTTCTATATTACGATCACTGATGATAAGGTTGCCTCTCTTGTGTTTCCTCATACGGACCCGCGGACCCCAGACAAAGGCAATATATCGGAGTCTCTTCACTTATATTTTATCTTTTATCTTTGTCTTTGGGACAAGACCAACGACCTTGCCGATACGGACAGAGTCTACAAATCCCTATATTTCCCTAAAAATGTGCCCATGTTTTGAGCGGAAAACCGGCACTCTTAAGGTTCCCATGGCGTAATGTTGTCGTCAGCGCACACAACAAGCATCATAGAATTTAAAGCCGGACCATTGATTGCGTCGATTGTTTTTTTTTAGGTTGGAAATGTGGAAATGAAAATCTTGGAGCTAGCTAAGAACTAGGAGCCCTAGCGCTCGTTTAGGCAGATATCGTCACTAGTTTAAAGGTTTCCACTGCTAAAAAGGGGGCCAAAACTGTAAAATAGGAAGGGCTTCCAGATTAGCTCGATGGCCAGGTCCAATTAACGACACCAACTAGTAAGCGGTGCTCAACTGAAAACGTCATCTAGTCGGCTGTGAAATATCAAAAGGAAAGGATGAAAGAACAAAAGTCCATTTACTTTGATTGTCAGCCATTGAGATATCTGGAGTCTCCCACCTGTTTTACATTTTTGACCCCCACCCCTTTTTAGCAATGGGAACCTTTGAAATTTGCAATTGAAACTTTGACGCGTTCCGGCGGAAGTAACGTCACAGTGACGTCGTGGTATAACGCCGTCTTACGTCAAATTTTGGCAAAACAGTTGTCACTGACATTATTGTTATTATTTCTTATTTCCAATCTAATCGAATATCGAACTTATATCCATCCCTTAGTTAGAGCGCTAGCGCTCCTAGCCCTTGGCTGACCTAGCTCCAAGGTTTTCTAAAACTTAACTTCTACCCTAACAAAAACCAAAAACAATCGACACACTCAATATCCGGTCCGGCTTTAAGTTGCTATCACGCTTGTATGACGTCTGCTGACGACAAAATTACGTCAGGGGAACGATTGAAGCGACGGACTTTCGCCCAAAAAGGGGAACCATAGGTCATTGTATTTATATTTGTTATCAGATACATAGACAATGTCAGTCTTTTCTGTCAAAAATTCATAGCCTTTTAATGAACACTGGGTACAAAATAGTTATTTAGGTATCAAGGGCAAAAAGTAGATATTTATGCCCTGAGGGCGACGAGATTAAGAAAGCCGAGTCCCTCTGGCTTGAGGGTCCCTGAATCACCCGAAGGCATAAACAGACGCTTGTGCCCGTGGTACATACAAATTGTTATGTCCCACCAGTACATGCTAGTATTTTTCAACAATAATTTATTATTAAAATAATCCTAAAATGTGGACCTATTTGCTAACTAAAAAAAAACAATGATGATAATGGGTTGCGTCTTTTCAATGTACAGAAACCCCCCCTTGTTTGTTGTTTCCACCGACCATAGCTTGTGCCGACCGATATTGTTGATTGTTGCTGTGAGATGCTGGCATGTTTGACCTGCATCATGGATGTATTGCTTTTATTGACGTCATCCTTTGTTGCCGAATATAGCCCTGAAGAAGACGTAAATTAAACGGCGAAACGTTGGCCGTTAATCAAACAACAAGGGAGTTTTATTTTTTCCTAAACCTGCAAAACTTACATCCAAAAAACACAATAATGAATTGGTGGGACGTAAAAAGGTTTATGCCCTACCAGTTCATTATCGTGTGTTTATTGCTTAGTTACCAAATACATAAACATAAACTTTATGCCCGCACGGCCATAATTAAAGTGCATTTTATGGCCCGCGCGTGTGATTCCTCTTCTGTGGTTGGCCGATATCTACAGAGCTGTTTTCACTTAACTGGACACACCTAACTGGATAAAGCAAGTAACGTTTTTTTAAAATGACACTTCACTCAACATGGGTAAATTAGCAATTAAAGCTTTTTATTCAAAAAAACCGTTAGTTTTCTGTCTGAATTGTTTAAGTCATATACCGACCGAATTTACATTTTAAAAAATTCAATATTAAAGTCTATAGCCGATGGGAGGATATGATTCTGATAAATTGTAATTTAATGGCTCCCATTAAAATCATTTCACACCTGTGCGTGAACCAAACTATAATTTAGCAATTAAAGTGGATTTCGCGAATATCGTCAATTGAAATTAAAATCTAATCTTTTCATCATAGTATGAGGATTTTTATTTCGCATGATTTGAATGTAAATTCGGACGGTATTACTCAAATGACTCGGGCAGTAATTAACAGTCAATTTAAATAAAAAGCTTTAATTGTTAATCAAGCTATGTCATGTTAATGAGCATCATTTTCTCTGTCTAATCACATTTCCAATTCTTTTTTTCCATCGTATTTTCCGGAAAAGCGCATTGTTATTATTACATTTTTATTACTTTATATTTTATATAAAATTTATGCCCCACGCGGCGCCGTTCGAAGCGCCATATAGTACGTTTTTAAGCGTAAACTTGAACGTTTCGGAAGAAAAAGTTGGAAATTTAACGCGAGACAAAACAGAACTTGGCTACGCTCTTCTGATTGCCTCCAATTCGTATTCTTTATTTTTTTTTTGACATCCGTTTTATAAAAGGCCGTATTAATCACTCGTTATTTTTAATCAGTGCCTCTCTTATCGCCCGGCACGAAAAGCTACGCATCGAGCGTTTTCGGCTCTGCCATAATATACTGTCCACCGACGTCTGCCCTTTTTCTAAATAGGCCTATTTCTTGCAGATAGAGGATTATTGCCGACGCAAGAAATCGTGTACCCGTCAACCACGTTTCTGGTGGGCTACTTGGCTTACTGCAATAAGTTAACGTCGGCCGTTCTTTTATTTCAGCATTGTATTTATATTGGTAATGTTATGTTTATATTGGTTATGTATATGTTACAAATGTTTTACTAGGCGAACTTTAAGGCACCTTTTTTTTCGTTTTTTTCCTTTTCTTCTTTGTTTAGTTGGTTAGTACTTTCTATTGGAATTTTGTTAACGTTTTTGCAGAGGCCATGGAAGAACGGTAATACGAATGGTCGCCTTTGGGTATTATGTAATGTATTGCACAATAAAGATTATTATTATTATTAAATATATCTGATACATACAGAATGATCTCAGGTTCACGAGAAGACTAACAATTGTTTTTAAATTTTTAGTTTAATAAAGTAATTTTTAATAATATTTTTAAAGGCGTTTTGTAGGTTTCTTCAAAACAATAAAAAACTTTCTGGCATCCAAAAATACTAAATTGTATTTCAATTACTATTAATTAATTATATCCGTCTGGTTCAATTATGGAAGTGCTTTTTTCGTATCAAAGTTGAAATGAAACAGAGTATTATTAGCGACCTAAGGCCCAACGAAGTAAAACGGTCCTTTCCAAGAGACGTGTCCTTGCGGCGTGGTAGAACACAATTAGCACACGCTAATATGTTGGACTATTGGACTTAAAAAATTCACCTAGTCAAATATCAACAGCATCGGCGGCGCCGGCAACATCTCAACATCAATCGCCACCGCCACCACGTGATGAGCTATTAGCGGGGGGGGACATTACCGACAATAAACTAAAACTAAAGGAATTACATCGTTCGATCGTTAATACTTTCGCAACAAATTTTATCCCCATCTTGGTGTCTACCAATACAAAGTCATTGGTCCACAGTGCAATCACCTCGCAGATATGGACAGAACCAACAAATGCCGATATTTCCGTCATACAAGCGTCATAGAAAAACCGGACCGGATATGGATTGTGTCGATCGTTTTTGTTAGGTTGGATGTTCAGTTTTATAAAATCTTGGAGCAAAGTCAGCTAAGGCGTTAGCTTTAGCTAGGAGATGGATGTAAGCTCGATATTCAATTGGATTGGAATTAAGAAGTAATAAAAATAATGACAGTGAATTGTTTTGCAATACTAAAACGGTGGACGAAAACTGGAATACAGGAGGGGGTCTCCATTCCAGTATAGCTCGATGGACCAGTGTCACCAAGTGACAATCTGCAGTGACAGTGACAATTGAAACTTTTGACGTTTGTTTGAGTGAAGAGGAGGGGGTAGAAATTCACAGATTGTTTAGCGAATTTCCTAACTCAAAAAAGGAAAGTACTGTTTCACAAAAATCTCAAACAAGAGTTAATTTTTTGAGTATTTTAGTCAAATATATGATTGCATTGCTTTGTGTCCTTGGGTTTTGAGATAAGTCCTTATGGCTAGTGACTAGACTACGTTTGTACGACTGGTTTCCTATCCGCCCGAAGCTTGAAGCGTTGGCCATTGGGTTGTCCCTTTTGAGTTGCAGTGTAATGGCCGGGTTTATACGTACGTTCGCATTTTCTGTGGCAGCGGCTGCAATCGGTTTGTTAATCGTCGTTCAAAAGTGTTAAACGAACATATTTTTAGCCCATTCCCAGAATAAATAGCATTTGTAGTGAACTATACTATTCAAATATATAGTGGAATTTTCTTCAGTTTAGATTTCCCAGAACAAAACTATTCATTTCTGTTACCTAAAAATTGCAGATATGACAAAAAGACGTTCTGTTTTGCGATTCATCTGACTGTCAATAATGTAAGTATGTCTTTATTTCATCAATATTTAATCATTTTAATTGAATATGTTTAATGCAAAGTTGTTTGTTGACACCCAACTTTCAGTCAGAATATACACTACCTTTAATATTGATGTTTAATACAATTCTACGTTTTTCCTGTTGATTTTTTTTTTCAATAAACTAAAAACAAAGCACAGATGTCAATTTTAGTGACCTTTTGTTTGCCAGACAATCACAGTATTGATATTTATTGATGTTGCCAAATGAATATTGTTCTATTTCATGTTAATTGTAGATAGATTTGCCTATTTTGAAAATATTTAATTTGTGCACTGAGTGATATTCAGTGCAGTTCCAGTTTAAGTGTTGGTGGATTTATGGTCACTCATGAAGTGTATAGTGGATCAAATATGGCTTCATGAAAGTATTTTTTTCAGTAGGAATATTTGAACAAATGACAAAATTTTAGTGCTTTTTGATTACATTATTGCACCCTTGGAACAATATCTCACTTACATTGCTGTAAGAAATGTTATAGAATCCTATCTTTAGATTTATAACATAAAAAGTGAGGTTAACACTGATTTTAAAGTAAATGTTTATGCTCACTTAACATTTAATATTTATCATTTAACCTCAGATTTTACATTTAATGAGTGACCTTGAAATTGACTATATTACCCATTCACTTATTTTTGTCATCTAGTTACCTTTAAAACCTTCATTTTGTTATACTAATCTCCTTTTAGCACATGTTGAGAAGATATGATAAAAATGTCAAAGTCAATTTTCCAACGCCTACTTGATGACAATAATACGCAACAAATTTTGGTAGATAGGATCTTATTTTGATAGAAATTTTGTTTTATAAATATTTATATGGCAAAAATCATTATGATTTCCAATTATTATTGCAAAGCAATAATTAGGTATGTATCAAATGGTTTGTTTAAAGGTGGTAGATAATAATATACTATTAAGCAAAACATCTTGGACTTCCATTATCTTTATTGACATGACATTTTAAACGACTTTTTGAGCAGTGGAATATCTGCTTGTTTTCAAATGAAACAGTTTCTCACTCATTTTCAGTGAAAAAACTGAAGTCATTAATATAAGTCATACTAATATTAAACCTATGTGCTTAAGTAGATGTGAATAAATGAATATTATTTAGGCACATCTTCAATGTCACTTTCATGAAAATTTGACCACATATTGGGGACAGGCATGTATGTGTCAAGTACATGCCTGTTGCACTGAGAATAGCCTTAACACTGTGCATATATCCAGAGTTAAATATAGGTAAAACATTAACTACACTTACAGAAAATTTTCTAACAGTTATACAAGGGTTTACTTTGTGTTCTAGAATGCATTTCATTTACATATGTAGAAATTCTGTTGTAATTACTGGTGCCATATGAGTAAGTACAGGATGAGCTGTGTTATGAAAAAATACAAGGGCAAATTGTATTATAACAATTGTAGGACTTGCAGGACTTGTGTTTTAAAACCCTGGAGAGTTAAGCTACATTTAGAAAAAAGTTGTTGTAAATGACTTAAGGATTGCTTAGAACACCAATGTTAAACATGGGAAATAAATTTTGTTCATTTGTCAAATTTTGTATACCTACTCTAGGCCTTTTCTTTGTGCACCATTTGTTTTTCAGCATCCATACAGAGGTTAACACTTTATTTTTTATATTTTACACTGAATCTTTCATGAAAGGATCTTTAGTCATACGGTTTTGCCCTTAAACCTAGGGCAACATTTACATGGGATTTTTATGGATGGTGAGATGCAATGCAAAGTTACCCATTTGTATATGAAGTCTCAAAGTAAAAAATAAAATTTTTTTTCAGATATGGGATTAGGATTATGCTATGTTGGAAGGAAATATCAAACTGCCAGTAAGTATGTTATGTTATCAAGGTAATTATGTTTTCTATTGTTATTACAGCAATTACATTCTATCATCAAACTGTTCAATCAAACATTACAGCAAGAAAAGAATTTGTGTGCTATTTAGGAGTTTTTGATTTTGAGGAAACACATTCATGGGCTAACCCTCAGAATTTTAGCTCTTTTACTTTAGATACTACATGTTTCATGCATAGAAAGTATTTCAATAAATTTTTTTTGAAACTTCTTATCCATTTGACTTCTCTCACCTAACATTCTATGTTATATCTATCTAGTAAACTTTTTTAATACCTACTCTTCCTGTGACTCCCTCTTAAGACATAAGAGGCAATTCTGTCTCGACCTTATTTAGGCATTGATTTAAATAACCTTTACTTAAAGAACACAAAAATGTCAAAGTCCGATTTCCAACACTTACTTGATGGCAATAATAAGTGAATGGTTTATACAATGAAAATAAAAGGTAAAATAACAGTTAGTTATAGTATTCCCTAACATCATAAAATAAGTGTTCAAGAAGGCAATAGACCTTTAAATTTTTTTATAGAGGTAATTGTCTTCAGATTATTTGGTAATTTGTTATATAAGTTGGCACAAATTAAGTAACAGCTTTTTTGGAATTGAGCTGTTGAGTAAAGCGGAATGTAAATATCTTTGTTATGTCTAGTATTGTGATCGTGAATATGTAAGTACTGTGAGAATTTAGTGAAATGTTTCTTAACAGATACGACTGAGCTAAAAATAAGTATGCATGGGAATGGTAATATTTTGTGCCTAAGAAAAAGTGGTCTGCAGGAGTGTAGTAGGTTCAGCGGGAATATATTTCTAATTACTTATGCACTTCTGGAGAATGAAGAATCTGTTATTATCTATTGTTTGCCCAATGTTTTTTATCTTTAATTACTTCCGAGTGAAGCAGCTCTTTTACAGAGGGCTCTAAAAACTCCAAATTTTTGAGAGTGTGCTTATTATTTTTGTCAGTGTTTCAATCTTGTCAACATTCTCCTCCTCACATCATTAAGCTCATCCAGATTTTTCTTCATTGACATCAAACTCTGCTCGAGTGGAATAATCTTAGTGGACAAATTGTGATTATGTGTCTGGAGTCTAGAGGCTGTTAGCTTTCACTGTCCTGACAGTAATGGTCCTTTTCTAATTGTCTATCTGATTAACAAAGCCTTATTTAGCTATCCCATCGTCCTGCTCAAAGTCATATGAACTTGATTTAAACACCTTAAGTAGGCGTTCGTCTCCTTAGGTCCTTCAATAATGCTTCAAACTTTTTGTATTGTGGAGTTTTAACTACTGTCAGTTTCCGGATCATCTGTTAATTAGCATTTTTACAAACGACATACATAAGTAAGACAAGCGCTTATCATGCCAAAAGTTTTCTCATCTGAACATGTAAGATCATCTTATTTAAAACTCTTACAATTTTTTTTTGCAATATTAGGGGTGGTTTAAGTTAAGATTTTACGTCAACACACTGTATATTTTTTGTCGATTCTCAATGTATGTAGGAGAGAACTGAATTACTTACATACATCTAAAGTTATGCCTCTTTATTTTAGAAGCGTACTTTGAGACGAAGTGTATCCGTTGCGGCCGCCAGCAAATCTCTCGACAACGGCGGTTTTCAGACACTTCATGAGGATAATATAATGACCAAAAAGCCAATAAGAATCAGAAGGCCTAGAATTCCCATTCTGCAATCAGGATATTGCGCCATTTGCAGTCTACCCTACAACAATATTGAAGACCATGTGCAGTCGAAGAAGCATCACAAGCTCATTGGTAGAGACGCCAACTACATAACATTGAACGGTTATATTCAAGATGTTGGTATCGAATCCCTACTGAGTTTAACAGACATTGAGGCCATAGGTTAGGAATTTTACAAGTACCTACAGATAGTGACTTGCTTGCTTTCAGTTGTGTACTGTAGGAATTTGGATTTTAGGTAGCTGGTATGATTTCTCTTTTTAGACAACAATACACTTCAAACAATGTTGTTTGCTGGTGTAATTTGATTCCAACACAATAATCAATTAAGTGGCTGTATTTTATCAGCTGATTAGTTTTTCATAAAAGTCCAATAGCCAGCTGATTAAATACTGAAGCCTTAGTAGTAACTGAGGATCTGTGGTTTACAAATAAAAATTGCATAAATGTTTTGGGTCTTAAAAGCTAAGCTACTATGTATTATCCACTTTTAGGTAGAACAAAGTGACAGTAACCTCGGGAGTTTCAGTCAGACCCCTTATCAATTTATGCAGGCAATTGCCATTGGAATTACATAATTGCTTGGGTATTTTGAGTACTTTTTGAATGCAATATGAGATAAAAACTGGAATGTTTAGTTTTAAAACGTTCTGGTGGAAAATTAATTCGTTATTCTACAGAATGACCCACGCTATTCACGTCAGGAGTTTATGGCTAAACCATTAAATAAAAAATGTGTTACATACTTTTTCATTCGCAGATTTGGTTTTATATGAGCACGTTTTAAAATTCTTTAGAAGTCTACTGGGTGTCCTAAAAGATAATAAACTGGCCTTAGTTTTGTTTTTTTTTTTAAATAAAACACATATTTTTAGATGTTTGAATTTTGCCTTCAATCTTAAGTACATTTTGATGTATGGATAAAGGGCTTGCAACAGATCGTTCGCGAGAAAATGGTGGTTAAAAATTGGAATTTTTCACATTTAAAACTTCATAAAACTTAAACTCTTGAACTTAAGCAAAAATGTTTTTTTCATAAGCAATTTAAAAATGATAAGTTTGATTGTTATTTCCAAAAAATGTATCATTTGTTAATTTTTTTTATTAAAAAATAAATCAGCACCTTTAAACAGGTTGTTAAAGTTTGACATGTTTTATTAGGATTGAAATGATATTCCAGTTTTGAGTTGACCTTTTCCCGAAAACTGTTAATTATTGAAAACCCTTGAAGGCAAAACCCAAAATCAAAAAATGACAGGGCATAACATTTAAAAACAAACAACTATATTATTTTGTTGTTTTTTGAGACACTTGTCAGATTTCAAAACAAGTCTTGAATTGTGCCTATATGGAAAGGAAATAAGCATATGAGAAAAAAAAATTTTGCCATTTAATGGTTAGCTATAAATGACCGAGCCGAATAGCATGCGACACCCTGTATAATAATACATGTATATTAAAAAAAATTGCCTGCAAAAATTACTAAATTAATGGGTATTTCAGTTTTTAAAATATACTTCTCTATTGCTGTTAGTGCAAATTAGATAGATAATATTTATTTATTTCATAAAACGGTTAGAATGACTTCGAATTCCTTTTCATAATATTTCTTTCAGAATTAGCAATGCATATATTTTATACAAATTTTCCACCAATCTATCACTAGAAACAAAATTTTAGAATAATGTAGTTTTTTTGAGATTGTAGGGTATTATTCAAAGCCCCTCTTGTGCTGGAAAAAAAGCAGTAAGGATGCGTTTTACTTTCTTTTAGGTTTGGACGACTTTTCGCCCAAGTTAAAACGTAGTATGCCACGAACTCGAGCTTCATCGATGGTGTCCGAGATAGCAAAACCCGCCCAGCTCGTCGATAGTGACAAAGGCCATCGACTGAGATCAAGAAAAAATATCAATTACATGACACCCCCGTTAGACGAGGACAGCTTTCAGGAGAAACCCGATTTGGAACCAGTACGTCTTCAATATAAGGAGTATAGAGAGTTGAGGTCTAGTACAAGAGCATTAGCCGTAAGTTGATTAGTTTTTGCGTGCTTAGTTAGTGCATCCTTATTCATCTTGAGCATCTCACTCATTGGCTTCTTCATGCATGTGATTCAGCCTACAGTTTTAGAAAGTGATTTAAAAAATATAGCGATATTAATGCCACCTAAGTTACGTTTGGAAGTTTTTCTTAATAATAATAATAATAATAATAATAATATATATATTTATTAGCATGTGTTGCTAGTTTACAAATCAATCAACTATGGGCGTATATTTATCACATTTTAACAGACATGACAACTCTATTTTCTAAGATCTGCAGTCTTTGTATCTGACTATTATTACCAGAAATTAAAAACGAGCAACCATATGAAAAATGCGGCATTTTTGTCCAGAATGACAAATGTTTTGACACCCTATAATAAAATGAAATTTTTTTTCCAAGCTTTTTGCACATGTAATCAGCATGTTTGCCAAAATTCAGTTGTGAGTCCAAGACAACACCCAAATATTTTATGTCAGAAACATAATCAATCACTTGCCTGTTAATATTCACTGATAGTCTTAAGTCAAAGAATCTGGTACAGTTTATCTTTGAACCCCCAACCATACATTTGGTCTTCGTGCAATTAAGTTTCAGTTTATTTTGGCAGAGCCAAATATGTTCAATTCTTCATTCAGGGCGCTTACAATTTGTCTCTAATCATTTCCCGCTACTGAGATATGTATCATCAGCAAAGAGATTCAAAAATGACTGCTTTAAGTGAAGCGATAGATCATTTATATATAGAATAAAAAAAAGCGACCCAAGGACACTGCCCTGTGGAACCCCCAAAATACTGCTCCTACTCCCTGATAACTTATCAGGAAGGTTCTCTCTCGGCAGGAATTTTTTAGACAAATCTCGACAGAGCCCCCAACTTGCTCGCTAAAATCGGGAAAATACTCCTCATGACCAGTCTCGACTTCTTGGTGAGTGAAACTTGTTTCATGTTAACATTGAGAATCTCAATAATAAAATACTTGAGGTTGAACTGCTGTTGGGAACTGGTGTCCCGATTTATTTTGCGTAACTGAGCACTGGCTTCACGAATTTGATTTTAATAATGATTATGTAATTCTTGTCTGTCAAAGATTAATAGCCTTCTAGATGACTTTTTGTTATTACTACCCCGTAGTATTAACGGGCTTCCTGTTAATTTCAATGTATTCTTAAGTAAATTGTGTGATAAGAGCAGCACCAACAAATTCATCGTGTGTGGTGATTTTAATGTAAACTTCTTAAGTTCGGATGACGCTGCAAATTCAGTAGTTCAATTGTTTCTTGCTTATGGCATGAAACCCCATGTAATAGGTGTTACGAGACTGGGTAGAAATTCTGCGACGCCGATTGATAATGTTTTCCTCAACTCACACATTTGAAGTGTGAATTTCTGATATTTCTGTTCACTGTGGCCAACATTCATCATTCAAAGACTTCGTTTTTGGAAGAGACCGAGACTCGTTTAAAAATGCGTTTTTTTACCACAGATAATATTACTAGATTTGTTAGCTTCATAGAACAGGAATCTTGGATTGACTGAGTCCGTCTGGCGCATCAAGTACACGACATTTTCTAATATTTTTCATTATTATTTCGATATGGCTTTCCACTTGGAATTATCTAGGGTGAAGTCCAGAACCGACTTCTAAAGGTAACAGCTGATATAAATTTATATTCAACGCCTATCGTGAGTTTCAAAAACGAGAAACTAGGACAAGATACCTTTTCTCATGGGCTGCCTTGACGAGCTGTATCACAGCAAAATGCGTTGAAACCAATTTGTACCTCTCCCCGCATTTTTTGCATTGCAGATTTCTGTTCTGCCTTATTACTCTACTTATGACATAAACTCTGGCTTCTTGCCAAAGGTTTTTCTGAAAGAAGAAGGTTACATTTTTTTTTGTATTTTCATTTCTTTAATGGAAGCTTTGGCTTACATGTGTTGTTATTAACTGGCTCTTACATGCAAAAAAATCAAACTTTGTTGTTTCAATTTAACTTGATTCTTCTAAAATGCCTGTGAAGAAAGAAAAACAACTGGGAAGTGAAAACGGTTTAAATTTTGGCCTGTAAATGTATCATAAGGAAAAGGTCTTTATTCAAGAACTAGAACAAAGGACTTTACTAATAATGACTAATATCTAATAATGATAATAATAATATTAATTGCCTGGTTAGAAATGACTATCACTAACGATAAATGTAGAAAATGCCATCAATTCCCAGAGACTGTCGACCATATAATATCAGGCGGCAATTTACTCGTAGGAAATGATAGGCGCAACTCAGTTTCAGAAGTTATCCACCAAGCCCTTGTCTTGAGGTGTGACTGCATACTGACAAAGTCTATCGTGATGTATCGATAACATCGTGGAAAACCAGACCATTGCCAACAATACATCGTTATGTTTGTCGGACCAAAAGAAAGGTTCTTCTCTTCCGATACGTATTTCTGGGAATGTTAATTCCAAAATAAAAAATGTTTTAACAGAAATACTTAGTAATAATTTAAGTTAGTTCTGTTGTTATAATTACCTACTTACAAAATAATAGTATATTATAAACCAAGGTTGTGAAGTACATTATTATGACCCGAACGTTAAGTTTAAATCTAAGACGTGTGGGTCATAAGTAGTTCACAACCGCGGTGTATATACGATTTTTTCCACTACTAGACTCAATAAATCTATAACAGAAAATTGCGTAAATTAGTAAGATAGCGCTCCGCATATTTTATTACTAAGAACAGGCGCGTCTTCAATCCATATGGAGGCTTCGTTACCGTGGCAACCGATAAACAAAATCGCCAAATGACGATATCACGGCGTCTAATGCTCCTGACAACTGACAGTTTTATTTACCAGGTAAATAATCGGCCATAACGTTGTCATTATAGATCGCTTATGTTCAATTGTTTTATAAGCAATCAAGAAAACCTACTTTACAGTCATTTAGCTGGCCTTTAACAGTCCGTATTAAAGCTAGTAGTGGAAAAACTCCTATATGACATGGGCATTAACACAGATAAGACAGTATTGCACAATAGACATGACATCGTCTTTCAAGACAAGGTATTAAAGTATACTAGTAAGTACACCTAATTGTCCGTTGCCGTTCCATCAGACTAGAGTGTTCTGAAGAAATACTGTGGTAACATAAATCTGTTTAGATAATTCCTGTCGTTATCTCTGCGACAGATGTCATCCATCGACTTTTGCTAAACACCTAGACTAGTTAGAGCTACGCAGGAAAATCCACGCAACAGCACAGAAAGCAGTTGTACCACGGATAAATGGTGATATAGGTCGGGTTTGTTAGCTTTGGAACTTGAACTTCCTGATTTTACTTCTGGTCTTCCAACTGTGGCTCGTCTAAGAGATACAGTTACCAGTATTAATGTCAAGCTGAGAGATATCAATTCTATTTACGCAAGATGAGAAAGCACTCAAATTAGTAAGCTCTAGTTCTCCGATAGACTTGGCTCTGTACTGTCTATTGCAGAAACGCACCAGGAGCGAGGTAATGCTGTGAATTATTTACTCAGCTAAAATATAATAAAGGAGAGCATACTATGTACCGCTGTATTCGCTTTACTAGAAATGTAGCTAGAAGAGATGCGGATAATTAGTAGTCATTTCATTTTGTTTATTGCATGATGTAGATAAGAGATGTAAACGTAGAGAAAATAAGCAGCACTTTGAATGGTAGAATACATCTGCACTCACCTAGGGGTGGCAGGAAACCTAGTGATACTTATCATATTGCTGTTGCACCGAAAAATAGCACGTTAGGACTTTTTTGCTAATTCTGTTATGCTATAGACCTCCTAGCCTTATTGCATGCGCTCAAAATATTACTTCTACTTTATACGTAATAGTACACTTAAACAGGGGGTTAATTACCTAAAAAGTATTTTCAGTTTTCTTCAATATAGTGTCTTTATTTAAAAGTCACAAACTTTTGTGTTTGAATGTATAAAATATTTGCAGCTGTGTTTGGCTAAAACAAATAGTTTTCCGTCTATTGAAAGTTTGCTGCATGATACTTCGCCCTTTCTTCAAGCCTAATTTTCAGTTATAGTGGTTATTCCATTAGTTTTTTTTCACTTATTGGAATCTCGAAATTAATAAGAGCTGCGAATGATAAAAGTGACACCTACTACAAACTGATGAGACTTTTAATTGAAGATGTATTCGGCCAAAACGGGCACCCCGCGGCCTTGTTTTTCGTCTAAACCTAAATTTACCTACACTCTGCTCTATAGAAATAATATCTCCACTGATATTTTCTTAAGTAAATAAAGCGTCTTTACTAATATAACTATAAGCTATCGGTTAGTTTTCTCATTCAGTAATTATTTTTCGATTCTTTAGCCAGTCACAAAACTCTTATATAATTTCTGTTTCTTTTTAAGCTGGGAATTTGAACTTGATTACCCAGTCAAGTCTTAGAATTGTGGCGACACAGGTGATTAAACTTTTTATGGAGTATTACTTACTTGTCTCTGTCACCATCTGTCAGTCTGCAAGTCGATGTATGATATTTATTTTATGATCTTTTACTAGTGTGCCATTGTAAATGGTTAATTAGAAGAAGTTGGCGAAAATTATGGAGAGTATAAATTATAGTGCCTAAAGTGGATGTGCTCTTGTTGTTACTCCTGACTTTAATATAGTAATTGTTTGTTTTCGGGAAAATTACTACACACTTTCAACAAGAGATTTCCGAATTAATACAAACTTTTTTGTATCTTATTTCCACAACTGCCAAGTTAATTTTACTTTCTCTGTTCTTCGTTTATGGCACCCTGTACATTTACCAAAGCTCCAATCCGTAGAGGACCAATTTGAGACAAACTCTTTACTTTGCGTGGATCCTTTCAGAGACTTACATCGTGTATTCCCGAGAAAGACCCCAATCACCAGGATGTGTGGGAGTCTGGACGGCCGAAGCGGGCCTGTATCAACAAGCCGAGGCGAATCTCTGCAGATGAACGTTTGGTCGCGGACAACAAAGCTTATTACAAGGTGGAAGTATTGTCGGACAAACTGAGGACAAACGCCACTCATAAGGAGCCAGCCAAGCTGAAGGAGACCAAAGAAAGTGATACAGAAAAGAGTCTCATCGTCAAGTTTAAGAAGTTGCGTAATTCCGGTAAGTTAATTTTTGTCTACGTTTATTTTCTCTTTTTTTTGTGGATAAAAAGTTTTAGTAAAATCAATGTTTTTTACTATTTAATACTACTTATAATGCCCAAATATCAGAAATCCGCAAGCTAAAAGTTGTAGAGTGGAATCTAATTAAAACGAAAGTTGTCGATATGTGCACTTCTCCTGTTTAGAAATGTTGCACCTGTAGCCTCCTTTTCTTACAAAAGTAAGTTATTTTTTTTTGCCTTTCAGAGGCAGGAATTTACTGCCGGATTATAATGAGACTATTATATCTCCCGGCTTATAATAGACTAGGGGGTGTTTATTTAAAAACGTCATGTAGGTGGCTGTGAAATGTAAAAAAAAGGATGAAAGAACAAAAGTCCATTTACTTTGATTATCATCTTTTTCTCTCAAAAATTCATAGCCCTATATATTTTGATGGTTTTATTTGGAATTAGAAGTGAATGAAAATACCAAGTCATTTTTAAAACTCGGCGTTTTGAAGTAAATTGTAGCATTTTCGGGCCACTAGATTATTAAATGTAAAACGGAACTACAAAAAAAAAAGAAAACCAGAGAAGATTCTATTTTTTTTTAATTTAAGTAAAATAAAGAACATTATGAATAATTTATATTTAATAGTTAACTATTCTCTGTTCAGCGAGGGTTCAATATGACGTCACATTCCTCATCTCATTTCATTAGAAAAAGATCGCCAAAAACCAAGCGTATTATTAGTTCTTATTAATAATAAAACCACCAGCTAAAGTCAGTTTGACACTTAATGTCAAAATATCGCCAAAATTTAGAAATTCTTGATGAAAGAGTATAAAATTTTGGTGGGAAGGACAAAAGTGAAAAGGAACAAATTTTGATTTCGAGACTCATTGACTACTTTCAGCGAGAAAAAGTGGCAAGAAAAACATTATTACCAGTAGATGCAGTGTTCGAGGTAAGTTTCTATTTGATGTATTTTTGAAAACTGTATACCATATTTTTTACCAGTTCAACTGACATTTTATCAGAGACAGACGTTTTTTTTGTATGACATTACAATTTATGACGTAATATTTAAACCGCGCTGAACAGAGTATAAGTAATATGTAGTGGGGCGTGCGGCTGTATTTCGTTACAGAATTCTACTTTCTACATATAAGCAGTTTCGATTTGCTACTTCATTCTGGTTGTGGTTGACATAAAGTCTGTAACAGTTGTCACAAACGAGGTTTTGATTTGGATAGAATATCAAATCAAGTGACATTGTGTGGTTTGTAGTAGCTGCGAAAACGGACTTCATGCCAAACTCATACTTTTAACAAACTTTCCCATATTGGAATTCTGTTAGAAAGAGTATTATTACTTCAACCGATTTTATAAAGTGCCCCTACATTTCTAATGGATCTAGTTAGGAGTCTACATTCCTAACGGATCTAGATGCTAAGTTTCAGTAATATTTGTTGAAAGATATTGCGACACCAGTAACAGACTTTTTTAATGTCAGAACTTGTTCAATTAAACAACGAGGCAACGAATTTTCTCTTTCCGAGAAAAGCCGAGTCTTCTGACGAGGATGAGGATAGTGACTTGAGTTTGAGTCGATTAAAAGTCGAAAAGGAGTCGTCGGCAAGCGAGGATCTTAACGACTGTGAGATTCATGCATTTCTGCGTTATTTGTTTTTATTTATTCCTGACTCTTAGCGCAAACTGACAGTGCCGAGGGATTAAATGAGACGGAAAAACGGGACTATGAGACTTCAACTGACAGTGGATCGTCGGACTTCAAGACGAAAAAGAAAAGGAGGAGTCACGCTGAAGCTTTTATCTTGGATAACCAAAAATACTACAAATTTGAAACGCCTGGATCCAGGTTAGTGTTGGAAAATGATTACTACTATTTTCTACATTCTTATCGATACTTTAATGTAAATACAATTTTTCAGTACGTTGTTTGTTAAGTATTCTCAGTTCTTACAGATTACGGTATCACGGTTCCTATTTGTCGCCAATTCCTGCAAAGGCCAACGGCGATATTTCGAAAACTGACCCAGTGAAGCTCGAATCTACTGAAACCAAAGGGGATGTAACTGACAGACTGAAAATGAACCTAGACGATTTCAAGTTTTCGTTCGAATCTGTGCCGGTAAACGAGAAATGGTTCAAGACGTTCCAAAGGCAAGATAAAGCGGAGCAACGGTATTACTTTACTAAGAATTGTAAGTATTTTTTTTTTTATTTTTACTATTTTCGTTATCTGACTTCATACGTACCTTCGCAAAAAAACTCCGTGGGTTTCTCAGCTGAGAATCGTATTTTATGTTAGGGGCATGTAGGTAATGTTCTGAAGGGATATATTAGCAGGTGTAGGACTTTTAAGTGATTCTTCACAATTTGCAAATTGGCAACGATTCAAAGCAACTGAAAAAACCCTGATAAAGTCCTAATGAACGATCATAACATTGACATTTTTGCCGTGAAAGTGGAGCCTCTATGAAAACTTACCGAAAAGTGGAACAATGATCGCATTATAACTATTATTTTAGTTTAAAATAAGACAGATAATAAAATTGAAATAAAAAAAATGCCTATCTTTTTACCAGTCTTTCTTGTCTATGTAATCAAATTTGTAAGTTTGAAACGATAGCAATAATTATTATTGTTCTCAAATATAGTTGAAACTGAAAGATGGCTAAGTACGAATCCTTTATGAAGTGAAAGGGTACACAACAAACCAACTCTTTTTCTGAATCTGTATTTCTAGTGGACTTGAAGAATGTCACGAAGTGCCCTAAATCTTTAATGCTGTGTAAATATTGAGTCATATTTGTATTAATCTTTTAGTTTTTATACCTTATACTATACATTATTAATTCTCTATTATTAACAACGATCGTGTACAAAGTATAGTATTCTGATCGCCTTTTATGGTTATGATTCTCTCGGTGACTGCGCCACTCGCCTGACGGCCCGCAAACGTGACCTGCGTGAATTATGGCTCTCATAAAAGGCTCGTCGAACAATGTACTTTTGCTGAAGTGTCCAATTTTTACTTTATTTTTTTCTATTTCAGACCATTGGGACGATTTCGTTCTACCTTACCAGATTCCTCACTTACGAGCCATTGATCCTCGGACCTGTTACAGCGCCTACAAAGACTTAAAGCAGTATTTCTGCGAAGCAGCTAATGCCAGTAGAAACGCGCAGGCTCTAGCTAATAACGATGCATATTGTGATGATAGCTCCATGGAACCTCTTGAAGGAACGGCAAAAGCAACAGTGTCATCGGTCCAGAGCGAGGATGATAGCAGGGAGAGTGAACTGTCCTCGATCTCAGCGTCGACCGGCGAAGAACCAGCCAATACGAGAGCGACTAGTAGAAGACAGGCCGAGACTCTGATTCTGTCACCGACGACCAGCAGAGCTAAAAACGCGAGAAAGTCTCCCAGACAGCACGCGTCCACTTTGGCGATATTAAGCAGTTTGGTGCATCAAAGAAAGAAACGTTTAGGGAAAACTATCGCCAATGAGAATAGTTGTAGTGTTCCTTCGACTTTGCCAACAATTGAGGAAGAATCGGTTGCGGATAAAACGAAAAAGTCGACTTCTGCCCAGAGGCAAAGGAAACCTAAAGTAGATTATTTCGCCATAGCTGCGGAAATCGAAGAAGAGTTGAATACCGCGTTGGACTTTGATACAGACCTTGAACCGACCACCGATCCAGATATCAGTTTTTTAGACAGTAGAATCTCCTTGTCCGACTTAATACTGGACGAAGAGGAGCTAAAAACCAAAGAAACAACTAGCAAGAAGTTTCCTAACGGAACCATGCCTTGCAGGAAACCAATCAAGAGGAAAAAGAACTTGACCGGGTGGCCCAATAAAACAAAGAAAAAGAAAGTGGTAAAGGAGGGCCCTCCCAACGGGGACAACGGCTCGGATAACGACGGTGAGTTTGTCAGTATTAATGGGACGAAGAACGTGCAGACAGAGATCGACGATAGGGAGAACAAGTGCGATCGCGACATTGAAAACAGGGTAGGAAACGATAGTGAAATTAGTGCGTCAATATTGCAGCCCTTTGTTTACGTGAAAAAACTGGACAGCTGCGAAAAGTTCGTGCGGAAATTGATCATCAAGTCGCCGGCCAGGAGGACTATCAGGAGGGCGCACCGGCGGGTTTTAACCTCTCATCCGAAGAAGGCGACGCGGATGAAATCGACGGGAGGCGGCTGGTGTAGAGAAAGATAATTAAGTATACATTTTATTTATTTTCTTTTTTTTTTCTTTCCATAATGTAAGCTGAGCGACCAACTTCGATATGAGGTTTACAAACTTCGGTACTTGCACTACGCGCAGGAATTCACTCGAACTCTCTCTTTGTTACTATCTACAGATAAATAGATTATTGGAAATTTTAGTAAGATTTTTAAAAGGGATCATTAGGAAATTCGTTGGCGGTCAACAGGTTAGATAGAGGGACACTTTATTTGACCACTTCCCGTAAAATACCTTGCAATTGCGGCAAGGCAAGTTCCGTTTTTTTTTGTTGGTTTGATTATCATCAATAACTTAGGGAGGTTTACCGTATTTCAATAGAAGAGGTATATTACTGTACAGTTTTATTAAATTTATTATTTAATTATTTAATGAACATTGTTGGAATTGCATTTTTTTTAAATTCTTTTTCAAAAAATTCTTCATAGTCAACTTGATGACTTTTATTATTAAACATCTGTCATGTTAAGTTATATGGCGAGTGAGGCAGAGCTACGTGGGTAGCAAAAGAAAATGGGCATTTCATGTAAGCTGTATATGATCCTACGATACTTTTTCTATGAATGAAAATATATAGCAAAGTGAGATCTTTTTGAAGTCTTTTAGCATATAATATAACTTTGAATCTGGAATAATTTGTAAATGAAACCGGAATAACTTTGACGTTCATCATTTGCATGGTTGCCATCGATACTGGTAGCACAGCAAAGAGAATATCTACTACTTTAGCCGAAGTCGTAGGCGAAGTAAGAGGGGAAGAGTTGTAAGCGAGGAGCGGTCACGTGATAGAGTGACGCTACTCTTAGACATTCCTTATACTGTGCCGGTAGTCATGACAAGAAAAGCGTCAACAAAGGGTGCGTCGGGCAGCCCATAAAATATGTTTATCAAAGAAGTGTTCATTTCAAAACGTCATCTGGTAGGCTGTGAAATGCCAAAAGAAAAGGATGAAAGAATAAAAGTACATTTACTTTGGTCATGTCAACCTTTTTTTTTTGTCAAAAATTCATATCCTTCTAGATGACGTTTGCGTCATCTAGAAGGCGGCCGAATTGTTCTAGCGATCCGTGATAAATAGGAAAACAAAACACGGAAAATACAGGGTGTCCAGTAAGCACATGATCAAAACAGTACTGCCGCGTTGTTTGGTTGAAAAGAAAACGATCTGATCAAAGTTTCATTAAAAAGAGTCTGGTTCTGTTGCTATTAATGGTCAAAGTTCCTGGAAGAAATTGTAATATCTGGAGAACATTACCATGGATTTTAATAAAACTTGTCATGAACTTCTGCTTTATTTCTAAGTACGATCCATGTTTTGATGAGAAACAGTGACCTTCTGCCTTGGGCAAGTGGTAAGTTCTTCGGGGCCTTGTGTACAAAAATTAGACTACCAGAACTTTTTAATTAGTCGTCAAATCCGTTTAATTTTTGTTATCAGATGTCTTGATGTTTTTTAGAAATTTTGTAGCTCTTGACAAGATCTTGTAGCATTCTTAGTTTTTACGCAGAAATATTTAATATGACGTTAAATTAAGAAATTTTAAATTATGTATACTACTACTTTCGCATTGAATGTGTAACATTGTTAAAGAACAAAGGTACCTACAGAGAATGTTGTTTTTTCGTGCAAAAACTGTGAATGCTACTGAAGTTTTCGCCTAGAGCAATACAATTTCGAGAAAACGTCGAGGTAGCAGATTTAAAAGAATGAATCGATTCAGATGATTAAAAAAAAACTTCTGGTAGTTTTTGTAATAAGACGCTGAAGTACATATCACTTCACCAAGGAGGGTGGACTTCGTTTTTCCATCAAAACATGGATCTTTTTTAGAAACAAGTTTACAACAATTTTATTGAAATCTATTGTAACGTTCTCCAGATATTTCAAAAAACATATGTTTTTCAAGAACTTTGACCATCAATAGCAACAGAACGAGAAACTATTTTATGAAAGTTTGTTCAAAGCTGAGTTCAAATCGTTTTCTTTTGACCCAGAGAGTGTCGCAGTACGCTTTTGATCATGTTCTTACGCGAGACCTTTTCTAGGGTCACTTAAGGTATTTGTAAATATTTTTTACTTCACACCTATCATTTACGACAATTTTACGTACTTGATTTTAGTCCGGTAAATCGCTTTTTACTTCATACTATATCATTTAGAGCACTTTTACGTACTTGATTTTAATCCGGTAAATAGCTTTTTACAGGATTGGATATCGTAATAGCTAGTAATGTAATCAGTTACGAAAAGTCCGATTTTGTGTAACGAATGAATGTTTGCAATTTGAATGAGATACACAAAAAAGGCTTTTCGTCACGTGTTTCGTACAAGATTTTTTCTAATTTTGACTACAAATACCTACTTAGAGAGAGACAGAGTTATTATTATTAAACTTCAATATTTACTTTTAAACCACTTTTTATCTACTTAATACCGTAAAACTGTAGCAACGGTGTGCCACAACCGAAACCTGCAACTGGTGACACGACCGTTCATCACTAGTTACCAAAGATTTTACTTTTCGTAACTAGTTACGAAAAGTAGGACGTTACGTCACTGTCATCAGTATTGAATAGTGCCACTTTATATCTCAAAATTAGAAAAAGAAATTTTACAGTATTGAGTACCGGCACATCTTCTACAAATCCATTGTATCCATGGTAACCTGTACCGGTACCTGCACCGATACCGGTACAGGATACCGTAATGAAATTATTTGTCAAATTGGCGGATTTGTCAAAAATATATTCGCCGCGCATAAAGTTATTTTTTTCCTGTTTTTAGTAAGTATGAAGTAAAATGTTGTACATCATACGTCGGGTAACGTGTTACAGTAGTCGTTTCGAAATTCCAGACTCGGCTAGCGCCTCGTCCGGAAACATCTTACTCCTACTGTAAAACTATATTTACCGAACTTACAACGTAAATAACTATTACAGGACTGGAATGAAATTTCATTACAGGACAGGATACCGTAATGACACTTTACCGAATTTTTCAAAAATATATTCGCCGCGCATAAAATTAATCTTTTCCTGTTTTTAATAAGTATGAAGTAAAATGTTGTTTGTTTTTTTGACACCTAAGAGTCAGTTGCCTAAATGAAACCTTGCATGGGTCAAAGAAAGACGAGTTTACTTATACCATTATAAATAATAAAGAAGCAGTTTCTCGGGTAATCAGACACTCACCATATTATAAATAGTGTCAGTGCCTCCCTCCAAAGTCTGAAAATAAGTAGGTTTCCATTGTCGCCCAGCTTATATTATGTTTATCAAACATTGTTTTGTCGTGCGGCAAAGAGTAAATATTTTGTACCAAAATAGTTAATTTTATTATGTATATTTACAATTTAGTACTCAATTTTCAACCGACGTTATGGGCTTTGTATTGTTGTTTCGAGGGATAGCCAATTGTATAAATAGGCGCATAGACGAATATCTGGCCTGAGTCAACTTTTTCGTTCAATTTTTTGAATATTACTCGTCATGTTTTTAATCTTAAATATAAATCATCTTTTCACATTAAAGTTTATCATTTCCTCCTACTTATGTATGTATAAAGAATCCTGACAACTATTTTAAGATTTTTAATAATATTCCCATACTAACATACAAAATTACTCACTTTCACCACAGTATAAGGAATAATACATTATATAGTCAGTATAAAGTCAGTCGGTCGAAAAATTGAAACTCCCCTCCCCTTTCCCCGTCCGCCCGGCCGCCGGCGGTGCACCACCAATCCGGTTTTGGCAATGCAACTACTCGAGAAAATTGCCGGGTGCAGGTGGGCGCGGCACGCTTTAGTTTTGGAAATATCAAAAGTGCCGACACGAACTGACGATACTGATATAATGTATTATTCCTTATACTGTGCTTTCACCGCAGGATTCGATTCGATAGTTTATAAACCATTACAGATGATTTGGGACAAAAGCTGTCTCATGTAAACGGGTAAAATTACATTTAAAAAATGGTGACCATTAGACGGAAACCATCTTGCTCTCTTCATCTGGTACAACATAATATGCATTAAAGTTGTTGTAAGCCTGATTTTTAGTGCGGAATAACATTAAGAAATACTCGAGGTAGCGACAACGACATTTTCCTAAAATTGACTTCAGTTTTTTTGGCCGGGAGTCGGCCATGTTTGTGTGTCCCATGACGTAATGTCTTCGTCAAGGGCGTATACATAAATAAGTCCAGCGGATTAAGATTTATCTGGTAAGTAGTATCGATTAAACTTGTAACATTGCGGTATATGTGTCAATCTTATAGAATTTTAAGCGACAACCAAATTAGCGGGTGCCCTTGGCGAACGACCGGAGTATTTATGAACGCATCCCAGAGCACTTAAATTTTTCCAGGCAATTTTGAATCATTTGTCGCCATTTTTTGAGTGTCCCATTGCTAAAAAGGGGGAGGGGGCAAAACAGTAAAACAAACACTAGAATCTCTCCATAGCATATACTAGTTTGTTGCGGCATTAAATTTGAAGGAAAGCAAATTACTTTACAGTTATATTGACAAACGTTTTACCATTAATTCACCTGTCTGCTCTTGTATCATCTGTCAAAACTTCTGTCTCAAAATAAACGTTAAGCAAAATAAACAGTGGTTTTCCAGTTCTTCCTGATTTGGATTATAATTGTCGACTTGTAAAACAAGTTTTTATTTAAAATGGTAAATGCGTATTAACAAGAAGTGGGGAATAAAGACGCTTTGTCTCATAAAAAATACCTTTATTAAAAATATCACAAAAAAAAAAAGAGTATAAAAATGGAATGTATGTCAATTACACAACTGGATATTTTGTCATACAAAAGTACAACTTCTGCTGTTAAGTACAAAAAAATAGAAAAAAAATTACCTACTTGTACTAAATATATATAAATAGATACAAAATACTATTGAGTATAAAAATCATCTCGTTTTAAACACACAAGTGAGCTGCACATAAAACTATAGTATCTAATATGTGTCTTAAGACCCCGTTGTATAATCCTATAGTTTAAATCTTACTGTATGTAATTTTAGGATTTTAATAAACTTAAACAAGGAAATATATAAAATCTCAAGCTTCAGGTTAGGTTTAAACAATACCTATACAACTGGACCTTAATAAGTACTAAACCGGCTACTATAAATGAGATCTTATATACCTTATTTGCTAAATTTGCTTTGAACATAGATCCAAAAAGCTTTTTAGGCACACATTACATTTTCTTCCGAAGTCTTTCCTTCCTAAACTAAATTAAAAAGTACCAGTCCAATCTAATCTTATAAGTCTGAGTCTATTTTTATCATGCAGTATATTTTCCGACAGGTTTTACAAGGGTAGAAGAAAAAATAGAGTAGATATAAGAAAGAGGAATTGTATCGTTGATTTTCTTGCCCTTTATATTCAACTCAAAACTACTTCTTGGTATAAAACTGATGGTATTCGCAGTCTGAGAGTATTGTATACTATTTTAAATTATTTGAGTTTTTTTTTTTAGTTTTTTTGGCGTGTGAGACTGTCAAAGTCGAGACCTTAAAACTAATATGGCCGCCACTAAAGAAAAAGCTATAGAGCGGCCATAATAGTTTAAACCCTCATATGTTTTGTTTCTACTTCGGCTGAGGAAATACTTAAGCAATTTGAAACCATTGTAGAATTTATTAAGGTCAGATTAATGTCACTTTGGCACTGCTGTTAAGGTAGTTGAATGCCTGTATTGAAGGTGCATGCAATATTTACTAAAAAGAAGAATATCCGCTGGTAGACTGCTTTGACTGGCCCAAACTACGCATTTCATTGGTTCAAAGAGAATCTAGGAAAACTGTCTTCTACAAGAATATTTTTGACGAATCCTTTTTCGCACAAAGTATCCCTATAACATAACTCTTTATGAGGAATGTTTTTGGAAAAATGTAATCGTAAAATCTTAGCCAGGAATTATCTTAAGACTTTATTTCTCTGCCGAAGTTATTGAAACATCCTTTATTGTTTCTTAGGGCAAAAAAAAATCATACCATCGAAAAGATATCATCTGAAAATAGTAAGTTCTAATTTTTCTCAGTCAGATTTTTTTCTACCCTGTAAAACCTGCGCGGGTGGCACGTTTATAATGGTTTATGGTTGTATATTGTGAAAAACTAAATTCTAGCGATGTGAGTAAATACATAACTGTAATTGTGAGACGGTTTACAAAAATTGTTTTAACGCATTTTTCATGTTTCAATATAAATATAAAAAATCGTTATCAATTTCATATTACAAACAAGACTACCTCTTTAATCTTTAAGAACCGAACATTTGAGCAGAGAACAAACTGCATACAAACTATTGTATTTAATTTTAGTTCCAGGAATTCGGTCCTTGTTCAGATCAGAAACAAGTTCAGTGGCTTGAAAAAAAAGAGGCGTCCTTGAGCCAAAAAAATAATATCAAAACTATATTATTGCAGTAATTTCACTAAGATTTATTTTCTTCTTGATAATGGCTTGCGTATGACAATCGGAATATTGGCGAAAGTAATAGATGACTATCTACCTAACAAAACGGTGATATGCAGATCAATTTGAAATAATGTTTGGCGATGCGTTAGCGTATGGCTTAAATAAATAAAATTATCTTATGAAATGTTTTAGTACGGCGTTCGACGATAGAGATTCATTCTTATCACTAGATCAAGCTTTAATTTCCTAACTTCCCCAAAATTCATAAGAACTCTTTTTTTATAACGCACTTTTCATTCACTCATTGCTTGCAATAACTTTACTTAAAACTACCTTTTTATACTTAAAGATACATAAAATACGTACACAGGGTATTTTTTTTCGAATGTTACAGTAGAGGTTTCGAAAAACTAGTAGTTCAGCTACTTTCTAAAGAAGTCTTAACATGTTCCGATAACTACCGAAAAAACTTACCTTGCATACTACAAATATGAGTAATAGTACGCATTGAGTACCACAATGGTTCAGCCGTAACCCCAGATTTAGAGTTTAAAAACGATTATCGGTCTAATAATTTAAGATTTTTTGATAAATATTTATGGTTCTTTTCTTCCTATCCTAAGAGTATTAAAACTAGGTATATCTCTTACACTAAATGCAATAGGCACTGGACGTTGTTTCTAGCGACAAAAATGTCAAACTACAAATACTAGTCCTCTGTTTGTGCCATTAGATTTGTCCACAGGTCTGATTCCGAACCAATTCAAAGACCACTCGCATGCGCATGGTAAAAAAGGGAGATCGTTAGCGGGATTTAAAGTTCCGAATTTTCAATGACAATTTATCTATTGGGGGGTCTAGGCAGTCATTCCAAACAAAGGGACTGACTTTTATCATCTATTGAGGAAACAAGTAAGCGTATGATCTATTGAGGAAACAAGTAAGCGTAGGCGAACGAATGTAACCTTAGTAGAAGTCAAAGAAACGTTATAAAATGGAATGAACAAGAATTTGCAACGAGCTAGCAATTTATTTTAAAAACGCTTTGTATCTCACAAATGACTTAGAAAATTCCAGGTCTTGATTTATTTGCCAAAGTCGTCATGACGTCACCTAAAACTGAAGACAAAAACCGAGTACATGAGTTTATTAAAAAACTGCCCGCAGTTATTTCTCATTGCAGCAATATCAAATTCATCTGTAAAAATAAATACGAGTGTAAAACGCAATTTCTTACTGATCATCAGATTTTGCAAAAGAAGACGATAGTTTTGTATGTGGAAGTTTCGATCTCTAAAAAGTATTAAAAGCTTATTGCTATTTATGGGGAAAATCTGATGGAAACCGGTAAAAAACACAAATGAAATTTGCTCAGTTGGTGGTCAAAACAAAAATCAGGCCATGCTAATAATGTTGCATGTGTTCCTGAAGTTAACATCCTTCATAATAAAGTTACCCTTATTTTACCTAGATATAGCTACCTGCCAGCAGATGCAATCCGGGCAAAATAATTTATTCATATTGTTTGGGCACCGTTGGCATGGCCACTTTAATTGCAAATGCCAGACAAGCGGGTTCATTCTGAACCTTTGAAGGTTATTAGTATAAAGTATTCTGACTTTCTATCCTGGAAAGCAATAAGTGAACACTTTTTACCAGACAACACTAAATTTGAATTCCTAATAGGATTGTGTTTTTGGATAAAGGAGAACCCACACTGAAAATTAAATACTTCAGAACTCTGAAACCTGCGAACGTCTCTTTTCACCATTCGCGCAGGGGTGTGGTCTTTTAAATAGGTTCGGAATCAGACCCGCCAACAAAGCTGTTATTACTATTATTCACGCTAATCTGTATACCAGCTGGGCCATCAAAAAAGTACTACAAGGCGTAACTGCCCAAGAATAAATTTCGGAAACAGCCGAAACACGACAAGTACGTTTATAAGAGATTCAACTTACCACAGAAAAGTCATAGCGAAACCATCAACCATCTAAGCGGGGGTGTTACTCGTTTTTTTTTAAATGGTAATGGCGGCAAGTCGTTCCATAATGAAGAGGTTTTTCGATTCTCTATACAATGCGGTTGCGTTCTTGAAATTCGGTCTACTCTTCAGAAGAATAAAGCTTTGAAACGTCGACAATATGTTTAGAAAAAAATTCAAAATTAAACCTGTTTAACTTAAAAACCTGTCTTAGTAGGTTAAAGGTTTTGCCCTGTTTTTTTAGAAGTTGATCTTTTTATATAAAAAATGAAGTGTTTCTGGCTTTTTTCGAAAAATTTTGGTCCCTGACAGTTATGCCTTGCGGTACGTTTTCGATGGCCCAACCTGTATATCCTGTAGTATCTACCTTATCAGCGTCAAATTGATGAAATATTGCAATATGGCAAGACTTGTAATATTTCGTTCATGCTATGTTATCAGTCAAAATAATACGAACTAAGTAGCATCTAAACAGGTATTGTACTTACGAGTAAGAACACTACGCTAACATTATGTAATCATGCACCAGCATACTCTTCCTTGTCTTTTTCAAAGCTTGATGCAGGTCAGAAATTTATTAGAGCTATTTTACACTTTCAAATTATTCCCAATTTCCATTTTCCTGCATTAAATATTAATTAATTAAATAATAGAGTGACCAAAGAGTTGCTTGCATCAATTTCAGATATAAGAACTTGTAGCTTTAACTTTCCACCCAATGTTGGCATGATTAATAATGACGGCGTATAGTTTTTTTTCTACAGACATCTTCATAATAGCTTTAATTCAACCCATTAGAAAAAACTATTAACTTTTATAATATTTATAAATAATGATTAGCTACCATACCTAGCTACCTACTAACAAACGATTACTATCATTGAAAGCGTCTGGAAACACATCACACTGGCGTTTCGTCGTCCTTTTCGTTAGAACTATAAAATCGATAATCCTTTTACAATAAAAATGCCAACTGAGTGCATGCAAAAGCCCAACACCTCAAGTTAATTACTTATTAACTGTATATTCCCAACACCACCTGTAAACAAAAAGTTAATAGTAACTGGAAATTCTTAGTTTTATTGGGTGCTTTTTTGAAAAATTTGTCTTTCGAAATGGAGACGATAAAATGACTAAATCTACGACGGTCTCGGATTTTATAATAAAGACTATTTAGTGGAAAATAAACTACTCAGGGAAAAGATCGACACAGCAGAATGTTTTGTCATTTTTTGGGGACCTGTATCTCGGAAAAGCCGATTCTGAAAGATCGTTTTGTTGCAGTCAGTGCGAGAGGTATACGAGTAATTTTTTACAAGACATACAATGTGAAGAAAGAAGCCAATGTGAGAAAGAAGCACTGCAAAATGGCAGGGTAAATAAAAAACTTTTTTCCTACGAGCGTTCTTAATATATCACTTTCCCGCACGCATTTTGTTTTTGAAATCTTCACTTTCCCGCACGGCGTGCGTCAATTAAACTTGGCGTGCGGGAAACTAAATATTTAAAGAATGACTGATTTATAATATAATTTAGACTTTATAGTCTGTCTATCTAGATAGGTGCACCTGCCTTACAGCCGTGCCAAACAATTTTATCTGTTTTAAGAACTATTATGCTGGCCTTTATTGATTTTTGATACAAAATATACCCATAATATACGTACTTTTTATTCTAATGTCACCAGTTCATGCCTGAAACATTACGTCACGCCAACAATCACACCAAGTTTTTGTGATAACAACCAATTGATTGTTGATTAATTCAGCTGTCAGACTGTTGACAAAGATAAGGTCCTATCGAAAGGCTGATTATCTGTTTTTTTTTTTGCTTGGGCTCGTAGAAAAAATATTGTTCCTAACTCGTGCGGAAAGTGTCTTTCCCGCACTCGTCTGCTGCCCGAACTCCGCTTCGCGTCGTTCGGTCATCGGCAGACAGCGTGCGGGAAATTATCACTTTCCGCACTAGTTAGGAAAATAACTATTGTTCTTATGACATTTACATTTGACCCCTGACATCTCGTGACATCTACAGTGGTTTTCAGTTTTTTTGTTCTACAAACAAGCTACAGAGTTTTAATAAGGATGTATCTGTATCGCGAGTATGTTGCTGTCAGTGTAAAAAGATAAATTATTCCCAAAAATTCATTTATTCTACGGTGAAGTAGACTCCTAATTTAATAAACATTGCTATTCCATGTAAGTGCAATGAGAAACTGTTCAATATTTTATTATGTCGGTGCCTTAACTTTAAGACTCTTATTGTAGTGACATTTTGAGTTTTTTGTGGTGCAAAATGATTAGTCATTGAGTTTCTAATAGAAAAGATCCGCATTGAATAAAACTAGCTTGTTTGCTGTATTGTAGACCGCAACGTTTTTCTTCTGGGGTATTCGTAGAGTTTACACGGACCCCAATACACTTTATGGAAATTTTCATGACAAATAGGTCACATTATCTCAGTTCAACTATTGTTCCATATAATCACTATGCCACAACTTTATGACTCCAGATCATCTCTTTTGTTGCACTTCGTAGTGAATTGAGAAAAGCGTTACAAAATGAATTCTGCAAGACGAATTTTACTTACGGAGATGGTTCAGCGGGCATTCCAGAACGCATCATCATCAAAGGAGGTATCAAAGGAGAAGGAGATTCTCTAGCACTTCCACAAGCTGATCCATGGATCAAACCTAATGCGGATCCTGCAATATTAAACGTTTAACATTAGTGTTTCTCACATACAGAAAACATCACCCAAGTAAGTAGATACGAAAATCGGGTTCACTTTTTGCTAATAAAATTCAGTCAAATTTCAAAATAATATATAAGGTATTTAAGAAAGGTGTTGCCAAACTTTATGGGGTTATAGTCGGTCTATCCAAAGTAATACAAAACTCGCTTATATCCTAGAATGCACGTTGCATTCTAGTTTGAGATGCAAGTTGTCAAATAATTTTTTTATTAAGCTTTTGGTTATATTTTAGGAACTATTTGAGATAGACAACTGAACTTTTGTACAAGGTGTGCGACTTTATTTGGATACCTCATAGTGACATACACATAACTTTATTTCTTTGATGCTTACAACTTCTCTCGGATGAGGCTAGTCGACCATTAACCACGATCGCAACGCACTGCGGCCTTTAGTCGACCATTAACCACGATCGCAACGCACTGCGGCCTTTAGTCGACCATTAACCACGATCGCAACGCACTGCGGCCTCTATCAGTGCAGCCGACTGGTTTTTGGCCTCAAACCAGCCCGTTCTATAGAAAGCTGCATATATGGAATCAATGGAATCATCGTATGCTTGGACAATATCCAGATCATGGTCTCAAATCAAGTGGAACACGACGCACGACTTTATTCTTTCAACTTTTTACAACTATTGCAGGAGTGGGGTTTCTGTCTCAACCTTCAAATGCAGATTTTACATTTTCTATTTCTGTAAATGATCTCGGAATCATCATCACAGCTAACGGTGTCTACGCTGAGCCAGCTTCCATAGAAGTATTATTTCTTCTTGAACTTGTTCTCCCAGTACATGTATTTCTCCCTTGTTCTGTAGAGCCCGTAGACCCAATTTTTTGACCCCCAAATTCAAGAACTCGCCTATCACCCCCAACTGAACGCCCCGCTTGTGTACAGCTTGCAGCACTTATTCAACCCGCTGATTAATATAGGGTATTTATTTGACAATGTCATCTAGTTGGCTGTGAAATGTCAAAAGAAAAAGATGCAAGAACAAGTCCATTTGCTTTGATTATGTCATCTTTTTGTGTCAAAAATGCATAGCCCTCTAGATGATGCTTTTTAATGAACAGGGGATATAGTCTTACTAAGGAATAGCGGACCCCGTTATACTTCAAGTTCCGCCCTTTCCCACAAAGAATGTCAAAAAACAAAGTAGTCTGTTCCAGCCGGTAACAGTGTCCGATATGCTACACCCTAACGCTAGCCCTAACGATCCTCCAGGTAGTTCAATCTTATTCTTCTCCTTCCCCAGCCTGTTCCTTTAGAGATTGTTCCGCTGGTCGAATCACAGGTTGTTTGGGGGGAGTTCTCACAAACATCTCGCTAGTTATGACTTTCTTAAAAAAAATGCTTTCTATAAAAATTGTAAGGTGTATCATAAACCTATTGTTCAAATCATTGACAATGGAGTAAATAAATAGACGCCGCGAGTTATCATAAATTGGCATTTGTTTACTTGGCATGATATACAAACCGCATACTTGGAGGCTTGCTGGTTGTTCGGGTAGAGGGAAGCAGAAAGTGGCCGATATTGCTAAAAACAATATGGCGCAATTTGAATCTCCAAGGACTCATCTCCAGATGACATAAGCACACATAGGCGTATTATTTTTCAAGAAAACAAGTGTTTAATAATAATTTATTTGTTGAATATTAAGAACATCGACAGTAATTTGCAAAAATCGTGTAATAATATTAAGGACTGCACTTCTCCGCTGCTCGCCTACAAGTGTCGTTCAGGTCTTCTTGCCGCCTCGGCCCGGCACGTTCGTCCCCCTTCCGCGCTTCGCTTTCCGGCGGTGTTGCCGATGAACATGCCCCCCACCTTGAACAGCTTGGCTTTCAACATCATCCAGTGGTAAGGGACAAATGCGCTGACATGCTCTTCTTACAACTCCTGAGCTGGTTCGAACTGATACCACTCTGGTCACTCCATCGTTGCCCGGATGCAAGGCCTCGATTCTTCCTAGTTTCCATCGCATAGGAGGGAGATTGTCGTCCTTGATTAGAACCATCGAACCGACCTTGGGTTGCTCACAGTTCTTCCTCCATTTTGTTCGTTGCTGGACCTCGGACACATATTCTTTCGACCACCGGGACCATAGATTTTGCCTCATCTGTTCAAGCATCTGGTAGCGAGAAAGTCTTCCATTTGGCAGCTCCATGATATTAGGTTCGGGAGTAGTTAATAAACTCTTTCCGACGAGAAAATGGGCGGGCGTTAGAGGAGTCAGGTCATTAGGATCAGTTGTTAAGGGTGAGATAGGACGGGAATTTAAGATCGCCTCGGTTTGGGTCAATACGGTGTACATTTCTTCGAAAGTTAACTTATTATTCCCTATTACGCGTTTCATATGAAATTTACTTGATTTTATTCCCGCCTCCCACAATCCCACGAAATGAGGGGAGTTTGGAGGTATAAATCTCCAATCAATGCCTTCATTTGCACAAGAACCCACTATATGATCCTTTTCTTTATTCAAAAAGTTCGAAAAATCGCGTAGTTCCGCCTGGGCACCTACAAAATTGGTCCCGTTGTCAGAATAAACTAGCGCCGGCTTGCCCCTTCTGCTTATAAATCGTTTTAGAGCCAGCAAGAAGGCATCAGTAGTAAGGTCGGATACCAACTCCAAATGAACTGCCTTTACGGCAAAACAAACGAATAGCGCTAAATAACATTTGTGAGTCTGGGAACCCCTTCACTTTCTATCTTTAATATAAAACGGACCAGCATAGTCCACGCCGCATACATTGAACACAAGACCACCCTCTAGACGTCTCTTTGGAAGATCACCCATCAATGGAGTGATTGGTTCTGGATTTTGTCTAAAGCAAGTTACGCACTTTCTTACAGTAGCCTTTGCCAAATTTCGCCCTGATATAGGCCACAAGCTTTCCCGCACACTTGCAAGCAAAAGTTGAGGTCCAGCATGAAGCATTGCTTTATGCTCGCTCTCAAAAATACGCCCGCACAATGAATGTTTAGCCTCTATTATAATTGGATACTTTTTATCAAAACCAAAATCAGAATTTTTCAAGCGACCCCTCACTCTTAGTAATCCGGAGTCATCCAAAAATGGATTCAAATTAAAAAGCTTACTGCTCTTTGGGACACCCTGACCACTTGAAATAATTTTTATTTCATATAAAAAAGATTCACGCTGTGACTGTTTCAAGAGGATTTTGAAAGCCTCCTTAAGTTCTTTTAGTGATAGAATGCCCACTCTTTTACTCTTAGGATTTTTTTAAATTATGTATAAATCTAAGAGCGTAAGCGGTAGAATATTTTAGCCGAGATAAAGATGAAACTCTGTCAAAATTTATCACATTACTCGGGCCGTACGTTACAAAAGACTGCATTTTCATTTCGGGTAAATCTTTGGGGGTAAACTCAGAAACGGGCCACTCCCTATCTTCTTCCGCTAACCATTCGGGACCACTCCACCATAAACTAGATGCCTTTAGCTTTTCTGGTGATAATCCGCGTGACAAAATGTCAGCTGGATTACAAATTGTGGGAACGTGACGCCATGCTCGATTTTGTGTCAATTCTTGTATCTCCGATACTCTATTGGCCACAAAAACTTGTAGCTGCCTTGGTGAGGTGTTTAGCCATCCGAGTACTATGGTGGAATCAGTCCAAAACACGATGTCACTGATTTCCTGTCTAAGTGAACAAGTTACCTTTTTGGCAAGACGAGCAGACAGCAAAGCGCCGCATAGCTCCAACCTAGGAATTGAAATGGTCTTTAGAGGAGCCACTTTAGTTTTTGAACAAAGTAAGTGCACGTACGCCCTGTCATTTTGATCTATGGAACGCATATAAATACAGGTGCCGTAAGCTTGCTCACTAGCGTCTGAGAAACAATGGATTTCTATACGCTTAGGGCTCTTACATAAAGCATGACGCTTAATCTCAATAGCCTTTAGGGCAAGGACTTCATCCCTAAATTTTAACCAAGCAGTATGTACTGTGGAGGACACCGATTCGTCCCAAGCCAACTTTTCTAACCAAAGCCGCTGCAATAATATTTTTGCGGATATTATACAGGGGCTCAAAAGTCCTAAAGGATCAAATATTTTTCCTATAGAAGAAAGTATAACGCGCTTTGTGACTCTATTTTTTACCCAACTCGAATTATCATTTTTATAATTCAAAGTATCGTTTTTGCTGTTCCAGGTTATTCCCAAAACCTTATTACTTTCGCTTGTACCTATCGGTATGACGTTGTCTGTGGTTTCCGATCTTGAAGTTATAAGCTTTACCGTTTCTGGAAAATTGGAATGCCATTTTCGAAGTTCGAACCCGGCTGTTCGCAATATTTTTGAGATTTCTAAGCCTAATTCAGTGGCGCTTTCGATTGAACTAGCCCCGCATAAAAGGTCATCCACGTAAAAGTCATTTTTTATTATTTCGGCCGCTTCAGGGTGGGAATTTTGAAAATCTATCGCAAGTTGAATCAGACACCTTATAGCTAAGAAGGCCGCACTGCTGGTACCGTACGTAACGGTTTGCAGTTCGTATGTGCTGAGTGTATCTGCAGGGTCAAATCTCCAAATAATTCTTTGCAGCGGACGTTGTTCTGGCTTAATCAATACCTGCCGATACATTTTTGCTATATCTGCGGTTAGTACAACGTCATATGTTCGAAACCTCAAAAGAATGGACTCCAGGTCGTTCTGGATTGTAGGCCCTACCATCTGTAAATCATTCAGAGATATGCCCGTTTCTGTGGCGGCACTACAATCAAAAACCACTCTAAGACGCGTAGTCAAACTTTCTTCGCGACAAACCCCATGGTGAGGCATGTAATATGATGTTAATGCGTTACCATTTTCTGAGATTCTTCGCATATGACCCAAAGTTTCATATTCCCGCATAAAGTTTACGTACTCCGCTTTGTGAATAGGATTACGATTCAATTTCTTTTCTAAGGACAAAAATCGTTTTACAGCTTGTTCTCTTGAATCACCTAACCTGTCTAAACTATCTTTAAATGGTATGGAAACCACGAATCGGCCGTCAATGTTACGTGTAGTATTTTCCCTAAAATGTTGTTCGCATAATTGTTCTTCTTTTGATAAGTGATTGTTTTGAAACGAACACTCTTCAAGCTCCCAGAATTTTACTAATTGTTCCTGTATGTCTAAGTTTTTATTAAAATTACAGTGAACAATATCGTTCGTTAATTGTGCAGAAATGGGCCCTGACACTAACCATCCGAATACGGACTTTTGCAAAACCGGCATGTTTGGTCCTAATTTAATTCGACCTATAGATATGAGATCCCAAAATAAGTTGGCGCCTATTAGAACATCAACCGGACCCGGCTTTGAAAATGACGGATCTGCCAGTACCACATTTGGTGGAATTCTAAAATGATCAACGTTTATTGGGAAAGTTGGAAGATTACCCGAAATATTTTCAATCAAATAACAGGTTACCTTTGCGCGGTAAGTGCCGTGTTGTGATTGCAAATCCAAATCACATTTGTGTTTTATTTGTGACTTGCCTTGATTTATACCGACAATACTGATACAGGCATCTCTTATGGGCAGTCTTAGTTTTTTGCATAAATCGATTGTTATAAAGCTGGATTGAGAAGCAGAATCTAAAATGGCTCGAACCGTATGCGCCTCTCGATTTTGATCTTCAATTTGTACTAAAGCTGTCGACAATAAAACAGTATTATTATTGTTTGTTTGATGACTTGTGAGCGCCGTGGATTTTGTATCTACAGTCTTGCTATTATCCACTTGAACACTTTGTGTAAGGTCTGGATGCGAAACCCTAGGCATGTGTAATAAGGTATTATGGCGCGCATTGCATCTCCTACAGTTTGTTAGCCGACAAACAGAGCTTTGATGACCATAACGTAAGCAATTTAAACATAGTTTAAGTTCTTTTACCCGATCGAACCTATCATTTACGGCTAATTTTAAAAATTCTTCACAATTTCGTATATAGTGTTTATTTGACTTACAAAATGCACAATTTACGTTTAATTTAGAATTTTCATTTCGATTCCTGTCATGATTCGCGTTTTGATTTAACTGCTCGGTTAACAAAGTGCGCATTGTGTCGTTTCTGTTTCCTTTATTAGGAGCCTTGTCGTTTTTTAGTTCTAATGTTTCTAATAAGTCCGCCTTTGATTTCATAAACGTTCTAAAGTCATCGAGAGTAGGGATAGAAATTTTCGAAATATACTCTTCCCAGTCACGTGCGGTGGAATTATCTAGTTTAGAACTAACGATGTATATTATCAGTGTGTCCCAATGATCAGCAGGCTCCTTCAATTGTTTTAAAGCCTTTAAATGTTTAGAAACCGTGTCAATTACATTTCGAAGGGCCTTTGACGAAGCTTTTGATATGTTTTCGATGCCAAAAAGCGATTTGATATGATTTTGAACTAAAAGCCTAGTGTTATTATATCTTTCATTCAAAAGGTCCCAAGCGACTGAGTAATTATCCGCAGAGAACTCCAGAGAAGCGATAACCTCAGCGGCGTTTCCGGACAGTGCTAATTTTAAATAGTGGTACCTTTGAATGTTGTTTAACGAACCATTCGCATTTATCAAGGATTCAAAGGTTTCCCGAAACTCCAACCAATCTTCGTAGTTGCCCCGGAATTTTGGAACTTCTAACGGTGGCAGTTTGGCGCCAGACTGCAAAGGAACACTTTGTGTGTGTGCACCCGATGCTTGACTAGAACTATGTTTTGTCAAAATCAACTTAGCGACTGATATTGTGTCATAATAATGTTTTGAGAAATTATCACGCTCCAAATATTCGCTCTGCAAATCTGCGTCACCAACTTCCAGCTCTATTTCCGTTTGCACGCTATTAAATTCATCAATCAAGTCTTCACACTGAGGTAAACGCGTAACTACATTAAAATAATCGATTTCGTCCAAACTCCCCTTATTTCGCATATCGTTTACGAATTTGGAAAATATCGTAAGTTTCGTCTTAATTGACCCTCGCTTTCGCCTAAGCTTCCTAACCTCTTCATCATCCGGCATTTTATAACTATGTAATGTTTTAACGTATTAACAAGAAACAACGCATGAACGAATGCTAACGTATGTATATCGTACACCGTACCGATCAACCCGTGTCGTCTCGAAAGGAAATTGTGGATAAAAGGACTTACCCAGCAATATTTGTGTGGCGAGCAGCCCTACACTACCCCGATCACTATCCGTCTGCGAAGGACCATGTTTAATAATAATTTATTTGTTGAATATTAAGAACATCGACAGTAATTTGCAAAAATCGTGTAATAATATTAAGGACTGCACTTCTCCGCTGCTCGCCTACAAGTGTCGTTCAGGTCTTCTTGCCGCCTCGGCCCGGCACGTTCGTCCCCCTTCCGCGCTTCGCTTTCCGGCGGTGTTGCCGATGCAACAACAAGTATACGATTTTTACGCAGCATGCGTCTGCATTTTTATGCAGACCAAAACATTCAAATATTTTTATATTGTTTTTTGATACATACCTACTATACACATTTATTGAGTTTTTTAGATTAAAGATTAATAATAGAATAACAATACAAACGACGCCAATGGCTAAAGGCCATGGGCCGAGTACATATCCACAAAACACAATTGAGCTTACCGGTGAAAAGGTAATTTCCCAGATTTATTTTTATAATCCCAAGTTTTACACACAAAACATTGTCTCACCATGGCTAACAAATAAATTAAAACACATTAACGATTGCTAAAAGCGAAAAAGTCGGCGACAAACTCTTAAAACATTCAGGAAACCAGAAAAAAAATCCATGAAATAATTGTCATAAACTGACATAAACCACGTGTCACAGGATTCTGCAATGTTGCCGATTGTGACCAGTTGGTCATATTAAACGTATTTTTTTTCTTTCATCGTCATAAGTATTCTATTAATCACCATTCAAAAATTATTTGGACAGCAATAGATATTATAGTACTCTCGTGGTGTAAAGATTCGCAAGATATCATTCAAAAAAAGGATGTGCCAATTTACTAGCAAAATAATCCTGGCAACACTGTATGGAGGGTTTGTTTATCACGTAAATATTGAAAAATGTAAATAAAGAAAAATACCTTGATAAATCCTCTATGGTTCAAATAGTACTCGTCGTCAAAACATAACGGGTGGGTCAAAATTTCATATCTGAAACCTACATGGAAATCTAGATCCAATAAAAAAACGATTACTCATTAAGTTTAAACGATGGTTGGACGAATGAATATAAACCCATTATGTTTCCACACTCCTTCCTCCCACATTTTACAACCTGTTCATTAATGCCCTTAATTAAGTCATTTATAAAAATGGGTTACTCGGCCGCACAGAAATGATGTGGCGACTTCTTTGATAAAAAAAAACGATGCCTTTGTGGATAAGGGTTTATAAGCAAAATTTATATGACTGTGGGTCCTAAAACTGTTTATAACCTTCTAATGTTTGGCAATACCTTTCTGAAATACCCTGCATATTTTGAAGGTGCTAAAAATACATATTAATGCTAGTTTGGTACTTGACGTGGATTTTATTAGTTAAATGGGTAATTCCAAGGTGGACCTGGATTTCCTAACGGCCTAGTTGGATGATGTTGATGATGATGTTGTATAAAACTGTCAATGCAGAAATAAGTTAAGATTATCAAAAGATGATATTCGTCGTCTAAGGGTTAAAAACGAACTTTGTGTTTTTATCGGTAATGCATTACACTTATTATATAAAGCTTCTTACTTTTAACATTTTAATGATTTTATATTTATACTTTTTAGCAGCATTTTGAGAAGATACGGCACAAACGATAAAGATAGATTTTCAAAGCTGATCAGAAAAAAATAAATGAGAGATACAGCACAAATTTATTACAATAAAAACGACCGTTCAAAAGTTCGAATCCAAAAATTAAATTTCTAAACGCCCTACTTAATGGACACTCCTTAGGTATCTAAAATGTCTTACCTCTTCCTGAACCCATTCGGTGGTCAATATTGTACATATGATAATCTGGATTGCTGAGAGGCGAACTAATCTGGTTTGTGGGCTGCGGAACTGATATGTTGTTCGTAGAGTAATTCATTTGAACTTGGATGTGATCTTCTTCGGCTGAAAATGATAGAACCTTGTGTCAGTTTTGGTATGAACCTAATTCTAAAATCTGTCAAGTGAACTAATCTGACAAAACACATGGAGTAGTGTCAGGTTAGTTCGCTTGGCATAATGGATGCATTCTTGTGCAAGGTCCCAAAAATTTAAAAAGAAATAAACTTATTAAAAATGGAATACCAAGAAGCACAATACATAACGTAGGGTTTAAATTCTGCAAGTAATTTTCTTTTCATTGTTATGCAAAAAACTAGGAAACCTGAGAACCTCAGAATAAAAGTATAAGTCTCACACTCTGTATAAGCTCATAAAATAGTGTTTTTGCTCTAGTAAAAAGCGCTTTCATACAATGTGCCAAATTCGATGCTCACAATTAGAATCTTGAATATTATTGATGTTCAACCTAAGAAAAATTTTTGAAAAGTGAAACTTTTGGATTTTGAGATACTTTCTTAAAAGTTAAATAAACGATTTCTTATTCCACCATTCTTAAGACCAGACCTCCTTAGGTTTAAAAAAAAATCAATGCAGGTGTTGTAGTAAGATAGATGCGCATTACAACAAGCAAACAGGATCGATTGTAATTGAGCATTCTATCTGTGCGACACGAAGGCGTTATCAGTTTTGTTAAAAATGTCAATGTTTAAGTAAATTAAGCATGGAGATGAACATATTTTTGGTTTAATTTATTACTTGAAACTTTAGTATAATTTCAATTAGCTGTAGAAAAAAATGAGTAAAAGTCAGGTGGATTGTCCATATTAAAAGTAGTAGTTCATTAGCGTGTTAAAAGTTGAATTTTAATGCGTTTGTGGAAAAAGATCAAATCAATGGCAAAACAATTAGCAATACAAGATATGCCGACGATACAATTGTTATTGCCAGCAGCCTGCCTGAACTCCAGCAACTTGTGGATGTCATTGTTGAGTACAGCAAGCCTTATGGACTGCATATAAATATACCCAAAACAAAACTTATGGTTTTCTCGAAGGTGCAAACACAAGCTGCCCTCCATACACAGGACAAGATCGTTGAGCAGGTATCATCCTTCACATATCTAGGTGCACTAATATGTGATAGTTACGATTCGACGAAAGATACTATCAAGAATCGAACAGGCCAGGTGGACGTTTATCGACATGAAAAACTTTTTTATTAGGCGTGACCTAGACTTGTGTCTTAGAATCCGAATGCTACGCTGCTACGTGTTCTCCATCCTCCTGTACGGCTGTGAAAACTGCACCCTCAACCCCTAGCTAGAAAAACGCGTTGAAGCTTTCGAAATGTATCTTTATAGGAGAATATTACGCATATCCTGGATCGAAAGAGTAAGAAACACCGAGGTTCTTAATAGAATGCAGAACAACAAGGACCTGATGCTAACAATCAAAGAGCGCAAACTAAGGTACATTGGACATAAAATGAGGGGAGATAGATATGAGGTGATTCGGTTGATCAGGGGAAGAAGTCAATAGGGAGAAGAAAATTCCTGGCTCAAGGACCTACGACGATGGCTCAGTAAAACATCATCTGAAATCTTAAGAGCAGCTGTGTCACGTGTAATTATTGCCAGTTGGATCACCAACCGTCGAAGGGAGACGGCGCAATGAGAAGAAGAAAAAGATACTTTTTGGACGCTATCTTTGAAGATCTTTAGCGCATCACATTAGAGCATGACATTTCCGGACACATGTTTATATAAAACTTTATAATTACATTAACATAAGAAATACGAATAACATAGAAAAGTGGGTTAATAAAGTCAAAGGTTCACAGTCAAGTAACCTGTTTGCCTAAGAAAGGAAAAATAAAAAACAATCGATTTTCGGCGTTTTTGCAAATATCTCAACAGAATTTTTAGAAAATATTTAAATAGGATCCCAGATTTCAACGATGCGCATCGAACTGGGGATATAGTAACTTCTTGTCTTTCAATTCTTACCTTCCATGTCTTCTATTTTAGCTTGCGTAAAAAAAAAGAAAAATTAAATATAGGATGTTTATATAAAACGTATACAAACAAATATAAAAATCTTGTGAACATTAGGATTTAGTTTTATTTTATTCCTAATGATTGTTTGCCGTAGCGGCAAAAAAAATTATTAAATAATAAATATTGAATTTAATTCATATTTAGTAATTGAATAATAAATACGCAGTCAAATTTATAAAAATTTGACATATTTTAACGGATATTCGGATACATAAAAAAAGCGAGAACGTAGCAGATATGTTAACCAAAGCTTTAACCGCCAATTACCTTTTGTTGCATTAACAGCAATTAGTAAGAATTTATAAATAAGTTAGTATCTAGTTTAGTTATAGAACGATTTTATTGTTTTGCATATTGAATATAGACAGATTAAAAAACAAGAACAAACAAACAAAAGCAACATGAAAATCGAGGAAAAGTGTCGAATCGAGGAGAATATGTCATATTATAGTGAAACGTCACATAGTTCATGTCAAAGCAAAGGTATTCTTAATTTCTGGATTCTATGAAAAACATTTAGCACCTTTTTGTTTCTGTTGTCATTATCGAAAACAAATCTCACCGACCTCCGTACGTTTTTCATAAAACTAGAAGATGATCAATAGAAATTCGTCAAGTTGACTGCGAGTTATTGAAAGAAAAATGTGTTACAACTTTTATTTTATTACTTCATCTTTTTCTGTTAACAACTGATAGCCAATTTGATGACTCTTTTACTGAATACCTGGAATAAAAAAATTATCAAAACTGGTATTCAACAGAGGATGGTATGGATAAAAGGTGTCATTAAGCATTGCCCCTTCTTTAAGATGAAGATAGATTCACAAGATCTATCCATTCAAAAGAGCGAATTAAAAGTAAATTTAACGCATTCAATTACGTTTATTTGTCAAGTGAATGAAGCTAAATTGGCTTGATTCAAAAAAGTTTAAAGTTCAAACTAGGATCGATTGAAGTGGCTGAATTCAAGCCAGCTCTTGAATACATCGAAATAAACGTAGTTATTGAGCCCGGTCGTGAACCCTTTAGAAGTTGAGAGAACTTGTTTTTTTTTACTGGGCTGTAAAACCAAATTGTTTCTATGATCGTTTATAAAACGAACTAAATGGTTGTTTAGAATGTATGTTTATTCCTCACCTGTATACGGAAACAAGTATTTGTCGTTTAAATGGTTTTTCTCATCAACTTCAGAGCAGCCGTCGTAGCCTTGGTAATTGAGATTCTCATGGGCTATTAATTTGGGTACATATCCTTCCTTAAATGGCACATCCCTATCGTATAAATTGTTAAAGTGGCCTTGTACTATGTAGTCTTTACACTCGCGGCCCTGAAGGTACGCGCCTGGCATCACGTCGGGGTGGGGCAGTGGATTCGGAGAGTTTGTTTTGTGTTGGAGTTCGTTGTCTGATCCCGTTTCCGCGGACCAACGTCCAATTTCTAGAACAAATTACCTCCATTCTAGTCACGTTGATTGATTTGAAAGTGAGCAAAAATTATTGATTTTCGGATTAAATTTTAAATTAACAACTAAAATTTTGGGTAACCAAATGAAAAAGCCAGCATGATTCGGAAATAATTTATATCTGGTTAAATGTAGCAAGAGAGACTTTTTGTTTTGTAACGTGATGACAAAAATAAGTCAATGAGATAGAGTTACACATTTTGATTTAAAGTTAACAAAGCATTATTTTGTTTTTAAATTAACATTATATTTGTAGCAATCTTACCATTAGTGTTTTGGAGATATGCTTCAGGCAGATGACTAGCCCATTTCGCGTCGTTGTTGGACTCGACCTCTGGAAATAGTTGAGAGTTTGTAACCACGTTGAGAGACGGGGGAGTTCCGCATCTTGAAAGCACATGTTCTGTGATGTTGGGAAGATATCCTTGCCTAGAGACAAATTAAAGGGGTGGTGTTACTTTCTCTCTCTATTTTATTGGAATAACGTTAGGCTTTACAACACATTTTTTCCTTAAATAATTAGATAAGTTAAGGAATATTCGAGTATATGCAAACACGTCAAAAACGTGAAAACTAAAATTTGTCTCAAAATGAACGTCTGCTGCTTTGGCATTAACTCTCGAAAAAAAGCCTAAATTACTTACAAAACCTGAAAATGTGCTACTTTAGTCCTAAGTAAAAACTTTCCAATCAAACCTAATTGCTAAAAATGCAAGTATTAATTTTTTATTCCACCAAAGTACTAATCAAAATTTGATGTCAATTAAGTCGTCATTATATATTTTTTAATCTATTAACTCTGAAATCAAAATGTGCATGGTTGTACAGTGTGTGCACGAAAAGAAGTGCCAACATGGGGATCTCGTAAACCATAATGGCCCTACCTCAATTCGTTTGTTCGTTTTGAATTTCTGAACCCGAGCGACATTTCTAGATCCAAGGACCAAGGACTACGCTCGCACTATATGCTGACGACACGGCTCTCTTATCCAAACACCGGAGAAAAGATGTTGTGCGCAGAATCTGCAGCATTGTCAATACGACCTTCAGGAGGGTAAGGTACGTTGGAGGATTAAGATTAAACCAACCAAGTGTTAGGCAATCCTGATAGGTAGACGCCGCGATGCCATTCCGGTTCAACTTGTGATCGATGGCACCGAAGTGCCATGGCAAGACTCCGCCATTTATCTGGGGGTAACGTTTGTTAAAGGGCTGACTTGGGGCCCACATGTCAGGGTCGCTGCTGCCAAAGCAAGGGGAGCTATGGCCTCACTATACCCCTTGCTCAACGGAAGAAGCCATCTGCCCGTAGGGGGAAAGCTCCTGCTGCTGAAAACCATCATGCGGCCGATACTAACATGTGGATCGGCCTCATGGGGGTGCGTGGCGGAGGTCCACCTCTCAAGGGTAGTGGCTGTTGAAAACATTTACCTCCGTATGGCGGCGAATGCTCCATGGTACATTAGTAACGAAGAAATTCGTGCTAATCTGCGATGGCAAACCAGACGACCTGCCTCGAGCTTTGGTTCAGTACGAGCCGGATCCCGCAGCAGGGCAACCCTGGAAGCGGCCAGGGCATCAGCTATGATATCAAGCTGAGTATAGTGACAGCAAAGGGGCAAAAAACCGCCCTGAGAAGCAAGGGCCACATTTCCCGCAAGATATCTCATGCTAAACCATCCAAGCTGACGAGGCTATAAGATATTGAAAATAAGAAAAAGCGTGCTCCAGAGAAGAGTGCCGGTAGCAGACCGGGGATTTATAGGCAACCGGACCCGGAATCTTCAAGCAAATACAAAAAGTTTTAGTCTTGTCGAAAAGATAAAAAAAAGTTTTGAATTTACGAGAGTTGAAAAAACACAATAACCAATTGAAGAGTGGCCAACAAAAATATAACAATCAAAAAACGTTTAAAAAATATTTAAAATGTTTTGTTTTGAAAAACTTGCGTTTTTATTTGTTCTAAACCTGCAAAACCATTACATCTGTAAATTGAGAGGACGCAATACATTATCATCATTTACGAGAAATGCCTTAACTCGGTTAACAGAATTAACAGAAACTCGAGCAAACCGACTAAATCTATTGAATTATTTGAGCAAAACTATCAACTTACCTTGAAATATGATTTCGGGCATGACGCCTCATGGTGCTAGATTCGTCGTCATCGCTCGAATGACTCGACGCTAAATCTAAACTTCGGCCATCTGAACCATCACTGTCTGAATCACTATCTCCCCGTTCTCGCGCTGTAAATGAAGAAGAAATTGGAATTAAAAAATGTGTTGTCAGAATAATCTAAACTGGTATTTGCTAGGGCACCTTGCCAACTTTCATTTTGCTTTTGTTACACCAAACTCCAAACTCTTGTTGTTTGTAACACAAACCAACTCAAACTCAAGTCCCTTCTCGTTCATAAAATAATTCTGGTTATTGAACACCTGTCGGATTATTTCAAATGATCTTCTTGAGGACAAAAATTGTCAGTGCAAGGACCGTTGCGTTAAAGAGAGCGAAAATTTTCATAAATTTACTATGAGATTTATTCATAAAAACCATATTTTTTATCATCAGTTGTGAGGTAATAATATATTAATAAATATTTTAACTCCTTACCCTCACCAATTTGAGAATCTCCTTTTATCCGCTCTTTACGACGTGTTCTTTTGGTTTCTCGTTCAAAGCCCTTCATATATGAAGGAACGTCACTCGTCGAGTTGTAATTAGAAGTAGAAGTTGACGTATGTCGAAGGTGGGCATCACTCCTATGGAATATTTAGTTTAAGTTTCAGTCAATTCATAGTTAAATGCCACTCTTTATTGCCTTGAGAAGGCTGATGTTTCAATGGTTTTAAAGCTAAAGAGCTTGGCATCGAACATCAATTTTATCACCACCGACGCTGAAATGTAAAACACACTGATTTTTTTGTACAGAAAAGTAAATTTTACACACAAAAAAAACCGAAATCTTTAACACTAATTATTGAGAATTTTAAATAAAGAAATGCCTAAAAATCTTTGCATAGTTGTCATAGTCGTGGAAATATGAAAGTGTATTAAAAGAACGTATTTTAATTAATAGTAATTTTATAGTAAATTATATTATAGTAGATGCTCACAGTTGATATCTCGGAAGTTGTAAGAGATAAAGGGTCGTTCAAAATATGGCAAAGTTGAGCAGTTACATCCTAAATAACGAACCGTTTCAAGATTTAAAACACTTTAAGTTGTTTCAGAAAGATTTAGGATAAATTATCTGGAGAAATTTCGCAAATTCGTTTTTATTAAATCATGGCCTTAATCGAACTGATGTTTTGAAATTAATAACACTTTTACACACAGCATATTTATTAGATTCGATATCATTCGATTTAGTCTTTTTTGTATGCTTTGATCTGCAGGGTACCGTTCAGGTTCCTTTAGGGCTACTTGTAGGGCCTTTTCGAAATACACTATGCCCCAAATTTAATGCATAGCTTAAACATTCGTTAACTTTTTGACTGTGAATATTTTCTCAGTCGGTGATTCGATTCTAATAATCTTTTCACCGAATATTAGCCCTATTATTCGACAAAATTTAAGTTTTAGGATAATATTTAATAAGTGTTGAGAAGTTCACGAGTATTTTTTTATTGTTCAAGTAATTTTATGTAATCTGTTTTGTAAGTAATCTGTAATCTAGTTTATAGGTTTTAGGTAAAAAAGGCAAGCACCCCTGCGGTCAATCAGTCTGAAACTCAATAGAGTCAAAGTAAGCTAAGAGAACGAAGTAAAAGAGTGCTACATTAAAGTGTTAGTAATAAATAGTGATCTTTCAATAGTTTAATAGTAGGCGAAATGTAATTGAGTTTGTGTGTGAAGTAAATAAATAGTGTTTTGCACTGGAATTATTCGAACCCCGAGTTTGCAACAATACTTTCATGAAGGAAAGTGAAGGGATACTTATTTATCATTGTTGACTAAGTTTTACTCAAACTAATGAAGGTCATAATAGGAAATGAACGTCTAACCATGTGGTGGCAACAAGTTTATGCCAAAATGACACTTCACCATGTATAAATACAAACATTTTCACTGAAAACAGACTTATTATCTAAAGCAATTTTTTGTAACATGTTGGGAGGAGATATCCAGCATCTAAACAGAGTTAGGACATCCTGCATATACTCTGTCGGTAATATTTGTTAGGATAAAAAAACAGACGCATTTAAATAGGTATTTTGCTTCTAGCGATTTCACAACACATACATTGACACAACGATCAATTTTTCGATGCAATGTTTTCCACAAAAAGCATTTTACCTTCAAACAGTATTGATGTACACAACAGTATATGAGGATTGCATATACAATCGAAACGTCAGCCTTGCCTCAGTTGAATGATTATGAAGAGTAATTAAAACTCACCTATAAGGACTCGAACCGGTTTTGGTTGTTGATCGCGAAGTGGTACTTGAAGTTGAAATTCCTAGGTTCCGCCTGGTGTTTGGATCCAGGCCCGAGTGATACGTTAGCACTGACCTCTGAAAAGGAGAAGGGATCAACGTTTAATGATATTAAAATTTGTTGAAGAAGTTATGAGAAATAGTTACCGATTGAGCGGATAAATTCTGGCTGCTTGTTGTAGGCATGCCGGTTACAGATTGCACGTCGGAAAGTGCCACTTTCTTTCCCATACATTTCATAAAAGTTCTAAAATCATCATAAATATTCAGAAGTACACTTGATAATGTCCAAGTGGTAAAATTATCAATCAGATATTATAAGGTTAACACTTTTATTCGGTTTAATTGAAAAAAAATAGCTAAACATTAGTATTCACTTCCAAAGGGTTTTTCTGTTCAACATATTAAAATTAATAAATGTTTGCCATATGATTGGAAATATCAACACCACAAGTTGAGCAAAAATTCAGGATATATGCTTTGGTCAGCATTTGACAAACCAACCGTTTATCAAATTAATGTATCTTTCCTCATTGAGAAATTTTATGTTACCTCGTAAGATTTTGCCTCACTCTGGTATTGGCAAAACAGTAACCGGCCAAGGAGAAAAAGGCATGAACCAAAACTGCCACTGAGAGAAGGGGCATCAGTAGAGGATGCTGCTCTGTAGCTGCCAGAAGAGATAGCACCCACGTAATGCCTAATAGCGGTAGCGCAATAACGGACACCCACAGCAAAGTTCTGAAAAATGTAGTAAAAAGGTACTACAGCATGTAGTAAAAGTCACTAAACTTCTCAAAAATTATAGATCACCCTGCTTGCAGGTATTTTCCGCTTCATTTGTGAAAATACTTATGAAAAACTTTCTCGAAATGAGGTAAAGTAAATCGGATAACGACTGCAAATTGGAAATTTCTACTTTTATATTCTTGGTTTACATTAGTATTTAGTTCAAAACCAAAGTAACGGCTGGTGATAAACAATCTTAACTTTTTTTTTAAAGAAATTCTGTTATTTACCTTAAATTTCCAAATCCTAAAACATGATCCTGAATCGTAAATGCAGCTCGAATTGAAACCAACAGAATGCAGAGGTTGACAAAGGTCACAATACATGTAGGCCCTACGGAGCTCCATACAACGCTTTCGTACAGTGACAGCCAACAACTAAAATAGTTAAATATCAAATAAAAGACTGAAGTACTCCCCCAATTTAACCTACATTTGAAAAAAAAATCGAAAATTTTGACAGGTACTAAATGCGGAATATATTTAATGCGGTTCTTCAAAAATATCTGCTTGTGTCTAAACAAATCATATCCGAAATTTAAGTTTCAGCTGTGGTTCAAACTTTATCTACGCTAATCTTTACTTAAGTTTAAACTGATGATTTTACCGTTTAGATTCGGTTTTAAATCTCAGTGTAATTCATAAAACATCCCCATATAGTTTTAAATTTGCCTTCCTATTGTGCACGTATTTGCCTGATCTAGTAGAGACTCGAACCCACAGCAGATACAAAGAATATCCGTGTCATTTATCTTAATCCTGCTAACTCCATTCGCAATATATAAGTACTAAAAAGTCCGTAAACTATTAATACTATTAATAGTACGTAGGCTACTAAATATAAATTGTATAAGATTATTCATATCAAATACATTTTTAAAGTAGTTCTCTATAAATACAATACCATAATCTATTAGGTAGACCAACAGGTTGCTTCAGGAAAATATATGTGCTTCAATATCTTATTCTATATTTTTTTAAGCAAAAAAGTTCCTATGAACTCGAGATATAATTAGAATATATCCTACATAAAGCTTCTGCCGACCTAAGGTTATAAAGGAACCTCTTTGCTTAAAATGAAAGGTAGAATAACATGTTGAATCAGATACATCTTCTTCTGAAACAACCAGAATAATGTAGAAGTGGCGCCATCAGACGACGGCTGGTTATTGCACAAAGGGTATGTGAGACAGATCGTAAAGTGACGTCGCCCCTAGACAATATAGGTGCGAAATCTCTCGGTCGTCTGTGGGTAGCGACAACTTCGGCGGAAATCTGCTTTGGTTCTCTTTACAACCTGCATAATGGTGTTTTAATGTTGAAAAATTTTGGTGCATGCTTGAAAATGGTGCATGCGCCAGGACTCCTAAAACTATGCCATCCTATTAACAGATGGCGCTGAAAGATATCGCCAAGGGTAACATTTCTCTTTCCGTTTTATATGGGGATATTTTGTGGTGTAATTCCACTCAACGTTGTAATAATATGAAAGATATTTGACATATTTTGCCGCCATTTTGCAAAATGTTTTTGAGCCCTTACAAAGACTCAGCATGCGTTTAAACTTAAGTTATATACATCAACAGCTCAAACTCCGTCTCGAGCACGATAAGACAGGTATTCGGGCGGTGTATCATTTAAGCGCTAGGCAAGTGCGACCGATCTATCACCGCCGCACGAGAGAGAAACATATAGAAAGATGGAATATAGAAGCCCACTGTTGCTGTTGCTCTCGTGGCGGAGCGTGACAATTTCCTTAATATGTATAACAAATACTAATTGTTATTATATAAATTTGTGCATCTAGAAGAATGAGTTTAGAAAGAACGCTCCGAATAAAGAAAGCGCATTCTTCTTTTTCTAATGTCGTGCAGAAATTAAAAACAATGTTTAGGTTACTTTGGACGTTATATCGGACGATTTGTAAAATGATACAATTATCATCATTGATTGCAAAATATTTCACAAAAATTACAAAATATTTAAATATAGTATATTATAAACCAAGGTTATGAAGTACATTATTATGACCCGAACGTCAAGTTTAAATCTAAGAAGTGAGGGTCATAAGTAGTTCACAACCGCGGTGTATATACAATTTTTTCCACTACTAGACTCGATAAATGTACAACAGAAAATTGCCTAAATTAGTAAGATAGCGCTCCGCAAATTTTATTACTAAGAACAGGTGCGTCTTCAATCCATATGGAGGCTTCGTTACCGTGGCAACTGATAACCAAAATCGCCGTATGACGATATCACGGCGCCTAATGCGCCTGACAACTGACAGCTTTATTTACCGGTAAATAATCGGCCATAACGTTGTCATTATAGACCGCTTATGTTCAATTGTTTTATAAGCAAAACAAGAAAACCTACTTTACCGTCATTTTGCTGGCCTTTAACGGTCCGTATTAAAGCTAGTAGTGGAAAAAAGTTATTATTTTGTTAAATACAAGAGTTTAGATTAGTTTTGCTTATTGGTTTTGTTGTCAGTCGCAGTTACATGAGAAAGAGATCAGAAATCCCCAATTAGATTTTATTGTAAGCAGGAACCACTATTCTGTAAGTACATTCCAGTGAGTAGGGTACAATTATGTATTTCTATAAAGTTAAGATAATGATATTATTTGAGTGGGATAGTAAGACTCATCACAGTTCCTCTTGCCATCCGCTGGTATGTTGCTACTTTTTTCTTAAATATTTGCTTAATTCTTGATGGCAGATTTCTTGAGGGAACCAACCAAAATAGATTTTATTTGAGGGCTTAGTATTTTTAATGGCAGTTTTCCTAAAAATAATTACCCAAGTATGTTAAAACAAGGAACAACTAAAAAATATGTCTAAACTTTATCTTTGAAATAATCTATTGCCTTAAATGCAATAAGCAAACAATCATATTATGTTTGTTAACAGGTCTTGCTAGCTATTGATATCCCTTTGATCTACGCTTTGTTCATGTCCTCATGTCCTGTCTCTTCCTTGGCCGATTTCGTTTGTGATATTTGCGACAAATGTAGGCTTTTTATTTCGGAAAATAATGAATGGGAATTGGTATTGGTGACTTTGCCAGAATCCAGAATTGCAGTTGAATAAGCAACAATTTGCGTTAAAGATAGTTGTTTTCTGGCGCTTTTCGCTTGTATTGGGCAATTTTGCCCAAACATGCCACGTTTGAACTGCTCACGTAAATATTAGATTTCGTAAAGTACACGAAAACTATAAAAAGTACAAAAACTGTAGGTATTTTATAGCATCGAAAGAGGGAGGCATATAGATTAATGCAAACTAACGGACTCTATATTCTGTTTCTTTTTAGCCCCACGAACAACAAAAAAGTCCAGCGCTGCAGTGCTTCGTGCGAATACCTGTCTTATCTTCTCTCATGGGCTCACTAGTGGGACCACGATAGAAATGTAGTAAAATCGTAGTGAAAACTTCAGTCGTGGTGGAGAAAGTCGTCATTATGCCAAATTTAGAGTTAGAATCTGCACCTAAATTTAACCTGTAAAACTGGTCTTAGGTTCGGTTTTAAGACCCAGTAAAAAGATAAAATTTAAAACATTCACTTGAGTTTAAACAAGCTAAATCCTGAAGTTTAAACCAGATTGAGTTTAAACTTGAGTTATAGAACATCAACCGCTCAAACAGTAGCCGCCTATCTCAAGTAAAATTAAAAAAAAAATACAGAAAGCTGGAGTTTACCGTATCCGGAACTCAAGTTCAAACTTGAAGTTGTATCTTATTTTTAGTATGAAAGTGGACGACCCTGACAAAACATGTCTTCCAAATACGTAGATTAAACCTCCGCTTCTATGTACGGGGTGTTCATTATAAAACTTCACCTAGTTGGCTGTGAAATGTCAAAAGAAGAGAATGGAAAAACAAAAGTCCATTTAATTTGATTATGTCATCCTTTCCTGTCAAAATTTCAGAGCCTACTAGATGAAGGTTTATAATGAACACCCCGTACTCAGTAGTTACAAACAATATTAAGTTTTAACTGATAAAACCGGTCCTAAAAACGCATAACAAATTCTTACAAATGGTAGTTTCCATATTGATGGGCTCGTACTCCGACCGACAGGGCCACCGCGACTGCTGGGCCGACGTAGCCCATCGTGTAATAAAACCTCATGGGGCCGTGGTTTATGTCCCTCATCTCTGTAAGCATCCTGTACAAATGTATCGCGTCCACCAGCATCCAGGAGAACGCCGCAAGCCACAGGTAATGCAGTCCTATTGCCACCAGTTTGCAGCAAAACTGGAAGAAAAAACACTTCTACATGCCAGGTATAAATTAGTGAGAGTTTTGCAACCGGGAAAATACAAAGTCTAATATGATAATAAGCAATACCAGGCGAGATCCACCATTGAGATTTTGCAAAATCCATAGGAGATACAGGTTGGCTTAAATTGCGTCAAACAAAAAATATATTCCCCACAGTTAACATCCTGGATGATAATATTAATTGGTATGTGATAAATGTACATAAATATTTAGTCAATATTCAGCTTCTATAAACGTAACATTTTTGCCAAACTTTTCTAAACTTTTCAGTCCAGCTCCTTCCTTCAATTTAATTGTCACTTACTACCAATATTCGGAAAATTCGGAAACAAATTTTACCAAGTGTACAATTATTTAGATCATCTAACGTAATTTTTCCAGAAACTCACCTCTATAGAAACTAACATTTTCCTCGCTTTTAACGCAACTAAGTAAAGTAGTTCCGCCAAAAGTACGCACAGAACCAGATTCTTCCTTATCGTGTTGGAGTTCGTTTGTAGTCCTCTGATAAAGGCCAGAATGAGATAAGTTGCCAAAAGTAGCGGCAAGGCCATTGAAAAACAGCTGTAACTGGTTACGTTTTCGAGCAGCGAGGGTTCAGGGACAAACTGAAATATGGTTTTCCCATTATAAAAAAAAACAACAAGAAAATAGCTATTTATGTAACCAGTTACGAAAAGTCCGATTTTGTGTAACGAATGAATGTTTGCGGGACGAGCGCAGCGAGTTCCCGCAATTTGAATGAGATACACAAAAAAGGTTTTTCGTCACGTGTTTCATACAAGATTTTTTCTAATTGTGACTACAAATACCTACTTAGAGAGAGAATTATTATTATTAAACTTCAATATTTACTTTTAAACCACTTTGTATCTACTTAATACCGTAAAACTATAGCAACGGTGTGACACAGCCGAAACCTGCAACTGGTGGTGACACCAACTTTTCAACGAAAGATTTTACTTTTCGTAACTAGTTACGAAAAGTAGTACGTTACGTCACTGTCATCAGTATTGAAAAGGGCCACTTTATATGTCAAAATTAGAAAAAAAATATAATATGAATATTTTAAATATAATGAAATAAATGTGAAAGAGATAAAAAAAACAGATTGAGAACATTAAACTCTTTCTGAAGCAAGTTTCACAAAACAAGGATTAGTTGTTGTATACATTTTTATATTTTACCTCAATGTCAACGTCGTCAACGAGAACGGCAAATGTTGTAAAATGGTTACAACTACAGTTTACAATAATGGGTTCTTCTTCCGGCTTTTCAAACCAATATTCATCCAATTCAGTGCGACATCCTACCCTAGACCATTCTCCAACCCTGAAATTATATGATAAAATATATTTCAATATTTAGACAGCCTGGTTACTGCCGCGTGCAAAGTGTTTGAAGAGGAAATAAAGAAATGTACACAGTGACACTTTTTGATGGCATTATGATAGGGTATTGGCAAAACCGTAATAAATAGATGTAATCTGCACATTTTTGGTTCCGATTTTCAAGATAAATTTTATTGCGTCATTATTTCCCCGCCAGCTTGATTCGTTTTCCGTATACAGGTTTTCGTAAGAAAGCTACACTTTTGACATGTCGCTGTAACTAGCATATTATAGGCAACAGAACAAAAAGTCAAATAAAAATGTTTTAGAATTTTCATAAGTGATTTAGTAGTGCAGTTTTTTAGTTATTATATAGTTAGTTTTTTTTCCACGAGACACTCTATATACTATTGGGTTGTTTCATGACTTTTTTAGCTAATTCGACTGATGAGCAATTTTATACTTTTATCTCTGATAGTTTTTGAAGAATTAATAAAAATCTAATTTTTTCCATAAGGAGTAATGTATTAAAAAAGAGACGGCACATCACAAATCTAATGGGTGATCACAATGTAAATCCATTTATAGTAATTTGTAATTTAAGTCAAAAATTTTATTAAGACTACGAACAACAGACAAAAGCGAAGACAAAGAACAACAGCACAAAATTGATAAGAAGCCATGAATAGAAGCATATTGACCATCCATTCCAAGCCAAAGCGGAAAGCCAAAAATGGTCGGCCCATAAAGGATTTAAGTAAAATTTGCATAAACTAACTATGTCTTTCTTCTCTCTTTAATCTATGGGAAAATAGTCTGAGAAAACAGAAAAATGGTTTTCAACTCACCCTTTCGACGTTGACCAGTGGACACATTGGGGGTTGGATCTTTCATTAAGCACAACATTTTTCGAATTCAACCATAATTGAATTTTAATGGGAAATTTCAAGGAAATTCCAGTCAAACTCCTATAAACCAGCTCTTTTTTCACTTTTTGATTCCTTCTTGTTCTACTTCTTAGGTAGTTGGCGTCGTTTTCATGAAGTTTAACTTCGGGCTCGACAAAAATCTTTTTGGTCCACTTTTCTTCCGGAAATGTTATATTTGGAAGCTTAACATTAATCGCGTTTTTATTATTTGTATGGTCAATTGGTGAATCGAGGTACTCAGGAACTAACACTTCCACAGACAAAACTGGGGATGCAACTGCCACGTCAACGCCCCATCGACGGACTACAGAATCGCCATATCTTTTAGGTAGTAACTGTCCCGCCTCTTTAAACTCTACGTAACTTATAATTGCGCCGTCAACTGGCAAAGTGTTTTTCGTTAAAACTTCGTCATGCTCCAAAATTGTAATTCCAAGTAAGGCCAGAGGTATGTGGATCTCTGAATGCAAATCAAACTTAGACTTGTCCAAAATATAGTTATTGTACTTGGGAAAAGTTATTAACGGACCGACGGGTGAAGTCGCATGACTGTCCAGGAAAAAATTGGATACATCTGGCAATACTACGCTCTCTGTTGTAAGCGATATTCCATTTGGAAGCACTGGAAATTCCTGCTCGTATCCGTAGAGCGACTCAGGCGTAACTATGTCCAGACCCAGAACTGAAAACGTTTGAAATTACAAATTATTGTAATAAATCAAATTATCGCTGCGAGTTAATAATAATACACTGTACAGTGTTTTGCTTAAAATCTCTACTATCATGACAAAGCCACATTCTTACAAGAAATCGGGTTCTGTAAATTCAAAAAGTTGCATATTTTTCAGTTTCCTTTTATGCAATTTCAAAACCAAACTTTGTGTAGTTACTAATGTAGATTGCCATTACAAACTTAACACACATGTGTTTATCGAATATGGGACCAAAGAAATCTTAACAAATTAGGCAGAAACTGCTAACGTCTCGACGTTTGTGACGTCTTTCTCGGGGCAAAAAACGCAACAAAAATGTCATACAAATGAAAAATACAATCCCACAAGTGAGTGCCTACAACGAGGCCTACAAAAAACCCCGTTAATTGTTTTTTGTAAGCCAAAAAACTAATAACTGCCGAACATTTTGGGAGATATCAACCAAAGCCATTAAAGTCACAACGAACGTTCTAAAATTACTCTAGCTACCAAATGCAATGGATTAAAATGCAAACTTTTCGCAGTTCTTTTTCGTTTACTCTGTCTAACCTATAAAAAAAAACTTTTATTTACGACCAACCTCTCTTCTGAACGGCTTTTCAAAATATCTTTAAGTTGCAGGGAGGCATTTCTGAGACACAGGCCTTCAAAAATGACGAAAAATCTTTCTACATCGATCATTTCCGTTAGCAGTTTATAACTCACAAAATATAAGAAAAAATATTTACTTACCCACATTGTTAGTGACAATTTCAAAGGGACTGGTGTATGTATCATGTTGACTCTCCAACAAAACTATAATGTATTTCTCAATAAGAGACAGCACATCTTCCACTCCTCCTCCTGTCATCTGATTAATGGTACTCCAGTGATCCTTGTACTTGGTAGATACCATCACACTAAGGGAGTGCATCAGATTACTAATATAATCCTTGTCCTGGCTGTGCGTCAGATTAAGGCCCTGTACGTGAGATTCGTAATTGAGAAGTTCCTTAAGTAAACGATAGGTGATTAGCACGTCAGCTCCGTATAGGTCTCGGGTGCTCTGTGTCGCCTTCTTAAGATCTTCGGCCAGCTTGATGGTAACAAACGAGTCCAAAGACAACGTTCCCGCCTCGATATTAGAAAGCTGCAAGAGAGTTTAATTATTGAATATAGACCATTCAATTATCGATATATGATGCACTGTTTTCATATTTTTGAACATAAATATTTTCCAATAAAATATATTTAACGTGAATAGTAAATTCCATATTGCAAGCCAATGCTTTATTAAACATTTTTTTTGTTTAATTAAAATTACGATAAATATACCTGTTCTCGTAGATCCAAAAACGCGTCAGAGGTACAGTTGAACGAATTAGGCTCGAGCCATCCGCTTAACTCCTCGCACAGGCGTGACACTTTACCGTGAGATCCCTTCGGACAGGCCTCAATTGCTTCTTTGCCAAAAGGGGTTCTAGGCCACCAGACCGAATTTGATGACGACCGTGGACAACCGTCATACACAACTAAGATTTTTCAATGTTAAATAAAGAATGAAATTTCACCAGATTGTAGCTACTGATCACTGAACTCCTAAGGTGAAATTATATACTACTAAAAGTATGTTGTCCATATTTTTGTTTCCAAATATTTTTATAAAGCAGAGTTGCCACTTCAAACTTTTTAAATATAACCTTTTAATTTTTTAACAAAATTTTCTGTATCTAACTTGATTTCCCATTCGTTTTTTGTTTAAACATTCTTCTACTAACATTAACCTATTTCGTGCGTTAGCAAAGCTCCAAATTGATCTCAAAGTGTAGTATTTTTATTGTTGATTTGGAACCGTTGTATTCTAAAGTTTAATTTTATCAAAGCCCTGATGAAGTTTGAAATTGTGAAAAAAAATCTCTATTTTATATCTTTATGAAAGTTACAATAATACTTTATGCGTGTAAGTAAAAAAAGACATATACACACTCAGTCCTCAGACTTTGTGCACTTACCTTCGCACCCTCTAAGGGTGATTTCAGCGTACGCGTTCGGGCAGGAGTCGCATTTTTGTCCAATGACGCCATCCCTACAGTGGCATTTCCCAGTTTCACGGTCGCACTGGCTGCTAAAAGAACCTACACCATAACAATCACAGGCAATGCATTCTCTGGAACCTGCAGGCCGATAATGATTCTCTTTACAGTGACATTTGCCGGTATTTTTATCACAATCGGGATTGTAGCCCATGTTCACTTCGCAGGAGCAAGGTCCGCATATCGGATAGCCCCACCATCCCGCTGGGCAAGGCTGGAAGTGTTCTATTTCACAATATTCGCCAGAATACTTCGAAGAATTGCAATTGCACTTATATCCTTTGAGATCGGAATAGTTTTCCTGGCATGAGGCTCCGTGTTCGCAAGGACTTACCGAACATACTGGGACGCACAGAGGGCCCACGTGACCTTTAGTGCATTCACAATGGGACTTTCCCCAATTGACGAGACATTGGGCCTTATCAGGGCATTGGCTTTGACATTCCATGGTGGAAAAGCATCCTTCTTCGACGTTATCCTTAGTAGTGGGTCTGTTTAGAACGGAGTCTCTGTTGCCTATTCTTACGTCTTGTACGCATCCCACTAAATAGTTATAATCCGCACTAACGCTAGCAAAGCTGTTGTCTGGTCCCCCGATAAGTATTTTTCCCACATACAAACCTTGGATCTTCTCCGAAAAAGGCAGAGAACTCTCAAATTTTCCAAAGTCCAGAGAAAGCCTTATCTCTGTGCCTACCCAAGAGACTTCGACATGGTGCCAGTTTCCATCGGATATTACCGCTGGATTCCATGAGAGAATTTTACCATTATAGCTATATGTCAAAACACCTTTAGAGAGGCTTAGTACCGTTGAGCTATTCTGTCCAACTTGCACTGACATGAGAAAAGAGTCTTCCTGCAGAGTTCTGACCGACATGGCATTTAACCACGGCAATTGTATTGGCCTCAAAAGAGGGTTAAACGACAAAGTTCCATCTCCAGTAAAATGCCAGGGAAGGCCGATTTGTTCACCGCAATTCCGGCCTCCAAAGCCCTCGGGGCATTCGCAGAGAAACATGGACCACGTATCAGTGCACTTGCCACCATTCTGACACGGTTGGCTATCACAAAAATTTCTCTTTTCCTGACAGCCGATTATGGTTCCATTATTTGTAATAAACGAGTTCAAATCCACATGCATGTAGTCTATTTTTAAATTAGAGATGCACCCTTGGAAGTTCTGGTTTTCGACTTGGAAGTGTGAACCCAAGGATGGTAATCCACCAAGTTGAAGTGGTCCTGTTAAATCTAGAAACCGATGACAAGTTTCTGTTAATGAGGCGCATCTGGGCTCCAGAACGTGCTCTGCGTAGCTGGCACAGCTCCATTTTCCCCCCAACTCGTGGCCATACTTTAGAGCCAAGGCTGTATCGCAACCATCAATGGACAAAGTTGCGGATTTGTTAAAGTAACTGACGACAACAGAATGCCACTGACCGTCGGAGACTCCACCAGGGATCGAGGCTTTCACTTTAACGACTGAACTTCCCAAAGAAAAGGAAAACTGGACGTCTCCCTCAACGACTTCAAGAGCAATAAAATCATGGTGTTCGTTGTAGCGGCCGTTATATAACAAAAGTCCTTTCAGGGAAGGAGTGGCAAATTCCATGCTTATATGCAGACGGTGTCTTTGCCTTAGGCTCGGGAAGGTCAAGAACGATCCTTTAGAAAAGCTTCTGGTCTTTAGGTGGCAAGTAGCAGTGTAGAGGTCGGGGTTCAGACGAGAAGCGCAATCTTCGCATGTAAATTCTCGTCCTTGCTTGGGATTGCACGAAGAACTAAACTCGTCACGACAAGTGCACGTGTCTTTCTCTAGCTCAATTTCGCAATTATTTCCTGTATAATTTGAGGAGCAAATACAAGCATACCCGCCTTCTTTTATCTTGCAAACTCCCCCATTTTTACAAGGAGAGGAGTAACACAAGTTGACTTCAGTGTCGCACAAATAGTGCTCTCTAGATCCGGTAAAGCCCTTTGGGCACTGACAGGTAAAAGTTGTAACTGGATAAATTGGCCTGAATAATACTGTGTCGCTGTGTATAAACCCTGAGGCGTTACCAAACTTTAAAACCGTTAAACACTCTTCGTAGTTCAGACACGGCTCTCTAACGCAAAGATTGTCATCAAAAGGCAGGATCTGTACTGTGGACAACCGAGCCAAGATCTCCCTGTTCAAATACACTCGCTCTTGTAGCAGTTGAGGCATATAATATTCTTCTTTAGTAGTATCCGGTCTGCGGACGCTAAAACTCACGTTTAAGATATTAGTGTTGACATCTACGTCGTCCTGTATGCTAAATAGTATGACGTTTTCTTTGGGGCAAGGAATAATCGCAGCCAGAGCATCGATAAAAAATCCCAATAAGGGGGAGAGAAAAGCTTCTTTTGTCATTTGGTTCAGCCTAACAGTTATGGAGTTATGAAGCATTTCCTTGGTAATAAGCCTGACTATCAGCTGCATCACGGCCTTAACTTCATTGACACCGTCTGCTACAGAAACTTCCATTGACGCCAGCTTTGGCACGTTAGTATTGAGTTGCGGGGATAAAGTAATCCCCCCCGTGGATTCATTGAGAGCGATCAAATTGGCATTATTTCCAGTTAATATTTTAAAGTGCAACTTATCTGATACGTCAGCATCGAAAGCTGGGATCTTCCCAATGGGTCCCGTGGGAAAGCAGTCTTTAAAGTTGTTAAAAAAAATCTGAAAGTCCTTTAAAACCGGGGAGTTGTCATTCACGTCAGTGACCAATACTTCTACGTGTGCATCACTTCTAAGAGGCGGACTAGCAGCTCTAACGACTAAGTCGTACTTTTTCTTAGAAGTTTCGTAATCTAAATCTACCATCGTCACCAGGGAAGCCTTGTCAGAGCCCGGTCTAGACAACAGGGAAAAACTCTGTGCGTCTTCGCCTCCAATAATAGAATAGTGCACTATAGCATTCACACCTTCATCTGGGTCTTTCGCGTATATGTCCCCCACTGTAGATCCGATGGGGCTGTTTTCCGGGATATAAAGCACAATTTTGTCCGAAGAAAACGCTGGCGGAGAGTCGTTAATATCTTCTAGTCTAATGGTAACAGGAACAGAGCTGCTTAAAGTTGGAGATCCTCTATCTATTGCGTACGCTTCTAATTCGTAAAAGGCCACTGACTCTCTATCCAGCCCTTTATTAGTCCGGATAACTCCACTCGCTGGGTCAATAACAAAGGACCCATCCTCTTGATCTTTTTCGCTCAAGGTGTAACGGACCCGCCCATTGAAACCGACGTCCAAGTCAGTAGCAACCACTTGGACCACCGAGGTCCCAATTAATGCGTCTTCTGGTACACTCCCTGAATAAGCAGGCTGCTTAAACTGCGGATAGTTATCATTTACGTCAGTCACTACTATCTCTACATCAGTGGTGTCCGACATAGGAGGCTTTCCTCCATCACGCGCAGTGACTGTCAATAAGTAACCAGCAACTGTCTCCCTGTCCAAAGCTTTTACTGTGGTAATGGCGCCCGTCTGCGCATTTATAGCGAATGTGTTACTGTCATCAGTAATGAAATAGGTTATCTGAGCGTTCAGCCCCACGTCATTGTCAGTGGCACTTACTACTAATACTGTGGTCCCGACTAATACGTCCTCAAACACATTAGCCGAATAAGGAGCATTTTCAAACACTGGAGCGTAATTATTTGCATCGGTGATATTTATATATACAGTGGCGGTATCGCTGCGTCCTCCAGAGTCCGTGGCAGTTATGGATAGCACAAAGCGCTTTTCCTGCTTATAGTCTAGAGGTTGGGCCACAGAAACCTGCCCCCGCCCATTGTGAGAAGTAATGGCAAATCGTCCTCTAACATTCCCACTAGTAATCTCGTAATGCAGCTTGTTATCTTCATCAGCGTCCGTGGCTGTGACAGTAGTGACCGGAGTCCCTGGGGGGTCGTCTTCGGCTACAGTTAATTCGTAAATCTTGGGTTCAAATACAGGATCGTTGTCATTAACGTCTTGGACTGTTATCACCACGCTAGTGCTAGCTGACTGAGGCGGGTCTCCTTGGTCTGTAGCTACTATTTGAAACATAAACTTAGCTTGATCCTCCCTGTCTAAGACTCTGGTTGTAACGATCCAACCTGATTGGCTGTCAACAGTTAAGGGTAGACTTTCTGTGCTAGCCCCACTAGCGTCCCTAGCCGACATAGTGTATTTGACCTCAGCATTTGCCCCCTCGTCTGCATCGTAAGCTTGCACCTTAAGGATACTATATCCTATAGGAACATTTTCTTGTACAGACTCTTGAAAAAGAGACGTATAGAATCTCGGGGCATTATCATTAACATCTATAACGTTAACGAGTAGTTGGGTGGTGTTAGATCTTGCCGGGGTGCCACCATCCTGAGCCCGGATTACTAGGCGATAGCCGCGCAACGTCTCATAGTCTAAAGGCTTCACTAAACTAACTAATCCAGTTAAACTATCAATGGCAAACTGAGACTGCGTGTTACCGCTTATTATGGCATATCTTATAGCTGCGTTAATATCTTCGTCAGCATCAGTGGCTTTGATACTTGCAACAATTGGACTGTCACTCCAGTTTATGTCCTCTTTAAGAGACACTGTGTATGTTCTCTCTGAAAACTGCGGGTAATTATCGTTATCATCTAAAATGTTAATAACCACTGTTGCTGTGGAAGACCTTCTGGCTGACAAAGGAGTGGCCAGGTCACTTGCTCCTACAATAAGGGTGTAAACCTCAGTAGTTTCTCTATCAAGTTGACTCCTAGTGGTAATAACTCCAGTTTTCGAATCTAGTTTAAACGCCTGGTTGTCTTCCTCAGTAGTTGACGTGCCTCCACCATTGACACTCTGAATAAAATATTCAACCTCAGCGTTTTTGCCTATGTCCTGATCCGTAGCTTTTAGTGTAATAACCGTGGTACCGACACCTGCACTCTCTTTAATGTTGGCATCATACTCGTTCATCTCAAACACGGGAGAGTGATCGTTGGCATCTTGGACATTAATTTGAAGCATTGTTGTCCCGGATCTTGGTGGAAAACTGTCATCCAATGCAGTTACTCGGAAATAGTGTACGTCTACAAGTTCCCTGTCTAACTGCACTTTAGTACTAATTATTCCAGTTTTCGAGTCAATATCAAACATTGACTGTGTACGAGAGTCTAGTAAACTAGTCATTGAATAGGTTATGGAACTGTTTTCGGGATCTCTAGCTTTTACAGTGGTTACTATTACTGGAGGTTCACATTCTTCTAGTACATTTGCCACGTAAAGATGCTGCTCGAAAAACGGTGATTGGTTTTTTAGCTCACGTCTAATTCTCTTGGCAATATCCGTATCGTTGAACTGCTGATGATGATACATAATCTTTAAGCGATGCTGCGACGTTAGCAAATTGGCGTTATTACATTCTATGGTAAATAAAATGGAAATTTTCCACATGGGTTCAACGATACAAACATTCCTACTAGCAACTAGGTCACCTTGCATATGCTCTATCTCAAATCTATCGTCGCTCACATAGTGAAACTTAACAGAACACCACTCCAAAACGGTGAAAGGAAGAAAGTCAGTTATTGAGTTGATAAACTGTGATTGTCGCAAACAAATTTTCTCCCACTTTCCTGCGGTGGGTATGGCGAAAGTGGCAAAAGTTTCCGTAATCCACAGCCTTGCTTCATTAATCCTTTTATTAGTCGAATAATGTATTCTTGAAAAAGGGTTTCTGGTGTTTTCTGGTTTCAAATAAATCTCATCTTCTTCTACATTGTCATCTCGCTCAACGCATTCTTTTCCCGTAATTATAATCCTCAAGGGAAAACTATAGTAGTCTATGTCTCGAATTCGATTAGAAGTGGAGTCTATTTGTACAGTAAAAAGAGTTGGATAGTAAATATCATTACAATTTATCTGCTCGAGCAAAATCACTTTACCACTTCGCCGCTCAACTTTTATAAGTGATTGGACAAACGGGGCAGACCTCTTGAAGTCTATTGTATAAATTCTGTCCGAGCCCAGCCTTAAGACGGAAGCGTTAAAAATTACATCTCCAGGTTGTGTAGTGTCTTGAACTAACAACAAATACGAATTGGTGCTCTGGAGGCAAAGGATGCCGATCAGAAGGGTACATATTATTGGAATGTTCTTACATTCAATCATGTAAGTATTAGGGATATTCATCTTTTTACGAACATGATTAGGGCACAAATAAGTTGCTACGCCTCTTCTTCGCCGCCTCGGCTGAAAAAAAAAGAAAACCACATATTGAAGCAAGCAGTGGAGGTGGAGAAATTATTGCTAGTATCCCCTTGTAATGTCCACCAGCAGTAATCAAAGAAAATACAAGAAAATGTGTCAACACTTGCACCAAATTTTATTATTGTCTAATAAACAGAATCAAAGTAACTGAGGAGATTCTATTCGCAAAATCGTTAAAAATTAAATACACCCCTGATACAAACCTGAATTAATGTCATGTCACATTTTGAGAGGCGTAATATTTTCGATGTTTTTGTATTAGTTTCAGCTCTTGTTTTACACTATTTATGAAAATAATTAATAACAATGATTAAGAGAACATCCGAAATGTTTTCTGCAATTTTTCCTGACAGGCAAGGAAAACAAAAATTTAATAACAGTCCATAATATATATTGTTAGTAATTTTGAACGAACAGTTAATGTAATTAAGTAAAATTAAATTATTTATTAAATTAAGTAAAAGAAAAATAAGTAATTAAGTAAAAATTGGAAAAAAGAAAGTGTTTTGGAACTTTTACATCATTAAATTGGACCTGCATTAGGAAAAGTTGCATCAGAGAATTAAGATATTTTATTTGAAATGGCTGCTTATTCTGCCCACAATGCAAGAGAAGTAAGGGAAAACGTTTTCAAATGATACAAAACAGGATTAACATCAAACCCCATACAAAGCAAAGTTTTTTCCATTGACCTACGAGGTGAACAAACAAATGCCAATTTTTTCCTAAAAATGGTCTCATTTTTTGGCAGGATTTTTTCCGCCATATTTAGGGAACCCATGACGTAATTTTATCGTCAGATTACATCAAATGGCATATTGCGATTTCGAATCATTTGATGTAAGATGCCAGGTGGCGTCAACTCTTGGAAAGGAGCAAGGTTTTATTTGTTTTTTTTTTTGAAACCCGTTTTAAAAAAAAAGGGAACCAAAACTACGAGACAGGAGGGTCCCCCCAAATGTAATATGGTGGCTCGTTTTTTCCCATCGGATCACATTACAGTCAATGCCTAAGAGATATTGACCAAGCTAACAAATGCCAATATTTCTGTAAAAAATTTCCTGTTTGTTGGCTGGAATTCCGCCATTCTTAAGGTATTATTGGCGAATAGCAGGTTGAAATGACGTAAAACGTCAAGTAACATCAATTCAGGTGGATATAGCAGTCAATTTTGAGGTATGCAGTACGCACTGCTAAAAAAAGGGGGGCCAAAACTGTAAGACAGCAGGGCCTCACCAGATGTAATCTACTGGCCTGTTGATTAGAGTATTATTTATAGAAATGTAGAAAAATGTGTTACCAAGATTTGGAAGAATGGAAGATTGTTCAGAATGAAATGAGAGTCGCCTTGTAATATTTTATTCAGATTGAACTTTGTAGTTTTTAGTGCCATATGCGCCATATGTGCCATACACATCTAGGATTTAGAGTTTGAACTGTACCTACTTTGATGAATGTGAATAAGTGTAAATAATTTAAAAAAATGTGATGCAAAAATTTTAATTTTAAATTTAATTTAGTTTTTTTTTTAATTATAAGTTATCAAGTCAAAATGAGCCAAATTATCAGATTTCTTCTATTTGCAGTTTATGCATCCTGATTGCATAATCAATCACTACAGTTCCCAGTGGTGATTGGCACCTTCTTGGGCACCCTGCATAACTGTACCTAAATATAATTAATCTTGAAAAGTGTGCAAGAGAAATGTTTACCTTTTCCTTTTATAAAATAATGTGTAACCAAGGAAGTCATTAAAGAACATTTTTATTATTGAATTTTCTTGAACTAATGCAAAATGCTTTATGAAATATATGATGTAAATGATGAATAACATATGATGAAATAAATTATTACCTTGTTAACATTTATAAATTTCATCAAAAACTCCAAGAAATTTACTTGCACTTGTACCTATTTTCAATAATAGTCACTTATAATATCCCTAGTGCATGGGATGCAAAATATTAATTTAAATATATTAATATTTAAATATATTAATATTTAAATATATTAATTTAAATATAAAATTTGCTTCTATTAATTCAAGCACGAGGGGTATTCAGTAAGAAAATTTTACAACTCACCAATTTTAAACGTTTGAGAACAGAAATTGATTATTTTTATCAGGATTGACATTCGTCTAAAAACTAACATCAAATATTTCCACCAACTTTACTTGGTTAAAGTTATTAAAAAATTAAATTATATGGTATCTTTAAATGATTTAAGTTCAGCCTATGTAACTTAAGTGGAAAAAAAGCATAGGTATTATTTCACTTAAAAAATTGCTCCCATGTAATGAGACTTTATATTTGACAGATTGGGTAATTTCCACTTATTTTTCCTGAAATGTCCAAAAGTTGCCATAGCAGCCAACCAAAAATCTGGCCTTTGATTGACTAAAGAACATAACAGTGTGAAATTTTCGGGGGTAATACCACAAGAGCTTTAAAATTACTGATAATTTTTCACGGCTGCATGTTTTCCATAATTTCAAGAGTCCTTTAGGATGAGTGAAATTTGCAAGGAAAACATGCCAGAGTGAAAAATTATCTGGTTCATTTTAAAGCTCGAGCGAATTTAGTGAGATTATTTCTCGAATCAAATTTATATAGAGAATGACATTGATAAGTTTAGGTTAGTGTAAGCGATAATACCACGCCATCTAGACAACGTGCAATTACTGTAATTTTTTGATAAACACACTCTACACCCAATCTTGGTAATTCTATGAAATTTCCAGTACCTAATTCCATACAAATCTCACTAATTCTGAGATGCACAGTAGTACAGTAACTCAGAGAATATCGAAATAATTTTCAGAAATTCCTGGTAGGACCTGGTTTCCAAATCTATGTGGAATAATATAAGGCTACTGCAAGAAACTTATCACATGTAAATACAGAAGACTGTTTATAGATTTGAGTAAAACTTCCATAATAAAGCTGTGCAACTTTTATAAGAAACGTAAGTTCCCAACTCAGTTTCTAAGTAAATTAACAAATGACAGAAAGTATAAACCATTCACTTATTATTGTCATCAAGTAGGCGTTGGAAATTTGACTTTGACATTTTTATCATACCTTCTCACCGTGTGATAAAAGGAGATAGATATAAAAAAAATAAAGATTTCAAAGCCCTCATAAGTGAATGAGGTCAAAATGAATGAGTTAGGAATATGAGGCCTGGCAGTAAAATAAATATTACCATTCACTAGGCATTATTTAAAAACTTTATGGGTGTTGAAGAGGGTGTTGCTTAATAGTTGCTATAGTCTCAATAGTTTAATAAAAAGATCCTTATAGTTATATTTATTAAACAGTAAGGGTGACTTTTACAACTATCAGTAAAACTTCAGTTTGAAGTTAAAACACCAATAATGACATCTTAGGGTGACTTTTACAAGTTCAAGTAAAACTTCAGATTGAAGATAAAACTCCAGATATAACCTACATTGCATTGTTTATCTGTCAGGTAAACAATGCAATGTACATCAAGTCTGGTGTTTTATCTTCAATCTGAGGTTTTACTTGAACTTGTAAAAGTCGCCCTTAGGGTGACTTTTACAAGTTCAAGTAAAACTTCAGATTGAAGATAAAACTCCAGATATAACCTACATTGCATTGTTTATCTGTCAGGTAAACAATGCAATGTACATCAAGTCTGGTGTTTTATCTTCAATCTGAAGTTTTACTTGAACTTGTAAAAGTCGCCCTTATGCAATCTTACAAACAATGCAATCTATGTTATTAATGGTGTTTTAACTTCAAACTGAAGTTTTACTGATAGTTGTAAAAGTCAGACATGAATAGGTTTGCACAGCTATAACAGATTTGTGATATCCCCTAGGTAAATCTATAAACTAAGAGTGACTTTTACAAGTTCAGTTTAAACTTTAGTTTGAAGATAAACAAAAGATTTTCACAGATAAAAAAATGCAGTATATATATTAAATCTGGAGTTTAAACTTCAAACTGAAGTTTTACTAATAGTTGTAAAAGTGATCCTGATGCTTACCCTAACTTATAGGATCATTAACCTTCTGTTATGTAAATCTAATTCAAAATGACATTCCCAATGAAACTGGAGTTAATCCTAATATTACAGTTTGCTTTACTACTGCAATATTAGTTTTATTATTGTATCGATTTTGATATATAAGTACTTGGAATACTTGGATATATACTTTACTTACTGGCAGTTTTAATTCAAATTAAACTTAAGAATCTCCATAAAAGAAATGCACCTCCCCATGCCCCTATCTCATATTTCTTATATTCACACATGTTCCATATTCACCACTAGTTAAAATATGTATGTAATAAAGTTAATAACTTATAACTTACATGTTAAAAGAACTCAAGATTTCATAAACAATATTGCAGTACATTGACATCTCACTTCCACTTCCAGCTATTATAAAAAACCATTTTTTTAACTGAAAACTTTTACTTTTGGGCTTGCCAGCAATATGTCTAGTAATATTCCATTATTTAAAACTTCCGTCGATAGAATTGTAAGTATTTAGATCAATGTTTTAAAAAACAACTTGAAAATTGCTAAAATGTACTTTAATTTCTTGTGTCTAGTAAGAAGCCATTTAAACGGATTTTTGACAGAATGAAGAATGACATATTGACGTACAATGACAAAATTGACATATATTTATCTGCGTTCTCGGGTGATCCCCATGGTGATCCCCCTAGAACCTTCCGAGACTACTCCTATCTTTTAATTATTATCGAAAATACAAAGAATGGAAAAACTCTCAGACAGGTCCAACGGCTCTAGAGCGGTTATCCAAAAACGCTAAAAGTGACTTAAGTTAGAGTCCCTACACAAATTGCGAAAGATCAAATCCTAGAACGGTCATTTTACAGAAAAATTCGTCCAGAATAAATATCATGCAGAAAAAAATTGTAGAGAACCGTCAAATTCCAGAAAGAGTTTCTTATAGAATAATAAATGCTACGAATGAATATGTAACAGAAAGAAAATTTACAGAAAAAAACCGGAACAGATTAATCTTTCGGCAGAAAAAATAAAGTTAGAATGCGCAAAATCAAGAATGGTCTTTCCACAGAAAAATCAAATCGTAGAATGTATATTTATCGAAAGCGTTTCTCACAGAAAGGTCTTTTCCTCGAATGGTAAAAGCCTAGAACGTATTTCCGCAGAACCGGACAAATTCCGAAAATGAAATACGCGTGCGCTTGCCGTTGTTGCCGCTTGTCGGCTTATTTTAAGCTCAAGAATTAAGGTTTGTCCTGGAATAAAAATGTTGGAATGAATACATCAATTCAGGAAATATATAGTGTTCTTGTGAGATGGCGCTGATATGAAAGTCAGATTTATTATATATGTATTTTCCAAATGGTAGTAATGTTTAATAGTATATTGTTTAACGAGTGACGAAAATAGCATTTTATCTCGCAAGAGAACAGTTCACCAACAGAGGCGAAGCCGAGTTTGGTAATATTCTCGAGCGATAGAAAATGTTTTTTGGACGAGTAAAACACTATACTTTTTCTTCGACCATGCTAACATTAAGTTTTCATTAACGTTAAAACAATTTCTATAGAGTATTTCTTTTAAAAAAATAAGGCGCGTCATTGTCAACATGACACCTCGACTGTCAACGAGCTCAGTTTGGTCAAATTTCAACATTTTGATTCACTTTTTTGAGGCCCGGGCAGACAAAATTGAAAATATACATGTTTTTGTATATGATATCACCATTTTCCATGGTGTTTTATATGATTAGACCAGTTAAATCGCATTTAATTGGCGATATACAGGCGAAATTAGAACAACTTATACTTTCGTCACTAGAGACGAAAGTTAACGTTATGGGATTTTCTCTCACTAGAGACGAAAATTACCTTTTCGGCTAGGGCAAAGTATGACGAAAGTTCTTTATTTTTACATGGTCGTAGAAAAATGTTCTTTTACAACCCATTTAATTGAAATAAAACACTGTCAACTGTTGATTTATATTGTTCATCTCAACTTATTCTTAGTTAATTGGTTATTAGATACTCAAATAATCAATCAATATAACCTCTCTATTCACTCAAATAACATACATCAAACAACGTATTTAAAAAAACGTAGTCTGCAAATCAGAATATTTTATACTCGTAATAGATAAAAATGGATATATTACCTATTCACTTATTTTTGTCATCTAGTTACCTTCGAAACCTTCATTTTTATACCCATCTCCTTTTAGCATATTTGAGAAGATACGATAAAAATGTCATAGTCAATTTTCCAACGCCTACTGACGACAATAACAAGTGAGTGGCTTATATGTATGTAATCTATTTTACTTGCGCAAAATTACGATGGTTATATAGATCAGAGGGATTGCATGCTTGCAAGGAAAAGTCTTAAAATAACATTTAATTTAATACATTTTTAACCAATCACAGTAAGTTCGGATTTAATCAAATTTGCAGGCTTCGGACGTTTTTATTGGACAGTTTGAAAATGTTTGTATCGAATAAAGCCGACTTTAGATATAAAATGGCCTTTAGCTTTTAGTAGTTTTCTAGCATTCTTCCGTCTCCCATTCTACATTTATTCAATTTTTGACATAAACGTAAATATTATTTAAGGAGTAGATAAAATTAAAATCTTATATGCAATTCTTCTTGTTTTGCTTATAAAACAATTAAACATAAGCGGTCTATAATGACAACGTTATGGCCGATTATTTACCGGTAAATAAAGTTGTCAGTTGTCAGGCGCATTAGGCGCCGTGATATCGTCATACGGCGATTTTGTTTATCGGTTGCCACGGTAACGAAGCCTCCATATGGATTGAAGACGCGCCTGTTCTTAGTAATAAGATATGAAGAGCTCTATCTTACTAATTTAGCAATTTTCTGTTGTAGATTTATCGAGTCTAGTAGTGGAAAAAATCGTATATACACCGCGGATGTGAACTACTTATGACCCTCACATCTTAGATCCCTCAACGCTACGCGCTTCGGGATTTAAACTTGACGTTCGGGTCATAATAATGTACTTCACAACCTTGGTTTATAATATACTATTATTCTTTGGATCGACAGCATTATCTACAAATTGCTTCTCATCAAGGGAGTTTTCCAAAAGTGATTTGTTGTGACAAAGTGACAAATTATTTGTAATTTTGAGTACAAATTACACAGTATGCTCATTCATCAAGAAAGAGAAATTAGATATCCACTTCTCAAAACATCAACAATTTGTCTAGTCTCATCGGCAAAGACTTGCCATTTTACTGCGTCGACAGGGTCATAAACTGTCAAAGGAACACGAGGTAGGTACATTGTACCTACTTTGGATGCTGCATCTTGTGGGTTAGCCAAAGGGGCTAATATCGCCTCAAGGGTGACCCGCTCGCTTCCCTCGAAAAACATTCATAAACCACACCAAAAGTCTATTTAGGCACGTTCAAAAAGGGTACTGTGTATTTTGCCGTCCATGCTTGAAAGTTGACCCAATTTTTGCATGGATTATAGTCGTCATAAATAGGTTAAAAAAACAGCCTGTTAGGCCTTTTCTAGGCCTAAAACCAGTAAATTTTATGGAGGTACTGGTACCTAAAGAATCGCCTGTATGGTATATCACTGCATAAATGCTTAAACATTATTTATAGTGTGGCACGAAAACTTGTTTATCTCATAATTGCATGAGTTTATATTCACATTTTCATCTAAAAAGAGCCAGACACCGAAGATGAATCGACCTTTTAGAAAAAAGAATATGAAAATGACAGAATGCAGTTTGCAGAGATAATAGATTTATTGAATGCTAGAATTATCTAGAAATTATTATACCCAATGTAATTTTGAGGAATATTTTCCGATAAACACTGGTGCGATAACCATTTAGTTCATGAAATATTTGTTAAAGAAATTATATTAAACGTAACAAAGCATTTAAGTTATTTTTAAATTACATTAATTGCATTTAAATACCTTCATAATAGTAATACCCATAAGTAAATTCTTCTAGTTAACATATGTTAGTAACTTTGACTCATATTTCAAGACGAAATGTAATTTTCCTATTTGTGTTAAGTTGTGTACCGGTAGGGATATTAGCCCTCATCAGAGCAGTGGTTTCTACCTATTTCTGGATATATGGTCACAAGGTTTTATAAGTGCAGAAAGCAGATAAGTTTTCAATTTCCAAATTGTAATTATAAGTCTGCAATTTTCGTATACCTTAATAAAACCTTTTTTCATTATTTTTCATTATTTATTACCATATTACCATTATACACCATATATTTTTTGCTTTATAAAATAAGTATGTAATAAACGGTGCAAATTCAATGCTGGTAAGGGTATTAGTAGTATATTTTAGAAATAGAGAAAGCAGATAAGTTATCAATTTCCAAATAAAAAACATTTGATTTTTGAATATTTTAAACTAGAGTTTTCGGCGACAAAAAAAAAATTTCAATATTCACAATAATGTTTTTATTACAATATATGGGTTCAAGTAATTAGTTACGTGGAGTTTTGGCAGTTGCATTCCAACTAGCCTTGAGGGTATATTTTTTTATCCGTTTTGTTTCCTCTTTGAGAGCCCTGTGAATTGAAATATTTTTCAAATCAGGAACTGGTGGTTGCTGAGTTGAGTACGTAGAGTTTCTCATCACAGAAATACATCTTGATTTTTTCACAGTGTTTTTCGCTTTCTCATCGGATGAACTGCTCAGTTGAATTTAGTGAAGAAGATCCGAAATGGGACATAAACTATGATATATCTATTTCATCGCTTTTGACAAAGTTGCTTTATACTTTTGGTGAAAATGCATTGCTCTTATGGCATTTTTAACGTATGAGAAAAATATTTAGTACTTAATTTTTAGGATTGATAGTATAATATGTTAAGTGCATGATATTGCCGAATATTTCCCTCATTTGTTAAATTCTCCATATTATGAGACGCTATGTTGTCAAACACTTACAGCGAATATTACCCTCGTATGTAAATTTCTCCATATTAACTATGCAATTATCACAAAATTACATCAAAAACAACCAATGAAGCAAAAATTACACTCATAACAAGGTTAAACCACAAACAGCGATTATTTCACTCATGCACTAATTTTCCCATAATGAGAGTGTGTTTATCAAAAAATTAGAGCGGTAATTTGACGTTGTCAAGACGACGTGGTATTATCGCTTACACTAACCTAAACCTTAATCAATCTAGTTGTCTATATTAATTTGACTCGAGAAATGATCTCACTAAATACCGCTCGAGCTTTAAAATGAATCAGAAAATTTTTCACTCTGGCATGTTTTCCTTGCAAATTTCACTCGTCGTGTTCACACACGTTTCACTCGTGCAATTATGGAAAACATGCAATCGTGAAAAATTATCGGTAATTTTAAAGCTCTCGTGGTATTACCCCGAAAAGATCACACCGAAAACTGCATTGTAGCTACGTCATAGGCTACGTTCTACATGTGGTTTGATTATTACATTGGCTGTCATCTTTGAGTTGTCATTTCGATATTTCATAATTATTTTTTTGTTATTTTAATTTTGAGTTGCCTTTACTATTTATAATTTATCTAGGTAGTAGAAATTGTTGGAAAATAAAGTTTTAATCGCTTTACACAGGTAATATTCTCCTAAATTACTCTCGTGCATCCAAATAACCTGACAATTTTGATGCACTTGTGTAATTACACCCGAAAAGATCACACCGAAAACTGCACTGTATAAGCCACTCACTAATTATTGTCGTCAAGTAGGCGTTGGAAAATTGACTTTGACATTTTTATTGTATCTTCTTAACATGTGCTAAAAGGAGCACATGTTTTTTAATTTTTTTTTTAATTATGATTAATTAAAAGTTTATTAAAAAAATTAAAGTTTCAAAGGTAACTAGATGACAAAAATAAGTGAATAGGTAATAACTACGTCACAGGCTACGTTCTACATGTGGTTTGATTGTTACATTAGATGTCATTTTTGAGTTGTCATTTTGATATTTTATAATTATTTGACTTTTGTTATTTTAATTTTGAGTTGCTTTTAATGCCCTTTCTGTTTATAATTAATCTAGGTAGTAGAAATTGTTAAAAAATAAAGTTTTAATCGCCTTACTCGGGTAATATTCTCTTAAATTACACTCGTGTGCATCTAAATAAACTGATAATTTTGCGTTCAAGCTTGTGATCTTGAAAAAAATGCATTCGGTTATTTTCATATTATGATAAAAGAGCACTTTTTCGTCATTATCGGTAATTTTGATGCACTTGTGTAATTACCCCCGATAATGTTTGCTTGACAGAAAAACTATCACGATAATTTTTCTGTTGTCGAATATTACTTTCTGTTGTTGAATATTATAATTGTTCTATAACTATAATATATAGAATATTAATAAATAATATAATATTATAAAATATAGAATAGAATATTGGGCAAATATTAAATAATAGGTGGAGAATGAAATTCTCCCTTAATTAGCACTCGTGCATAAAAAGAATCTGATAATTTTTTGCATTTAAGCGTATTTTCTTAAAAAGTGCATTTTCATATTTCCGCTCTTTCGCGGAAAATAAACTCCTGCAGTTTTTAGAAGACCCGCGTTCATGCAAAGATTTTCGGTAATTGTGATGCACTAATGAATACTGGTGCTATTATTTTCTCGGAAAAATTTGCATAAAAGTTTTGCATTTTGATTTCATATGAAAAATGCATTCAAAGTGTTTTTTCAGGGAACAAATCTAAATGCAAAATTTTCAAAAATTTAATGCCCCAAACATATTTTATAGACTATTTTTTGAATAAAAATACGATATAAGTAAAAATTGGAAGCTTATTAGATTTAACTGAGAGATAAAATTTGAGGTCACGGCCAAAATTAGCTTACAATCCTAAATATGTGGATATCAACATTAAAGTCACTAAATGCAATTTTAAGTTAAAAGTGCAATTCTCGCTGTAACTCGGAGACAATTATTGCACTGCTGCTTTAATAGATGACGAAAGTAGTCCTTAAATTGTAACATATATTAGATATTTATTTTATTAGGAGTATAAGTTATACTTTATGTGACGGAGTGTGAAAGTTTAAGTCACATAGAGTAGCTTATACTCCGAATAATAGTATATTATTTAATGAGCATATAATGCTGGCTATTACTCACGAAGATAAAGTTTGCTACACGAGCCGAAGGCGAGTGTAGTAATATATCGAGTGAGTAATAGCCATTATATGCGAGTCAAATATCATACTTTTTCTACGACTATATTATACAGGGCGATTCATAGTCGATGGTCCCTTAGACATATCTGGAGAACCAAAGGAGATATCACTTGGATTGTTGAGTCATCATCAACACATGATCTACCTTACAAACTTTTTTAAATCATTGCAACGTTGTCAAATTTACGAGTTCTTGAATGAATTTTATTTTTTAACTGAATTACTTACAATAATTCATAAACATTACAACATCAAATTAACTTCATAAAAGAGTTATCATAAAGTTCATACCTAGAAAAACATTATAAAAACATTATTATAATTAGAAGTATTAGCTGTTTCGAACACTTTTTTGAGGTACCTACTAATAACTTATTATTCGTTTTGACGGGAATAAGTAATATTAATTGTTATTCCGGAACAGTTATTAAAAGTTAATGAAGGAATATTATTAATATCTAAATTAATATCTTCATTATTTAAGATGTTATGATTTTTTTGGGTTACATTGTAATTTGTGGAACTATTAGCTATAACAGAATTCATAATTTTATTACCAGTATCAATTTTGTTTTTCAACGAATCGTCAATATATCCTTCCGCGACCGATGTCGACTTCCAGCCACCATGCCTCTTCAATGTGGTGATGTCTCCTCCGGAATCTATGAGCAACGTTGCCGAGGACCGCCGAAATGTGTGACCCGTATACATTTCTGGATTTTCCAGCTTCAGAAATGTAGCAATTTGCTTTCCCATTTGTCCAAATTTGTTAATACCGATTTTCTGGGTTGTACATTTTCCGTTTTGAAAATTTAAGAAAAAAAATGGTGGGCATTTGACACTGCTAGGACGAAGACTGATGTACCTTTTGCAAATTTCATAGAATTTTTCCGTCACTGTAAATTTTCGAACAATTTTGGTTTTTGTATTTGGAATCGTGATTAGAAACGCTGTGCCTAGGTCTTGAAAATGGCTCATTTGCATTGAATGTAGTTCATTGGTACGGCATGCTCCCATTAGACCCATAATGAGCGCAACCTAAAATTTTAGTAACCATTATTTTTTTTTAGATCATAAAAACATCAACTAATTCAAATTACCTTTGTTGCAAGGTGTATATCATCAGGAGCTTCTTCAATAAATTTGTTAATGTTCAAAGCCGTCAAAGTTTTGGCTTTTTTTGGAAAGTATCCCTCAGACTTGCGTTTTAAAAATGCCCGAAGCCTACAATATCCTTCAATATTAACTTCATTGTTCAGTGCGAGTGTGCTTCTCAGCATCGAGTATTGCGCCCATAAGGAAGAGGATTTGTATTTCTGCGACAGTTCTTGAAAATACACTAACACAACGTCTTCCGAAAACGATCTGGCATTATTTTTGCTCCTCCAGTCCATAAAATTTGAGTATACCATCTCATATTTGTGGCGAGATTTTTCAGGCAGCAAGTTTAGTCTTGTTAATTTAGCAGCTTTCTTAATACTTGGTGGTGTTCCCCCGATTTCTTCGTCAGCATCGCTTGAGAGGATTTCCTGTGCTTGAGATGAAGTTGAATTCAACATTGTGGTTAATGTTTTAAAATACGCTCGCACTAATTGTCAATAATCACATGTGACGGATTTGTTTCAACGGCTTGTTTATCTGTCTGTTGCCACCGGTTTCCATGACAACGCACAGCGGATGCGCCATTTAATAAACGTAAAGCCAAATTTAGACTTCACAATTACAATAATAATATCGCCAAAGAAGACGTTTACTGTCAATATTTTTGTGCAAAACAAAAAAATTAAGTCTATCTGCCTGCACAACTAGATACACTTATGTAAGTCTGGATGTTCTCGGGCAGAAAATGAATTTGAGCAACAGTTGTATGTTTTTCAAATGTAGAATCGGCTTAAAAGAATATGTCGATAAGTCCTATAATTAATATGAAGTTTGAACCTAAAATTGATCTTATTGGTCCACACAGCAGTGAGTAATTATTACTCACGGTTTAGAATGGGTAATAGAGACTATTACTATTCCAATATCAAAATAGTAATTAATCTATTATTCAATAGTCGTAGAAAAAATACAATATTTTATTTTTAAACAATTAATGCATATAATACAGGAAATGTAATTGCTAATTCCACTCAATCCCATTAAAGAACAACACCTCCTAATTTTAGTTTGCTTTGTATCCATAACTACCGTACCTATAACACCAACTGACAATGATGTCTCTAAAGTAAATTTGATGACAAGATATGTTTGTCAGGTTTTCGTTTTTGTAAAGGTGTTTTAAATTAAGTTCGAGGTCGATTAAATAGCAATAACTCAGATGTAGAAGAAACTAGTTTACCAACTACGCCACCGAGAGTAGCTGCAGTGGCGAAATTAGCAGTTTATTTTTCATATTTTCCCTTGAGCGGCGTATAAGTGTTATACGCCGCCGGATTATAACACTTATACGCCGCTCAAAACAGGCGTCAAAAAAGTGACACTTATATTTTCACAAAACAGTCACTAAAGTTGTGGTTATATGATGTTTGAAAATAAATTGTATTTACAACGAAACATTGATTCTAATTCAAATTCAAATTCTAAAAAAAGGACGTCGAACATATCAAAGACTGCCACATGTGTCGCCATCTCAAAGCTTCTCTCTAATGTAGGTATGATGGCTAAAGTGCAGTCTTCCGTGTTACACACCATGCTATGCAGCAAACGAAGAGGCACTTCCTTTCAGCTTTCTTTACGGTTAAAACGTTCAATTTGGCATCAAGGCTGCCATTTCGGCCGCCATTTTTCTAGATTTGTCCGGTTCTGCAATTTGCGCGTTCTAGACTAAGACGATTCTAGAGGAAAATCTTTCTGTTAACGTACATTCTGAAGCATTTTATTCTGGAGTAATATTTTTCTGCGGCGTATTCATTCTATAGTTTGAACATTCTGAGTTAATTTTTTCTGCAGAATATTTCTTCTGCGAAAATACATTCTGTATTTAAATTTTTCTGTAGTGAAACATTTCTATGAATTGACAATTCTGTAAAAAGACAATTCTTGAATTAGGGCTTTCGAAATGAAATTATTCTGTCACAACTACATTCTATAAAATGACCATTCGGTAAAATAACTATTCTTGATAATATTTTTCTTAATTTAGACCATTCTAAATTTTGCCATTCTAAATTTGTGTGGCCTCCCTTAAGTTATACTTTATTTATAGCGTTTTCTTTTGGGTAAATATGAAGCAAATTTTTGCGAGATCCCGGTGAAGTAGCGGGAAGCATATTTTACTTCCCGACGTATTTTGGCGACCAAACGGTAATAGGGGAATGCAAGAATGACGTTGCAAAATTACGTCATCAATAATTCAACGGGAACTGATACTGATTTGGTTCCCGCCCTATGGACCAGAGTAACTAGCGGTTACGAAATAATTCGAAGCAAAAAAACGTTAGAATGGGTTTCGTGCGGCACGTGATTACATTGGTTGAAAACAAAAAATATGTTGTATTTGTGTGCTTTTGCATCAACGTAACTAAATTTAAAGTTTGGACCCCCCAAAAAGGCCTTAGTAGGATTTAAAATTAATGCAAAAACTGTGCTTAGCGTCCTTTATTGGTATATAAGAGTTGGTGGGTTCCTCTCAAGCTGTTATGTAGTCCTGTGGTGTCTCGTCTGTGTGGTGTGTCGATAAGTGTAGATAAGTCGGTAGATGTGTAAGTACCGACATGGTACTTTATTTTAATTTTAATGACAAACTTTTCTGATTGAAAAAGCCCTGAGGAAGACCTCAAATAAAGGTCGAAACGTTGGCAATTTAAAAAAAGTGAAGTAGCTTCTTGTCCTACACCTGCTATCCAAACGTTCACATTAATGCAAAAAGACCAATTTTATTGTAAAAATTATATAATTAATTATTAAAGTGAGGTTACATGTTATATTTACTAAAATTCTGTTTGTAGAAGGCAAAATGACGCCATGTGTACGAAACCCATTGAAAACCTAACAGAGGTTTAGGAGCGTTACAGTTGACAGTTGATAAATAAGGAACTTTTGAGTCTGCTTTTTGTAAAAAATAGCAAAAACTAATAATAAAAATTACGGAGAGCGAATCAGAAGAAGTAGAACTTGTACTAAATAACAAGGGAGAAGACTTCTTTTCCTAGACAAACTCTGAATATGTCTCTTGTGATCACTTTCGGGCCACTTCGTATAAATGTGTTTTAATTTGCCAATAATAATAGAATACCTATAGAATAAGCGTCCAGAGGCTTTATTCTATAGGAAAGAGTGAAAGTGAAAGTGAGAATTTTGACAACCTTGATTGGTCAAAAATTTCTGTTGACGAATTCCATTGGCCAGCAATTCTCACTTTCACTTTCACTCTTTCCTATAGAATAAGCGTCCAGATCATCTACCAGGTAGATCAGTCACCTGTTTAATCCATTAGTTGTTTATTGATGGCCATCACATGACCAGCTTAACCGGTAGATGACCCGGTAAATTTTGGAATTCGACTTATATCAGTCTTTAGGCGTCAACCTTAGAAAATGTAAACTAGAGGAAGTAGGATACGACGCCGGCGTCTGTTACCATTTTGCTCCAATCTGTCAAGTGTGAAAATGCCAGTGACGTAGCATTGGTATTGTAGCACATAAGAAAATATTTTATTAAACATAATAATGGAACTAAATTACTATTTGTAACATTAGTAATATTATACGTAATATTATTAGCAAACATCAACTTCCTATTAAATAAACAATAATAATTGTGAATTAATAGTCGTTGATAACCCTGGGATTACATCTCCTGCGCCCCTGGAAAAACTGCTCAAAAATTTAAATAAAAAACTGTCTACAAGTTACAGGATTAGAAAAATATATCCCAAAATAGCATTATTGACTTCACTGCGGTACATACTTGTTATGCAAACTGACCTCTCGGTTTGCATATGAGTTTATGTGTGGAAGCATGGCAACCCTGTAAGCCATTTTTCGAAGCTTTTAAGCTTTAATCTTATGGAAGTTTTTTTCTATATTTCGGTTTTCTAAATAAACCAGCCCCACGATGCCCTAAATGCACATATGTTTGCAATAATTTTTATTTTCGTCAAGAGCATTTCTTTTGTTACTGTTGGACAGGCACTTTCACAATTTCTTGGGAATTCCGGCCATAAAACATGAAACCCTACAATTGCCCTTCTTCTTTACCCGGCAAAGGCGCCCTTTTAATGGTTTATGGCCCTTGAAAGAATTTCAGACCTGTACGTGACCCGAACAATAGTTTAAGTAATTAAGGCGATTTTTACGAATATCGTTAATTGAAATTAAAATCTTATTCTCTCAGCAGATAGAGCTTTTAATTTCTGATCCTTTGATTGTAAATTCGAGCAATTAATGTCTTAATTGACTGAGCTAGGAAATTAACATTTAATTTCAATAAAAACCTTTAATTGTCAATTAAACTATGTCATGTGAGGTGTCATTTTGAAGAGCATCATTTCTTCTGTCCATAGATCACATTTTCAATTTTCTTTTTCCAGCACATTTTCCAGAAAAGCTCATTTTCTGAATTTATGCCCGCGCTGTCTGAAGCGCCATATAATCGCCACTGGTCAGGGTGGTATCGATTTTTTCGGCAGTACTCTTTCGGGGATGAGACGTACCGAGGGGGTGGCGAAAGAAAGACGATCTTCGACACTCGAAAAAGAGAGACGCCTTTTGAACTCAATAGAGTTACGATCAAAAAGCGACGATTAACCGGGAAGACAAAAAGGTTCGAATTTTACCGCGAGAAAAGTCAGTCCTTGGCTCCGCCGTTCTGATTATCGCCAATTCGTAATTTTTTCCCCTTTTTGAAACCCGTTTTAAGTCCGCCGCGTTAATTATTTTTATTTTTAATTAGTGCCAAAACAATTAATCCGCTTATTGCCCGCCTACGAAAAGTTTCCTGGTGTGTTCTTTCAGTTGTGCCATCTAGTATCAACCCACCTCTGCTCTTTTCCTGAATAGGCCATTTTCTTGCAGATAGCGGATACTTTGCAGACGCAGGAGACTACCGGCTATTAAGTATTTGTAGAGTAGTTGTAGAAGTTGAAACCTTTAGTATATTATAGTAGTGTTTTGCTCACCATAATATCGAAGATCCCAGCTACTGGCAGAATTCTGTTTTCTTCTACACTGCGTCGTTAGTTTAGTTTTCTTTGTTGTGTTTATTTAATTTAGTAAGAAATCGTGTGCCCGTCATGCACGTTTCTGGGGACCACTTAGCTTATTGCGAAAAGTTCACGTCCGCCGGTATTTTATTTCAGATTCCTGGGAAAACTAAGAATTGTCTTTTTAATTTTTTTTTCTTCTTAATTACTATTCAAATAGTTTTTTTTTGGCGTTTTGCAGGTTTTGTCGTAAGCAATAAAACCTTGCTTGCATCCCCAAATTAATAAATTTTACATTATTTAAATCAGCGACCTAAGGGACAATAGATCTTTTCGAAGAGTTGGGTCCCCCTTGCAGCGTGGTAAAAGAGATTCGACACACGAAGATACGTTGGACTTAGAACATCCACGTAGTCGAATCTCCGCAGACACGGCGGCAACACGGCAGCAGCCGCGAACACAGCCGCCCCCACGCAACCACCGATTAAACGGATTATTACGGATTATCATTATCGGCTGGGGGGACACTGCGCGACATACTAAATCATATTTCGAAGATTTGGATGTAAAATAACTGGTTTTAGAGTTATTTTAAATAATTTAATTGTTGCTGAAAAACGCCATTATCTGTTTACCTATGAAACGTAACTCCAGGCTCCTTTCTATAGCCGCTGCTTTTAAAACCGAAATCTGCACATCCCACCATTGTAAGCAACACAATTATTTATAATATTGAAGTCTTGCAAAATGCAATTTATTGCAGAAAAACATATAGCCAACGAAATGTTTGGTTTTCGCCTTAGACATGGCGTCTCATCATTTTTGGTGGTAACAGCTGCCCATATAGCGGAGAATTGCGCGCGTGGACTCCATTAGTTTACAATTTCTGAGGCGTCAACTGATGGCTCGAAGAAGTCCTGGGTCCTGCCAAAAAGTTGGCAGTGTTGGCAGTTGGCACTACATTCATAAATCATACAATTAGCAACAGTGCAACACTAGTGCTGCTCTGCTGCACGACTGCACGGTTTTACCAATGAAAACGCTATTATTAGAGTCCTGTCCTGTTTCGAAGTTAGTTGAACCGGTCTCAACTGTTTATGCAAAAATTAGAAAAAACTATGATTAGGTAGGAACTTTTAGTAATTTTTCACACATGCTTGTGTCGGTTCACGTTTGTGATCTTTAACATCTTTAGGTAGTAATACTTTCATTAATTTGAGTTCATTCACTTCATCGTTATTTTAAAGTCAAGGCGCAAGAAGGCAGTTCCCTGTCAGCCTGATTGATTGACATTCTCAAAACTCATTCTACTATTCCTATGTTCTACTTTATTCCAGAAAAATATAGAAGAAAGCACATTACATAGAATCGCAATCTAGTCTGAATTGTGAACTAGCCTCTTAGTAAGAAGGTAGTGGAAAACTGCATTGCTGCTCAAAAACCAGACCAGAATCCAAAGTACCAGTAGCCGGTAAACAAGCAAGTAGAAAGTGCATGTAGGTATAGCTCATTTACTATTTCTGACTTCTCCTTACCTTTGAAATTTACCTTTCCTTCCTCAGATTCATTCTCCTTCCTCCTTCTTCCTCAGAAGTGATCTCAAAAGTGAAGACACATTGACATGGTTTAATTTGTTTGAGCACTTTGGATGAATCAACTTAGGTGAAATATCAAAATCTCAAAAGAAATGTCTAAGCTCATATTGAATACTACTTTAAAGGGTACATTGGTATTTCATTTTGGATGATTCATCACTGATCAGCCATAATGAACTATGTCAATGTGCCTTTGGTTGGAAGATGTTTGGAAGTTCCAATAGCTTTTATTAGAAGCAACAAGAGATATATAAAGTGATCTTCTTAAAGTGGCATGAATTAGGACCATCAGTACACATTCCCAAAGTCATTCCTGCATCCTAGTAATTCCCTTAGTTTCATATTTGCTTTCACCCATCTGAGATTGAGTATGTTTTTTTATTTTTCTTAAAGTACTATTTCCTTTATTCTGACTATTTTTCCTCTGGATAAACATCTTCCTTGACATTGTCACAAGTTTCTTGAAATATTGTTGAAACAAATCAACATTATTTGCCACTGTAGTCTCCAGCCCCCAGGAGACATGCCAAGTCTTGTGGCAGATGTCATATTCCGATCATAATCAAGATCTTCAGTATTGGCCCTTAGACCATCTTTGTCAGACAACATCTTCAAAGTTAACTCCAGTCTTTTATTTATTTTTCTAATAGAAGATAGGCACCTACTGAAAGCATTCAACGTAAGTCAGGCAGAAAAAATACTGGTGCTCTTTTAATCAGAATCATTTCAAGCTCAGGTGACCTGATTCAGGAGCACTTGGCATAGGTAATATGTTGGCAGATGTCACAGAGCACCTATGCTAAGTACCCTGACCCTTGAGTGAACAAAAACATTTATATGAAAATGCAACTTGTTTTGGGGTCTTCTACTTGTACCTGTTCTATGATCACTGAGTTGTGCACCCTGTAAATGTAACATACTTACATAATTGATATCTTATTATTATATTGAGACATCTTTGATAGCACATTGAAGAACTGGCCCTTAGTGATATGACATGGGATAATCCAGGCTTCAGTTAAAGAAGTAATCATAGATAATATTTTAATGAATTTTGTTTAAACATTTTTAGCACAAGTTTCTGAGAACAACTCCCACAGAGAGATGGCAGAAGTGGATATCTCACCGAAACAGGATGGTGGTGTCTTAAAACAGATCTTGAAGGAAGGTGTAGGAGATTCCTTTCCTCCTCAAGGTAGCAAAGTCCGGGTTCATTACACTGGTACCTTGTTGGATGGAGTAAAATTTGATTCTAGCCGAGATAGGAATTCACCATTCGAATTTGATTTAGGACGAGGTATGTTTTGAAGCATTTTTTTAACCCAGCTGCTTGGTATTTTCTTTATTACAATGAAAGTGGTGAGAGTGAATTTCATATATTGAAAAATGAATTGAGTTCTAATTTTACAAGTTTGAACTTTAAAAGGTATGGAAAATTTTTATGGCATGGCATAGAGTTTAACTTAACTTATCTATTCCCAACTAACATTTTGCTATTTATAAAGGTTGCAGTTACTTTCTGGATACCAATTTATAAAAACTAGGTTTTATTCAAATTTTGTGGAAATGTAACAATTTCATTAATATACCTCTTATAGGACTTAAGGGAGAATCTTATAAAGGTAATGTTGACAATTTTTAAGTCTCCTTATAAATTCTTTGGTTGAAGATATGTGGCAATAAAAATATTTCTGAAACCATAAGCAAACCGTGTTATAAAACTAAATGTTTTCTAAGTGTAACACTATTGATGTGAATATTATAAATTTAATTTAGTTATAAACTTTTATAAACAAAGTCTTAAAAACAACACATTAATGCATGAAGCATCATCTATGCATAAAATGTTTTGCTAGTTTTATCTTCGTCTCGCTCATGTTTTTCAATAGCAGAATCATATACATATGCTACAATACGGAATCAACATCAACACTTGGTAGTCATCTTCCATCTTGTTGACGAAAGTAAAGATAGTCTATGGCTGGCATTTTGGGTTAAGTTTGTCACAAATAAAGGTAGTGTGGATGCATCAAAGTGCCAAAGTTGTTGCCAAATTAAATTTACTGTGAAAGTGTACCCTCACAAAAGAGACGCGCCTCTATAAAGGTAGACAATTATTATAAATCTCTTATAAAATTATTTTTTATCCCTATCAAATCACATTAATTTGAACAAGAAATAAGCAAAATAATGACGTCATGTTTACTTCCTCTCTCCTATTGACAAACTTGAAGGGAGATGGAAGACAGAAAAGATAGCTACGAAAACATCATATGTGGGTTTGTTCAACCCACACCCAAAGGCTACTAATCGCATTTGTTTGTTTTGCGTCTACGCATTTGGACCCAAATACGTTGAGAAATAGACTTATACAAGCTATTGAAGAAAGAAAATATCTCTGTCGATTACTTAGCGTTGAACTCAAGACCCTCTATACCGGGTGACACAGGAAACATGAGACCTATTTTTAAAACTTTAAGAAAATTTTTCAAATTTGTGAGTTTATATAACTCATTATTCTGCTTTTTCTTAACCTCACCACAGTATAAAGAATAATACATCATATAAGTATCGTCAGTTCGTATCGGCACTTTTGATATTTCCAAAACTGAACCGTGCCGCGCCCGGCATTGTTCTCGAGTACTTACGAGGGGACAAACACTCCACTGCCACTGCCAAAGCATTGCCAAAACCGGTTTGGTGGTGCACCGGCCGGCGGACGGGGCAAGGGGAGGGGAGTTTCAATTTTTCGACCGACTGACGCTACTGATATAATGTATTATTTCTTATACTGTGACCTCGCTGACATTTTAGCCAACTTCTTGAAGTGATCATTAATTTATTACTTTTAATGCTGCCCTGTATATTTTTCTAGGCTATCTTTTCTGCCTAAAAATTCTGTTCATCATGGTGTAACAAATTAGTTTTGCTTGTTTTATTAACAAGCAGAGAAACCGTAGTTATTTAAATTAAGTATAGTAGGCCATGTATAGAGGACGAAAATATTTAGATGTGTACTAGCTTACGAAGTCGAAAGCCTAGTTTTATGGAGTTACAAAATACATATTTTTATAGCTCAAGTAGAATTACTACAGTAAATGAATCACTTTTCAAGGTTCTAAAAAAGGTAATAAAATAACCAGCAATATTGAAAGAAGATAAGAATGGTGTACTTTTTCTTGGGGTTATTAAAATAAACTATTTTGTAATTAGTTTTCATAGTGTTTCAGAATCAAATAATATTTCTTTCTAAATAAAAAATAAAAACTTTTTTTACATATATAACCTTATTTTCACTTATTTTTATTTTTGTCATCTCATTATCTCTCAGCAAACATATTTATTTTTTGACAATTATTAATCACTTGTCAGATTATCTTTTCTGTTTTTGAAGTGTGATTGTATGATCATTTGGATTATACCTACAAATGTATTGCTTGCAAATGAATAGCAGCTACGTTTTTAATTGAGAGAAGAGTGTATTCTTTTTCAGACCACTCTGTACCCTTAACAGAGTTGGGGTGCTATAAAATTGGTTTATTTTTGCACTACAATTCAGAGTATCATTTGTATTTTTAGGCAGTGTAATTAAGGCATGGGATATTGGTGTAGCTTCTATGAAGAAAGGTGAACAAGCAATTCTAACATGCGCACCTGAATATGCCTATGGCGAGGCGGGTAGTCCACCGACTATTCCTCCTAATGCCACATTGAAGTTTGATGTAAGTAATACTGTCCTATATAATAGAGATTTAGATAAGAATCTATACGTTACAAACGTTGAAGGTAGACGACTGAGACGAAAAAAATTAAAACAAGAAAATATTCACAAATGTCTACTTTTACATACTACAAGGCTTCATACAAATATTTTAACGAAAATTAACTATTGAAGAGAAAAAGTTAACTACTATAGCAGCTCAGTCGATAGATCATGGATATTAACAAATTCCTTATTTCATAATGAAAAATGCTGGCTAGGATTTTGCCGTAAATAAAAGTCATGAGAGGTCTTAGTCCTAGCACATTTATAAATAGAACCGTTTTCACTGTATTTAAATCTTGTCAGATAAAGTTAAAATACACTATTTAATTCTGACAACTCAAAGTGTATTTCCATTTAAGGTGGAAGTCATAGATTGGAAAGGCGAAGATCTGAGCCCAAATAAAGATGGAAGCATCGAGAGAGCTGAAGTTTTAACTCCAGGTGAAGGCTACACAACACCAAATGATGGTGCTCAAGTAGAGGGTAAGCGGCAACGTACTGTTAAATGGTCACTTTATAGTATGCTTTGTAAATCTGCGTCTGTCTTATAAACACTGTGTTTCATAACCGTGTATATGAAAGTACCTACACCTATTATTATTTAAGTGACGATTCCCAGATGTAATGGGTAGCGGATAAATAAAATTTCCTTCACTTTTGTTTAAGAATTTTCGACGTCACTGTACTTCCAGTCTTCCTCGAGGTTATTTGATTCCGAAATGCGGTCTGTCAAAAACAAGAATTTTTCAGAAATATGTTTCAGATTAGTCTCTACATCTCTGTTCGCGTATATTGGTATACAATATAGCTGATTTCAAGGAATCCTATTGATTTTGATTGACTGGCCAGTCAGTCCGATTAATTGAAACTAAGATGATCATACCGATACGGATTATAGTTTCCGAAAAATTATAATAAAATAGGTTTAAAATAAGCTAAAAAACATATAATAAAATAAAGTGAAACCACTTTTTCATTGTAAATCATCAATCTTTTTTTTTTGTGGAGATTTAAAAACAACTTTTTATTACAAATTCGTTGATGTACCACGCCTTATTTTATATTTATGCATAAGGACCCCTTTTACTTCTCAGCTCTAAACTCCATGTAAGATTACGTTAGATCCGAAGTTTAAAGTCAGGTATAGTTATTACCCATACAAGGTGGATAACGAGTTAATAGCGAGCGAGGCGGATCGTAAACTGAGGCGTGGCGCAGCCGAAGTTTATAATCCAAAGTACTCAAAAGAGTGGTTCGGCGGACTTCTCTGATACTAGGCATCACAGGGTGCAGGGTTTGGCGACACTCTGTCCTCCTTGGGACGGATTGTGTCGTAGTTCATCAGAGGAATCCATCGTGTAGGTCCGCTCTTATTCTTGACATACACGTTTGAGATTTTTCATACGATTCAAAGTTCATATTGCCAATTTTATGCTGACTACACATTCTTTTATTCCAAAAGATCCCCTCTCTGCCAGGCGAGTCATTTCAGAAGCCTCTATTGAGCACAATTTACAATTTTACCAAAGACCAAGGAATTGATATTCTGTTCCAAGAGGCGTCATTAATTATTTCTGAATTGGTCTATAGTTCAGCTGGTTTTTTTTTACTGCTCTAAAATCTTTGCTATAGCAGGAATGAAAGTTCTCTGTGCAAATAGCAGCCTTCTTAATCTTAAGGCGCCGAAAAAGCTCTATGACGTAGTTGTATTACATCTTAGTATGTGCTTGAACTTATTCTTTTTATGAGTAGACTCTGTGTGGTAGATTTGTTTTTTTTTTTAGGTATTTTGGGTAAAAATAGACATTCTGTTTCTTTTTAGTTCACATTACTGGTAAATGCGAAAATAGAATATTCGACGATAGGGACGTTACCTTTAATATTGGAGAGGGTTTGGAAGAGAACATTCCCGAAGGTGTAGAAAAAGCATTGGAGAAATTTAAGAAGCATGAAACGTCCAGGCTGATAATAAAACCAAAATATGCTTTCGGCAGAGACGGGTCTGCGCAATACAACATTCCTCCCAATGCCACGGTCGAGTACGTGGTAACGCTAAAAAACTTTGAAAAGGCTAAAGAAAGCTGGGCGATGGACGTCGAAGAGAAAATTGAACAAGCCAAAATATTTAAAGATAAGGGAACAAACTACTTTAAAAACGCCAAGTACGAATTAGCGATTAAATTTTACAAGAAAATTCAAGATCTTTTGGAGAATGAAACAGGTAAGAAGAATGTTATGTTCATTGAATATTTTGTAAATTATCTGTGTCACTATCACAATGAAACGGACCGCGCTACTTTTAGTACCAAATTCGAGGCAGTATAACCCTGAACCAAATAAACAAAGATATTTTTGCGATACGAGTTCGAAGAGGTTTATCCAAAGTAAAAGAATCGCAAATTTATCTGAGATTGGTAAAGCACCGAAAGTCAGTCTGGTAAAATGTCTATTACCAGGTTTTAGATCAAACATATGAAGAGCGATGTTTTGACCTCAAGACAAATTCGTTTTTTCAGTGTCATGAACGAAATAGCCAAAGAGCAACTAACTTGAATAAAACTAGAGAAATATTTTGCCTTAGCAAATTTTATCTCGAATGGTATTCGACAAGACTATTTCACGAGAAAACTTCAAGCTGCAGCTAGAAGCAAATAGGTGACACTAGTCAAACTGATAATACTTTTTACTTAAACCTAACAAAATTTTGTTGGTGAAAAACCATCAGGGTGATTTTGTGCAGGTAGGACCAGGTAGCAGTTTTGTCAGTAGAAAATATGCTGTTGCTATGACATTTTTCCTGTGTAAAATACTCTAGTGAAATAGTCTGAAAAAAACAATTTTTTTTCTACAACCGTCAAAATATGACACTGTTTGCGCATTACTGACGGTATGCAAACTGACACATATTTTCACGGTTATCTTTTTCGCTCGTCGCCCATAGCAACGTATAAAAAGTTACATGTTGACATAGGATAGGTGAAACAATAGTAGATTATGTCACTAGGAGTAAAAGTGGGTCTTTTTGTGCTGAGCCCAGAGATTGACGGCCGAAGCGAAGCTGAGGCCTGCAACTGGGCGAAGCACAAAAAGACCTTTTACTCCGCGTAACATATACTATTTTTTTTTCAAGCATGCAGGAAAGTCTATTTCAGAGTGATTCAGTGTTGCAATTTTCTTTCATCCTCTTTAAGCAGGTCTAGGTACTTACCCAATTAGTGGTGTATATAAATAGAATGTGTTAGAACGGTGGTGTTCAATGTTCAATGGTTTTAATGGTATTAAATCATAACCAATGGTTTAGATGGTTGAGGTAAATTATGGTAAACTAAAAATGTATAGCATTATATTAATACTAAATTAATAAAAATGACATTGACAGATAAATATGATGACAACTAACGACATTTAACAGAATTCGAGAACCTATGCGATTTCGACTAAAAACGGTTTCGGGTGGTGCTCTCGAGCGCTCTGAGAGTATTCCTATCCTTTGTTTTTTCAACAAGAATGTAAAGATGGCAATAAGATGGTTTATATATGCGCCACCATGACAATAGCGGTGACATTTGACTTTACTTTTACTGCCTAAGACTTTTTTGCTACTTTTTTTGGTCTCAGGATTAGAAAGCCCACTTTAGGTGTGCGTATGGAGAGAACAAATGACGTACTTTTAGTCCGTTTGATAAAAAATAGTAATTTTCCTAACAAGTGCGCAAAGTGATTCTTTGCGCACGCGACTGCCGTTGCTCGAACGACGCGAAGCGGAGTTTGGACAGCAGTCAAGCGCGCGAAAGATACTTTGCGCAAGAATTAGGAACAACATTGTGTTTTGATAAATCAGATGATGAAAACTAGATAGAAAAATAGAAGTTGTTATTTCGTCCCCAACCTGCTATCCACCTTCGTACTATTGCTAATGGGACACTAAACCTTGAAATAAAATATTATTCTTTCTATTATAATTAAAATAGTATTTACTTTTAATACTTACTGCCTTAAAACGCGATTTTTAATAGTTCATTAGAATGTTAAAAGTTGAATTATGAAAGGAAAAATGTTTTAGCCAACTTGAATGAAACCTGAAAGGAGAAGCTTATTTCATGTTTGTATTATGTTCTCATAAATAAACCCAATGCGATCGATTTCCAGGTAAATGTGTAAGCATTGTTATTTTTTCAGAGTTCAAAGACGTCCTATTTTACGTTTTCTTATTACAATAAATGTTATTGTAATTTTCGTTGTTTTTCGAAAACAATTCGAGACACTTAAAAATGCAAAAGACAAAATGCTAGTTTCATAAAGTTTATCAGAATATTACATATAAACAGTAAAAAAACTACAGGGCAATATTTTCTCTGCAAAACATAACAGATTTGCCTTCTGAGTACACCCCTGAAAAATCAGGATTATTTTCTCTTGTGTCTCTCATTTTCTTTTTTTAATTTACGCCCTGTATTTCCGAAACAAAGCACTTGAGCACTTCTGATCATATGAACTTGTTTCCATAGTTTATTGAAGACTGTGCAACTTCTTGATCTGTATGCACTTACAAGCAAAAAATTAATACATTCACAAATAGATAATCAACAACTTGGAAGGAAAAAGTCTTAGCAAGTGAAAAATACAGGTTATTTCAAGTTAGTGTGGATGGAGGAGGTCAAATTCTCGTCAAAAACCTTTAAAACTGCCGAAGCAATCAACAGGTGATGGGCACGCCATTTTAAAAATTTTCATCAAAAACAATTTAAAAAATATATCAAACTAGTAAATAAACAATAAATAGACTTATGCTATTAAAAATAATCTTTTTCTCTATTTTTGCAAATAAGCGTATGGTTGTATCTAAGCCAGCCTGCTGCATTTATCCTATATGAAACTATTGGACAAAAATGTCAAGCAAGTTAGTTCCAGTAGAAATTCAAAAACTGACTTGGGTGAATATATAAATCTAACTAATTTTTAGGGTCTATAGTTTCAAATTCTACTTCTTTTCGTGTTTCAACAACTAAAAGTAACTGGTTCAGTGGTTACCACAAACTTAAAAACGTTACGTGGCTTTCTCTTGCGTTTCAACTGAACTATTAAATAATCTAAAAAATACTAACAAATTTTATCATATCATATTTTTCTAGAAGCTGACAATGAAATAAGCGAGCAAAAAAAGTCTCTTCTTCTGGCCTCATATTTGAACACGTCTCTTTGCTATCTAAAGACCAAGGACAACTTCGAAGCTAGAGCGGCCGCTACGAAAGCCTTGGAACTAGATCCGCGAAGCGAAAAAGCACTTTTTAGGAGGGGGCAGGCGCTCTTGGGTCTAGGTGAACCCGAACTGGCCTCGAAAGATTTCGCCGAATGCTTAGCTGTGGATCCGAGTAATTCTGCTGCGAAGGCCCAACAGGCCCATTGCAGCAAAATACTGAAGGAGCAACTGCAGAAAGAGAAAAGGATCTACGCAAACATGTTCGACAAGTTTGCCAAAATGGATACCCAGGTGAATGGAAAATAATTATTTTCGTATGGGTAAATAAAATTAGGTAATGGGAGTTTCGTTATCGTAACCATTTGTTTATTTTTTTTATTTTTCACTTTGGTACTAAATTTAAACAGAAAATTGTGGTCCATTTTTAAAGTAATTTTTTATTGTACTTGGCATTCATTACCAATAACTAGTGAACTGCTATAGGGATTTGAAAAAAAGAACAATAGAGATCCTTTTCTGAACTCTAGTAGTTTTTATCAATATCTGATTTAAGACAGTTTTTGGACACTAGCTGGGATAGCTCATAAATAATGCAACCCGAGTTTCCAGGGGCCCAATTCTACACTCTGGGGAACAAAGTTCTCTCGTGAGTCTCTTCAGTGTAATCCCTAAAAATGAAATAGAAACATGTCTTGTTTGCGTTATTTTCCAATAGAACTTTTCCCCCTGTTTTAAGAATCTGGCGCCAGGTTTTATTACGATAATTGTGAAAGAATGGACATACTCTCACATTCCTATGTACCTTCGATATCTTTTGATTCACCAGACGTTTTAGACAGTTGTGAGAATCTCCGAAACGGTAAGAGTTATGAGGTCGTTTAAGTTAGGCGAAAGTTGTCTTTTGTTGAGCTTCTTTAAGATTACACTTCGAGATTGTCACATTGTCACCGTTTCAGAGTTATTTGGAAAAATGTGAACATTTCTGAAAACTTCAATTACTTGTTTTGTTTTTTTGTGAAGAACGTAGTAGAAAGTAGAAGAACATTTTTAAGTGGAAAGTGTAATAACCTTTTAATCTCTACAGAATAGAATATTGCATGTCATTATGTATTTTTAATAATTGACACTCGTTTTTCCTGAAAGATCAATGTATTATTTGATTAGATTCTTGGTCGCCTCTGCCTAGCAATTTTTCTGAATATTACTTGGTTTCTGGGTGTAATACTGTGACACGCACATGTTATTTTATTTTTCAAGGCGTCAATATTTTGTGGTGGGCTTTGATGACTTTATCTTTACAAATTCCCCAAAGTGAAAAATCCATAGGGGTGATATTGGGAGAACGAAGTAGCCACAACATGGGGCCGTTAATCTATATCCAATCGTTAGGTTTAAAGTCACAAGAAGCATATTTACGTAGTTTCTATCTAATTTCGGGTAAGTCTTTACACTCGAAAGACGTATCTATGGATATAAGTTGATATTGTTCCTTTTATGAAGTAGTTATTATTCACGAAAAAAACTTATTGGAGGACATAAGAATCACAAGAAAAACATAAGAAACGGTTGAAAAGCACGTATACGGCAAATATTTGACAAATTGACAGAAAACACGGTATTTACCTTGCTTTCATAATCGTTACCCTAGTACCATTGACAATGAAGTAAATAAATAGACGCCGGGAGTTAATCATAAATTGACATTTGTTTACTTGGCATACTTCAAGGCTTGCGGGTTGTTCGAGTAGAGGGGAAGCAGAAAATGGCCGACATTGCTAAAAACAATATGGCGCACTTTGAATCTCCAAGGACACATCTCCAGATGACATGAGCACACATGCGTTTCATATATATTTTTTTTTGTTCCTGCTGTTCAAGCAAACAAATATACGATTTTTACGATTATGGGATGCAGACCAAAACGTTCAAATATTTTTATATTTAAATGATTTTTGATACATACCTGCTATACCTATTTATTGAATTTTTTTAATAACAGAATAAAAATACAAACGACGCCAATGGCTAACGGCCAAGGGCCGAGTAACAACATAACCACAAAACACAAATGACCTTACCGGTGAAAAGGTAATTTCCCAGATTTATTTTTATAATTCCAAGTTTTACACACAAAACATTGTCTCACCAAGACTAACAATACCAGACTAACAAAGACTAACAAACCAGAAAAAAAAATCCAGGACGCTTATTCTATAGGAAAGAGTGAAAGTGAAAGTGAGAATTTTGACAACCTTGATTGGTCAAAAAATTCTGTTGACGAATTCCATTGGCCAGCAATTCTCACTTTCACATTCACTCTTTCCTATAGAATAAGCGTCCAGGAAATAATTCTCGTAAACTGACGTAAACCGCGTGTCACAGGATTCTGCAATGTTGCCGATTGTGACCAGTTGGCCATCTCAAACGAATTCTTTTTTCTTTTATTGTCATAAGTGTTCTATTAATCGCCATTCAAAAATTATTTGCACAGCAATAGATATTATAGTTAGTGATGTACGGTGCGAATGTTACCATCATAAGTTACGGTTATATTACGTAAATTACGGTAATATTACATTGTGCACCGGTAACCACGGAATGTTACTAGTAATATTACCGTAATTTTCGGTATCCAAACTATCTGATATTCTAATCCGTTATTCCGATCCATATGCTGTTCGTTAAAGTTAAAAAGAATGCTTTTTTATTTTTATAAATCCTAATTGGAAAGTTTTGTCACTAGCTTTTGCCAGACTAGCAGAAAATGTTTTTTTGTTTTTAATAAACCTTGTTTCAACTAAATTTTGAAACAAATTTCAAATACATTTTTTATTATAATCACCTTCGATTCAAAGCCATTTGCTAAATATTACGTAATATTACCATAATATTACGTAATATTACCAATGTTCTTATCAAAAAATAAATTACCGTAATTTGCACATCACTAATTATAGTACTCTCGTGGTGTAAAGATTCGCAAGATATCATCCAAAAAAAGGACGTGTCAATTTACTAGCAAAGTAATCCTGGCAACACTGTATGGAGGATAATTCATCGGTGTATTAAATATAAAAAACATTGACGATGGATTTTCTAGGTAAAGGCGAATCTATTAAAATAACTCATTGATCTTTCAGAAATGACGAGTGTTCTCGAAATATAAAATCAAAATTAGAGGTCCGTATTTAAAAAAATTGAGTTGGTAACAAAACTCAGTGGCACCCATGTGATATGCCATTTTATAGAGATTAAAAAGTTATTACACTTTCTAATTAAAAATCCATTATCACAAATATTTCACGAACTACAGAAAATTGAAATTTTAAGAAATGTTCACATTTTTTTCAAATAATTCGGAAACCACTGGAACCACCCAAACAACTTTTTCTAATTTAAGCGAACTTGTAACTCTTACCGTTTCGTAGACAGCAATGGTAGAACCACGTTAAAGAAACACCCTGTATAAGTAATAATTTTAGAGGGTTGTAGAGGTATCACCTGAATAAAAGAACGTGTTCAAGTGATCGCTCAGGCGCTTTACATTCTTCCTCTCCTTACATTTCTATTAACAAACGGTGAGATCTTTCTCTGCTTCTCAGAACAGTCAAGTCAAAAAGAAATGTGTTAACTGATTTTTTACTCCCACTAGAGATTTATCTTAGTTACATTCCTGCAGCGGTCCGTGACTAATTTGTGATAGCTCACATTCTTTGCTCTTTTTGTATTTCGCAGCGAAGCTTTGAAACTCGGTCAGGTTCCCTCTAGGCAAGCCAGACAAAGGTTGATAATTCATGAGCCGTGCAACGGTTTCACCCAGTTGCTCTACTGGCAGCTCAAAGAAGGCTTTTTGAAGATTTGGCGAACGCATTAGAAACCTGTGTTTTAGGTTTTCTTATTGGTATCGTGTGGCTTTAGCAAAAACAGATAAGGACGGAATCTGAGAGCAAAACTATTTTAGACAAAAATGTTTTTGATTATTGGTCATTGATTCTCATGTGATAATTTTTATTCGTGGTAATAACGCTAAGGCAAGGAGTACGTCAGCGTATGTTGGCGCATTTTATTACGATGAAATATTACACATAGAACTCATTTGGTCAAAGACGTTTTTTTCTTTTGGCTAAAACGGTCTGAACCGTTTGAAAATAACCGTTCAAAGGCATTCCCTGACTGATCACGGTCCGCTGCAGCAACGTTCCTGTTAATAAACTTTTGTGTGATACTGGCGTATTTCCTCTTTTATGTTGCCAAGAGAGAAGAAAATGAGAAAGAAAAGCAACCGAACGTGATGAGTTGTGTGGGAGAATGGGGCAAAGAGGACAGGGAGCGGGAGCCGAGCGAGTTCGAAAAGGAAAATCCCAACATTTTACTGCTTAATAGTAGCGGTGAATTCAAAGATATGTAGTGTAGGAATGCTTAAGGTTTTTTGAAAAAGGAAATAAACTATTTACTTAATCATTTTATCCCAGAAAGTGTTTACAATCATTGCTAGGTACTCGAATAGGTAGGTCCATCGCTGTTTACTTATCATAAATAATGCAAATTGTAAAAAAATGACCAAGAAATGAGAACTTTTTGTTAAAAAAAAAGACACAGCCGCGAAGCGGTTAGGACAAACTTAAAAGTTAACTAAGACTTAAGCTATGCCCAATAGCTTTTCGATTACATGCCCTTGCAATTTATTCAATTTACTGTCAGTAGTCTTATTTCGGTGAATCTCAGGCGTCATCCTTTATAATTTATATAGTGACAAAGACACCCTGTTGCCAACAAGCTAGCTTTCAGACACTGGAGAATATATCCAGTGTTTATGAGACTTAAACAACCGTTTAACTTGACAAACTCTACTCAAATATCCGAAATAGGGACAACTCATAAAACAGTAACTCAGTCCAATAAATCAATACAGTAATGAAGTATATATATTAAATAGAGATAAACACGGAAGTAGGAAGACGAGTGTTAGTTGGCAACCAGTGGGATGATGTGAAGTGTTCGGATAACGTAGAAGAGACTGGTAGCTGTAACGCTGTTTTAACGGAATTGTTAGGGCTGGGTAACGGGCACACTATTATTGAATCTAAGGTAGTTCGGTTTCGGCTAAGATTTAGGGTAGGAAAACAAGTACGGAAACGAGTCGGCCATCTATTAGATAGATTAAGGAAACGGTATGGTGTCGAATGGAAAGCGTATCGGAATTCGGAACTGTGATCAGGCAAGAAAAATGGTAGTAGGGAAATTTAAGTGGCCTGCCTCTACGTCACAAAAGGTTGGTCGGTGGTTATGTCATAAAATTTCCTGATGTAAAACATACGTCGGTGTGAATCGCTCTTAAAGAGTTGACCACTGAATCATATTAATCTGTTTGACGGTATGTTTCTGTGCCGTTATTTAAAGCTGTTAAAACAAAAACATTTTTTAATTCAATTTAGCTGCTTAAACTTAGCAACATGAAGTTGCTTAAGTTTAAGAAGTGTTGCACTCGGGCTCCAATAGTATGCCAACCTGTGTAGAAGTTTTACTTATCTAAAAACATAATGGTACTCTGAGGAAGGCAATAAAGTATTGCCGAAAGCTTGGTATTCTACAATGCCTAGACTAATTACCCAAGAAACCTAGTTCTCTCTGAATAAGACAGCAATATAAAAAAAAAATAAGAAACCTGGGAAAAAAAACAGAAAAGTATAGAAAAAATAATTCCAAAACATGTAGGACAAAATCAATTAAAAAAAAAAAAATTAAAATAGTTCTCAGAAAAGTTCTACTTCGGGCAAAACTGTTTGAAAACTTGAATCTAGGAATTATTAATTTAAAAGACACAATTTTGGGCCAAAATTGCTTCGATGCAGCAAATCCAATTACATTACAAATAAATGCTTGCGTTGGAAAAGCTCAATTTTAAGTCAAAACTATTTAAACAGAATAAATCCAAACCAATAACCAACCCAATAAAAAGTGCAATTTAGATCAATGAAAAAAATTACATATATGAAAAACAACAAATTGCAGAAGACAAAGAATAAGAATAGAAATTTAGCAACAATATAAAATAACATTTTTGCAGCGCACCATATACAAGCGTTATAGCAACTTAAAGCAGGACCGGATATTGATTGTGTCGATTGTTTTTGAGTTTTGTTAGGTTGGAATTCAAGTTTTAGAAAACCTTGGAGCTAGGTCAGCTAAGGACTAGGAGCCCTAGTGCCCTAGCTAGGAGATGGATATAAGTTCGATATTTGATTGGATTGGAAATAAGAAATAATAAGAAGACAATGACCACTGTTTTGGAATAATTTACGTCACCGAGGTGTCACTTCCGGCGGATATCGTCACCAGTTTAGAGGTTCCCACTACTAAAAAGGGGAGGCAAAAACTGTAAAATAGGAAGGGGTCTCCAGATTAATTTAAATCGCCAAAAAAATTAGTATTAACGATTTCCCCATAGTGCACCGGACCCAACCCATCCTTCAATAGGGAATTATGAATAACGGCAAAAGTCCCGGCGAACCTTCGGAGCCGTGCCTATTCTTTATTTTTGTGATATTTTCAAATTTTTCATGATGAACAACCAGACACACTGTAGTGGTCGACATTTAGTCATAAGACCACATATTCACTTGCATTTCTCAATCACGATACGATAAGATTGAAGAATTAAAAGTTGTGATTGAATGATGGGTGTATTCACGTACATTTATTGAACGAAAAATTGCGACGCCCTTTCTCAGGTCCTCTGATACTTACTTAATTCGTTGACTCTCGGGCGCCACCCGTTGATATTTATAAAGCGACCAAGGGACCGCTATTGCCTACAAGGTAGCTTTTAAGCAGGGCAGGAATATTCCAGGGATTTTTAGATTAAAACACCAGGAGTAAGGAACAATCATAGGGTGTCTATTAAACTACGGTAAAACAACATTCAATCGCCTACTAATACTACGAACTGTTAGTGAATCTCTATAACTACATACAAACACATCCTAAAACTATGAAATTAATAACTGTGAGAGGGGGGAGCAACAGTTAGTTACTTAGTAAAGGAAATTCTGATGAACCAGGGAAAACGGGAGGTTTCGGTAATAAACCAGTACATTCTGTACCGGATCGGTCGGGGTCGGAAACTTCAATATTGCGTACAAGCAGTAACAACAATATGAAACGGTAACGGAGCTTTGGGACCACTGTGAACTGGGGTTTCGGAGGAAGCGTACTTTATAATTCGGAATCGGATAGTCGGTTTCGGTTTATTCACATCCAGGCTGGCTTTGAAGATCGGTGCTACGGGAAGCCCAGGATGTAAAACAGGACGGTGACGGAATCGGTGATAGGTCCAAATCCGATTTGGAAGAAGCGGTACGGTGAGCGGTGTGTTAGCGATTTTCCCGGGTTACATATGAACGCACCCTGTGGTGAACAAAATGAACCCGGCCAGAATCAGCATGGCACATGCGTCACTTGAACGTCACAGGTACTCTGGTGGAGCGTGGAGCACGACAACTCCAACTACACCGGAAAATCACAAATCCACCCCTCTTGTGTGTGTCGTAAAACCTAGCATGACGTCAGGAGCCGAAACGTGAAGCAACAACGTCCACCCCCCCGTGTCAGATATCCGGTATCCGGTATTAACTTATCGAGTCATCCCATTCGATCGACCTCTCGCGACCGTCGACCATAAAATAGTCGAATTATTTTACTAGTCTTAATAAATTCTGTCGGCTTGCTAAGCGCGCCAAACAGCTGGCGCCATCTCTAGGCGCACCCGCGGACTTACCGCCGTTTTGGCCATTGCCTTTGCTTTCATATGGGGAATTCCCTTTTTTAATTTAGCTAAAAGGTGTTGTAATGAGTTGGGTGATGAAATATAAAGAAAATGTTAATTGTGACGTCATTACCTGTGAGTTAGAGAAAAACTTCGTTACAAAATTTATCGAATTGTGTAGAAAGTTTTTTTGCTCGCAAATATGTATTTAAAAAATTTTGTATTCAATTTATTGTACAGGGTGCGTTTTTGATGGATTTATGGGTTATTGGCAAATTTACTGTACGATCGAATACTTATTGCATACACAGTAATATATTTAAAAAAAATGCGATGAAGGAATTATTCGAAGAACTCTCCATCACACATGGTTTTCGAGGAATTCCGGACAAGTAAAAACAAATTTTTTCTAATAATATATATATTTATTTAAATAATTCTTGACTCTTCTAAAAATTCTAAGATTAAACAGCTTTGCAAGTGTCATCTCATAGATTAAGCGTTATTTCAATACGCTAAGTATATTAAAGAGCGACATAAGAATATTTCAATACTACAACCTGCTCACGAATGTTATTACCGCTACAGTAGGTGCATTTCATCCACTAACGACATATCAAACAATATTAGTTGTAAGGCATTAAGTTCTACAAATAGGTGATTTATTTGCGAGTAACCGTTAGGGCGGAGGTATCACAATTTAATCCGTTATTTATACGTGAAAAGCAGCAGGCGCTTTGTACTACAGTCGGGTACCGGAAAAATTTCCGTTAATTACTTAAACTTTCTCTGCTTCCCAACTCTACATATTTAATGGCGCAGTTATTGTGCTACCTTCTTACATACATTTTCAAGTGTAAAATACTTCACAATCAAATGCACTTACTAACAATAAGAGTGAGTTATTGAGTCCAATAGTTACATAAAAATAATACATGACATATTAAGAGCAGATATTCTTTGGCCAAAAAAACATGTGTACGAAATGATTGAGTGAAATGAATAATACTAGTAGTCGATGAAGAAGAATTTTTATGTACAAATATCAACGTGATTATCGTGGCTCACGCACACATTAAGAAAAAAATCAGTCAAAAAAAAAACAAACTCTGCGAGCTACGAAAAATGTAAATAATACTCTGGTGAAGTTAATAAATGAATGAATTTATAGTGTGAGTAGATAGTACACTGGTTAAAAATGCTCTATAAATGAAAATATAAACATATAAATAATGACGGTCGATCTATTTCTTTTTTGTGGTTGGATTTCGCTGCGGTGTTGAAGGTCGGCCAGAATTGACGCCCTGATATTGGTATTTCGCTTTCTTTTCCGACGGTTTTAAAATCTAAGGAAAGTGCAAACCGATTAGTTTCAAACGACAGAAAGTGGGCCTTTAGATTAAAAAATATGCCCACAATCAACTTCCGAAGTTTGGCTTGTAAATCACCACATACTTCCATAACATGCTGGACATTGCGCATCTTTTATATAGCTGGCTTTAGACTTCAAAAGGAGGGGATGGAAATACAATACCTTGTACATTGCAATTTTTGCACGAAAATTGTGTGCCCTTTTGAAAGTGCGATAGCTCTTTCAAAAGGCACTTGATTCGTGTTTCGTGACGTTTGAGGTCAAGGCACTTGATTCGTGATTCGTGACATCTAATGTTGCTATAATACTTTCACGAGTTATTCCGGTTACACTATGCAAATATGACGGAAAAATATTCGATACGGAAGTACGTGATTCTAACCAAGTACGTTACCATATTTGCCAACAATCTACGCGCCCGCGCATAGTGCATCAGATCCATGCCCCCCACTTTTTGGCATCAAGGTCAGCAAAGAGTGTTCAGTACGTTATAGACGTACTTGTAAATCACCCATATATATATATTTTTTTTGATTGTGTCAAAGAATAAGTGTTGTCCATTGGGAGTCGGTTGCACTTACCTGAAAAGAGCACATAAGAGTTTCATCAACGCTCATCATCCCCCCGGCATTGTCGAACTCGCCGCAATAGTTGGGCGCCGAGAAAAGAGTAACTAATTGCCGCTTTGCGAAGAACTCGTACCCATCCTCGACTACTTGATGCGCGCGGCAAATTAAATCCAGGTCGTGCCTGTTTAGGAACTTACTGACCACGTCCGCGCCGAAGGTAAACGAGACGCCGCGGTCATTTTCGCCCCAGCCCTGCACGTCCTTGTCTGGATCAGACCAAAGTAGATCGCAAAGAAGACCTGCAACAATATCCATTTGAGGTTTATCGATATGTTTCAACAATTAAGACGAAATGGAGGCTTTCTTGGGAATAAGCGCTTGAATTTGACATTTATATAAAATGGTCCATTTAAGTTGAGACAATGTTTATTAATTTTAAAGAACAAAGTGTCAAATTGTTCAACGTTGAGGTGGAAATCTGATACCAGCATTATTACTAACTTAGATGACGTCATCAAGGTTATTCCAACCTTTTTTTCAAATAGAAACTTATAATTATTATTACTGCTTGTAGCAAAACATTTTTTGGTTTTCTTTTTATGAATGTTGAAAGAGGTTTTTCATCATGGCTATCCCAGTCATCCACTGTTACTTCTTGTACTTCTGCTTCGGCTCTTATTTGAGATCTAGGCAAATTATTCATCTCAACTACAACATATTCCATCATTTTCTGCACATTACATTGCCATGGAATTTATCCTGTTTTAACATCGCTGGCAATTGTTGTTTACTTGTCAATACCGATACGTTAAATGTTGATTTGGAAGGTGATAATTAAAATTGGCAATTTAAGGCTGTCTAATAGGATCGCTTGACATGCTTTTTTTTAACCAATGTAGTCGAATTAATCGCTAACTGGTATTTTTAGTCATATTTGTCTCCAATAAGCTTTAAATTTTGTCAAATTGAAGTTGCGTTGTTGTCAATTTTTAATTCCTATATCCACGTTTTATCGTAATTAAGATACCTAGGGCATTATAAGGATAATAACGCATGAGGTCGATAGTGTAGAACCCGAGGGCCTCTGGCCCCAAATGACTGACGGAAACAAGAGACTGAGCCGACCACTAGAATGTCAAGGACTGATTCAAAAATATGGACTGGTACTCAAGTACCTACCCTTATGAGTGCTAATAAAAATATTTGCAATCGCATCACTAAATTATCGCGGATGTACCTATCAAACTTAGATGTACACACAACGAAACAAGACATCATTGCAGTGCTTAATCCAAAGTACAAACCCCTGTATAGATGTGAAAAACTTTACAGTAATAAGAAGATACCTATCCACTAAGTTTTGACCACATGGATGCTACGTGGACACTTTCAAGTTGAAAACTACTAAGCATGATGGCAACAAAACTTATCTCTCTCTCCCTGACACTGACTGTTCGTTTGGACGAAACCAATATCTTTTCTTTTCTACCCAATCGGCGATGGACTGCTCCCCTATACAGGGTATATATTAATCCGAGATCGATCTGTAATAAGTTCTTAGATATAAGATCCTTTATTGAAAACTTCTATTATCATATAATTGCAATTCCCGAAACAAGCAACTAGAGTGCTACAATCTTTGTAATAGTAACCGAAGTAGCAGAGGATGCGGGATAGAATAAAGCTGGGGATTTCTGATTTCCCAGTACTCAAAAATGAGATCGATATCATAAGGGTGAGTCTCTCAGTCGATGGACTGCCTGAGCGCCGTCTACCTGCTGTGTCATATAGGAAAATGCTTGTTTTGTACGACACCATGCCTGACTTCATTCAGGTCTGTGACTTGTGTATTTGTATGGATTACTTTGACATAAATCATCTTAACATCTGTAAAAAATCAAGATTTTTCTCAGACAATTGTAAATCTTTTAATACAACGCAAGTCACTGAGCAGTCAACAAGGGTTACTCCTGGATTGTGAACAAAACAAAAAACAACCTCGTGATCAGAATAACTAGGTACACAATAAGTGGCCCCCTCCGGATTCACTGTAGCCAAACCTAGTTATACTGATCAAGAGGCTCTTTTTTGTAGAAGAGTAAGAATAAGTAAAAGAAAAAGATTTGGATTCTCAAGAAAAACCTTCAGGAAACAAATAATTTGCTTCCTTGACATGGTTAAATAACATGGTTTTGCTAGTTAGAGATGACTAATAATTGATTTACAATTTTAACTTTACCACCCTGTAAATCTGTTATTATCGAATTTTGGTATCAGCAAATATCGTAACTATATTTGTGGTAGAGCGTTGCATGTGTCAACGTTCAATAATTATTCTTGAAGAAAACTAGTTACCGGACGCGCCCTTTGTTCAATGATAAGCGCCGGTTTACTCAATGAATATGGTCCTGGAAAATGGAAGCAGTAACACCAAACTAACCTGTATCGGGAACGTCGGTCGGTCTCATAATTCGCCTGATCTGTTCCATTCCTTGCAGATCCGGACTAAGGCCTCCGTGGCAGCAAAATATTTTCTCGTCGATAATGGCGGCGATCGGCAAACAATTAAAACAATCCGTAAACGTCTTCCAAAGCTTGATATTGAACCGTCTCTTGCATTCGTCATAAAATCCGTATATTCTATTAATAGAAGCGCACTCGTGATTGCCCCGAAGTAGAAAGAAATTTTCGGGGTATTTGATTTTATAAGCCAGCAAAAGACAGATTGTCTCTAGAGATTGCTTGCCTCGGTCCACGTAATCTCCTAGAAATAAGTAGTTGGCTTCAGGAGGAAATCCTCCATATTCGAATAGTCGCAGTAAGTCGGTGTATTGCCCGTGGATGTCACCTGTAATATACAACAAATTTTAGCGGAAAGGATTCTATATACAGGGTGAGTCATAATGGGAGGACGAAAACGAAATCTCATATTCTTTGGTCGTTTTTAAGGGGGGCTTGTCATACATTTGTGTTACCTATCGAGCTTCGTTAAAAAGTTACAGAGTGATGAAGTTAGAATTTCAAAATGCATATATCTTGATTATTCCGAACAGGTTAGAGATATTTTATTTAAATTTTGTACGTTTTGACTGCTATATAAGGCGCATATTTTGAAATAAAAAATTAATTTTATTTCCGCCAGTGGCGCGCTTTCCAGCACGTCGACCCATATTACTTGAAGGAAAATTGGTACGCCACTGGTTTTCGAAAAATAAAATCTATTTTTTCACTTCTCCATCCATCTCGGAATAAAAATGTCCTCTTTAGGTTTTTCAGTACGACGCACCGTTTCTGAATAAATAAAAACCGTTGTAATGTAGCCTAGTCTCGCCCAACGCATTTAAGATTGATGAAAAATCTAAAATATCAAAATTCCATTTCTTATGGCTTGAATATTAAGACCTATTGATATGCAACATAATTCAACCCATAAACTGCATGCCTCGCGACTATTGCCATATTGCTTAAAATGGCTATATCGCAATGCTTCTTATTTATTTACTCAAATACAGTCCTACGAAAAAAAGTTAAGTGAGCTTTTTGCTTCAGAATTGTAGTGGCGGATAAAATATGACAAACTAAGATAAGATTTTAATTCATGAGGGAAGAATCTATCAAATACATTACAATAAAAATTAAATACAAAGATAAAAACATCAAAGAATCTGCTCAAAGTGTGCTCCCTCAACATTAATGCAAGCATGGCACCGTTTGATGAGGGAATGGTATACACTATTAAGTTGAGCCATTTTTACAAAAAAAAAAGGCACGATTGACAATTATTCAAAATTTTGAAAATGACAGACGTCTCGAAATGCTAACAATTTCCACCTCTTACGATTATAATGGCCACCTGCTTCCAATTTTTGATGCAACAATTTCAGAGACTGGCTTTATAATCGTTTTTAATTATTTTCTCGAAAACGGTGCGTGGTACAAAAAAACTTGAAGAGGGTTTTTTTCTTTAGAGGTGGATGGGGAATTGAAAAATTAGATATTATGTTTCTAAAGCAAGTGGCGTACCAATTTTTCTTCAGGTAATATGCGTCGAAGTGCTGGGACGCGCGCCACTTCAAACTTTAATGCTGTTCTCAGACTACTTAAGCAATAATTTTTATTAATTTACTCATATACCGTGCGTCGTACTAAAAAATCTGAAGAGGGGTTATTTCTTCAGAGATGGATGGGGATTGAAAAATTAAATTTAATTTTTCGAAAAACCAGTGGCATACCATTTTTTCTTCAAATAATATGCGTCAACGTGCTGGTACGCACGCCACTGGCGGAAACAAAAATAATTTTTTTATTGCAAAGTGTGCGCCTTTCATAGCAGTCAAAACATACCAAACTTCATTAAAATATCTCTTACCTTTTCGGATTAATCAAGACATATGCATTTCCAAATTCTAACTTCATCACCCTGTAACTTTTTAACGAAGCTCGATAGGTAACACAAATGTATGACAAGCCCCCCTTAAAATCGACCAAAGAATATGAGATTTCATTTTCGTCCTCCCATTATGAATCACCCTGTATACAGAATAGTTCAATAATTTTATGGTAATATATATACAGGACTAACACTTAAATCATAATATTAGAAGGTCGGGTAAACTAGATAAAAGTTACTATATTTAATGGTAAATGGTTTGAAAGCGGGGTTACCGAAATTAATTTCGATGCAAGGATTGTTTCTAAATAAACTTGAATTGACAAAATGACAATAATATTAAAAATATATTTTTATAAACACTCTGAGCTTGTAGTATGTACCAATTTTTTTTTTTTATTATTTGTTTGCTGAATGCTGAAATATTTGCCCTAACTATAGTTTTTTTATAACTAATTGAGACTTGGAAGTAAATTTTATGAATTTTATTAGGAAATTGGGCAGATCCTAATTTGATTATCTCATCCACCAACAAGACGTACCAAACAAATGCCGATATTTTCCTAAAATTGGTCCCGTCTTTTAACATGAAGTCCGCCATGTTTGGGTGACCATGTTGTAATATTATCGCGCTTTTGAATCATTCGACGTAAAAGGTTACGTCTTATCCTACCGATTTCTGCTAAACTGGGAAACCAAAAGGGCAAAACACAAAGGTCCCATATGTAGTATACTAGCGCATTGAGTCAAAGTCAAAATCTTTTAGAAGGCTTCCAAAAACCTTGTGCATGAAACCGATGTGAATTATATTCTCATTCCCCGAATATGGTTAATTAACTCGAATTGTTTAATAGTCTATTTAAGTGAATTTACCGAGCACGCTTTATTATCTTTACAGCTAAATTAACGCAAAAAGCGGCAGTTTTACTAGATCATATTTATTAAGCATCATTGAATTAAGTGTATATTTTTGAATTCGTTACAGGTGACAGGGTCAATGCTAGAAGAGATGATCTTAACATTTCAACTAATACAAGCCCTGCTGTGATTTTTCTCCACAATTAATAAATGTTCTCTGTATACACCAAAATTGGGATATATTCTCTGTATACACTGCCCGCGTAAACAATGAGACCCCTCCTTTAATTTTTGAACTATTAAAGATATTGCCCCCAAACTAAGGGTTTTTGTGATTTATTTGTTTAAATGCAATGGTAGGGAATGAATAAGTCTTCGTTCTTTTGAACGTCAGTTGTAGAATGGAGAGAACGACTGAAATTAAAATTTTTAAAGAAAATTAAGTTTTGTTTATCATCAATTAATTAAGTGTGCGATATTATACTCCTTAACACCCTCGTATCAGTGAGGTAACAACCATTTATGAAATAGCAGATAAAACATAAAAGATTCATCATCATAAAACTAATTTCAACCAATCTAAACATTTTGATATGTATAGAAGAATAAGAATTATTGTGGTGTCATCCGATATTGGAGGTAAAATTAATAAACACAGCTAAGTTTTATTACACTCCAGAAGTTAATATCAAGTTGTTAATCCCATATGATAGCTAATAAGCGTTGTTCTAGCATATTATATTCTTTATCATATCAAAAGGAGATTGAGATAGAGATTTATAAATTAGTAGCAATATAGGATATCATATGTTTTATTTAGCTTTATTAAATATTCACTTTTTGCTTATCTATAAATCAGAGGAATTAGTTCGTAACCATATACAAAGTATTACAAATTCGATGCAATAGCATTGCTATCTCGGTAACTATGGGTACTTTCTTGAGACTTTCAAGTACTTGATTTTTTAAGAACTTGACTTAACTTGATAGAAGAAAACCTACTTGACTTTGTATTCGTATCGTTGCCTCATTCATAATGTGTTCAATTTGTTCATTAGACTTTAATGATGTTTTTCTCAGAGTTTTTTCAATCAGCGAAGTTTATCACGAGAAATGTAACTGTTTGACCACAACGTTTATCGCTGTACTGACAAACTGCTAGTTGTTGAAACTGTTCAATAAAAAATGCGTCTGTCGCCGCTTTCTTATTATTCCACCAATTTAAAACTCAAAAATGAAATTTTCATAAAAAAAATGTGCTCGACAAAGTTTATCTTACAATAAAATAAAGGACTACGTGAGCTTTAGCTCGAGCTTTTGATCCAGATTGTTTTGCAAATTTTGTTCGTATAATTTTGATTTTTTCTTTTTTTATTTGAATTCGACTCTTATTTATTAACTTACTGTCTTTATCATAGCTACCAAGATAGCAGTGCTAATCCATCGAATTTTTAACACCCCGTATAAAAACATGAACAAAAATATTGAAGTTGGAATTTCGCCGAAAAAAATCCATGAGAATGAAGCATTTGTCGTCACAATTCCATAAAAAAAACGTGTTCAGAAAATATTTATAACAATGCCTCCATTATGCGCAATGGGAACCAAATACTTTAACGCTAAAAAGAATGACGTGTGTAAAAATAAAGGTACTATTAATCATTAATCACAACTGCGTAGACTGGTATTCAAGAGATTGTAAAGATTTGTGACAAAAGAAAATGATAAAGAAAAAAACTGAAATATTATGTAACACCTATAATGACTGTATAAATGGCCGTTCAATTATCAATGATCGTTAACCATCGTATTCACACTAAGAAATTACCTGCTCTTCATAATAATTAAGATGCAATTTATAATTCTTAAAGCTTTCCATATAGTGCTTTATTCTTAGGGACATTGGCTATTAGTTTGGCCCATCTTCTCTATCTACAGCGGATAGAAACAGATGTCATTACCGACCTGTTTACAGTTAACTAATCCTTGATTAGGAGTGGATGACACGGCTTACCTTATTTTTTCATATAATACTCACAGATGACGCAATGCAATATTTATTTTGTACTAAACGAAAAATTTACATGCTGACATAATAGACACATACATATAGCATTGTAATTTTGAAGTTTCAATAGCAAAATGTCCTTTGCTTTGTGTTTCCAACCTTTTTTTATTGCAAAAACCCAAATACTATAAAAAAGTTAATGGAATAACTGTAGGTACAAACAACTGTTTCGGTTATTATTGTATATGATTTCGTAATAACAAGCTTTATGTTAAACTAATAAGAGCTTCAAGACTTAAGTTAAGGCGACCGCTAGAGCGCTTTCAAAGTATTCCCACCCTCAAATTAATATTAAAATAACCAAGGTGGGTATTTGCAGACTCACCGTTAAAGTGTAGAGTAGAAAAATCAGCTTGATATTGCAAAACTCAAAAAAAAAAACTAATTTGGGTTAAACCACATAGCGCATACTTGGATTTTAACAGAAAAATAACCAAACACAACACTACTTAGATATTAGATACGAATACATTGAATTTCAGGTACTTACCACATATTTTCAATGGCGCCTCAAGTTCTAAAAGTATGGGCTGTTGCAAAAATATTTCCCGCGACTTCAAGCACAGGCCTCTGACTTCGGCTTCGGTCATGTGAACTGGCTTTCCAGGTCGGCATCCTCGAACTGAAATTGATAATGTTGACCATTAAAACTAATTTTAAACTATGTTTTTAGCTTTAGAGTAGCCAAAAGAAGAGATACAGTTCAAAATTAGCACTGATAAAAACCTTTCACTTTTCTAAACAAGAAAAACGTATCACATTGCTCAAAAAAACGACCTCTATACGGTTTTAAAATTTATTTGATCAATGCATTTTAGATACAAATATGCCTCCAAAAAAACATTCGAAGATATAATGTTGTATAATAGAAAATAATAAAATCTGGAAAGGAAATAACTATTGATTCTTCTCAGTATATACTCAAATGACACCACATTTCTCATAGCTATTTTTGAACTTTTTGTTAAAATACTTGATGAGTATGATGCAAAAATATTGCAGAAATATTAACCTAAAACAATTTTCTAGCAATAAGAATACCTATATTAATAGTTAGTTACAAATTAGACATTGTGTGACTGAAGAGCAAGCATGTTAAGCACTATTTTATAGGATATACACATTACCATTTATTTAATACAATTAGCCACTAATATTATTTCCTACTTTATCTACAAGCTATTAAACAATCATTTTAAAAGGTGAAATAATCCAAGAGCTTCGCATGTGTAACGCTTGGCTATTAAAAATTCGCACCTCAGTTGATATGGTCATAGACTAATGATAAAATATTCTATGTACTTACTTAAATTCAACTAAATAGTAAATATAGCTAGATCATGAAAATAATAATGTAATTGCTTCAAACTGTTTTAAACAAAACAATTTTTAAGTTAACTTTTTAAGAAGTGCAGTTTACCTAAAATAATATTTTGCACTCTCTTTTTGCATACTTACATCACTTATTAATATTATTTTTGCCAAATTAAATGCGACTTTTTTGGTTTTCTATAACTTCTCTTCTGTGAATAAAATCAAGATTAAACCCCTAATGTTGTCTAGCAAAAAATGATATATGATTATAATAGTTATTTATGTATTAAGAGTGAAAAGTACAACTTTTTTGCTCGGAGAGTGAAGTTTGCCGCTCGACGCGAAGCGGAGAGCGGCAATCACTCGAGAGCAAAAAAGTTACTTTTTGCTCGTAATGCATACAACGTTTTTTCTGCAAACGATCAATTCCAAATAATGTGAATCACAACTGAGCATAACTGAAGACACAATCTGAAAATTTAAATCAAAGTTACAATGACGTTTTTAATAATTGGTTGATTGGTGGTAGTTGGTGTTGACAGCAAGCAAAAAAATCTTTTTCGCTTGCTGTCCTGGGCAACGCGCGGAAAAGTAAACTCACATTCTGATCCTCAAAAAAGACTAGGTTTTCGTTTGTCAAATGAAAGCGTAAAATGCGTCATTATTTGACGTTTGTAGAAAAAAAAATCATCATACATTAATCACAATCACAATTATTAATCATATGGGTGGTTGCTTTCTTGGGATGTGGTCCTTTGTTAAATAAAGTTACAGCAGGTACTTGAAACTTCGGATGTTATTTATTGACGTTTCGACACAAATTGGTGCTAGGGGTATTAGCCCTCGAAGTAGTTGTTTCTATTTGTTTCCTTCTTTATATAGAACTACAAGGTTTTGGAAATGTCGAAAGCAGACAAGTTTTCAAATTTCCAAATTGTAATTATACATGTGCAATTTTCGCATATCTTAATTAAACACTGGTTCTATATTCTATGCAAAAAGCTTAATATTTTTTGGCTTTTTAGCATTGATTTTTAATTACTTTATTAATTCATTTTAATATTTTTTTGCTTTATAAAATCAGCTTTGAAACAAACAATGTAATTCAATGCCGGTAGGGGTATTAGCCCCTCGTAGTTGTTTCTGTTTGTTTCCTTATTAACAGCTGCAATATTTTTGGAAATATTGAAAGCAGATAAGTTTTCAATTTTCAATTAGTAAATATTGCTTTTTTGCATATTTTAAACTAGAGTTTCCTACGAAAAAGCTAAAAATTTCGATCACTAACAAATTGGTGCCTTCATCAGAATTGTGTACACAAAACAATTTACTGCCTTGGTGTGAAGTTTCTGCATTTTTTAAAACTTTTTTCTGTTGTTACGATTCTGTTTTCTGGTTGCTGACACCATTTCGTACCGGTATTCTGTGTCCAAGGGTCACCATTGGTATACATCTTAATCAGATTTCGTAGGTAGCTTCCATACAACAGCTCATGACAGGAAATTCTTTACTGGTTACGTTTGAAGTCATAAAAGTTAAATTTAAATAAAAAAAAAAGAAAAAATGTTGCATTATTGCTTTGTACATGCGGCTCGCCGTGTCGAAGTCCTAAGGCTAACAGTCCGAGATATCGTACGGCACGCAGCATGTACTATGGGGAATTCATATTAGTCATCAATTGTTAATCATATATTGATAATTGTGCTAATGTATGATTATGGCCCTCAGAGACTGATAATTGAGACAATTGAGATAGCACTATATCTGGTAATTCTTGTGAATGAAGTTTAGCACTAAATCACAAGCATTTAGCACTATCAATATCACAAAATGGCATAACTCAAAATAATCACAATGTGTCATACTGTTTAATAATTTAAAGAGCAGAGCAACTGAGATCCCATTGTACTGCGTGGGAAAATAAAAATGACTATCTCGTTTAAATGACAACAAGTATAAAACAAATAATGCATTGGAATATAAGAAAGAAAAACAATTGAAATATATTCTTATTGATAATGCAGAGTTGGCAGTTCTACTCGTAAGTAGTGACGTTGTGAGAATTTTTTACTTTTTCTAATTTATAATGATGGTCCTTTTATTTTTTTATTTGCGTCTTATTAATAATCATCACTGTCACTCTATAATTTCATATTCAATATTAAAAATAATAAATAATGTAATAATTTATTCGAAGTAGGAAAGACGGAGCAGTAATAAGTAATTGGCTTTACATTGTGGTAATGACATTCAGCCGTTAAAAAAAAATAGTAATGATAATAATGTATTTAGTTAAGATTTTAAGGGTAGCACCACAATTTTATTGTGGTCAACCTGCAAGTATATCAAAACTTTTTTTGTTTTTAGTGAATTTATTGTTAACAGTTAACTATCTGGTTAGTTCTACTACTAAGGATAAAATTAAATCACTGTCTTGGTACTCTAAACAAACAATTTGTTAGTAATGCCAAAGCAATGCTCCTAACTTATACATATTAATAAACATTAGCCAAAACAATATTGAAGTGTCTAAACATCTTTAAAAAGTGTTTTGGTTCACTTCACGATCTTTAAAAAACGTAATAAACTTAATTTACAACTTCAGGAGAAATAATCTATAAGCCACTTACTTTGACATTTTTATCGTATCTTCTCGACCTGTCCTAAAAGTATAAAAAAATGGAGGTTTCAAAGGTAACTAGATGACAAAAATAAGTAAATGGGTAATAAGTATTTTCCTAATATCAATCAACTGATTGACCTGTTTTATAAAAATATAGGGTTGGAAACCGGGGTTCGAATAATTTCGCTGCAACTAAGTTTAGTTAAAACACTATTTATTTACTTGACAAAAAAAACCCAGTACAATTCGTCTACTTATAGTCCACTATTTAAAACTAACATTTTAAAATAACTCTCTATTATCACTTAGTCCTTTTAGCTTACTAAAAACGTTTCAGAATTGGACTTACACGTTTGATTAAACTGCAGCAGTCAATGCCTTTTATACCCAAATCCTACAAAACTAGAATATTTTCTAACTTACGTTGAATAAAGAAAGAATATTGCTAAACTGCCAACACTAATAAATTCCCAACCATCGTCGCTTGAAATTTTTTTATATTTTGGGAATTTAAAGAGGAATTTCCACTACAAAAGGAGGAATATGAAAAAAAGAGTATGAAATTCCAGCAAAAATATTGCATAAAGAATATGTCATATTATCTTTATAAGTGAGAATTGCCTAATGGATATTAAATCCTTTGACAGTACATCTGTTAAATTTTCAAGGTTTTGTGGCTAAGTGTATAGGATTTTGATATTGATACTTTTTGCTATGTCATATCTTAGTTAAAGTGATAGTATAGACAGAGTATAGAGAGTATATATTGTGAGTGAAAATCAGGTAGCGGTCTGGCAGAAACCCTGCCCAATATTTACTTACAGTTGATAACCTCCTCGAATATATACACACAAATAAACTTTAAGTAAAAAATTTATTCAGTGTCATGATCTGAAAGATAGAATCAAACTTAGTAAGTTAGTAAGTAATGTTGTAAGCCTCAAAGGCACTTTTTGGAAAAGGTGATTGGTTGTGGATCAGATTGATCCTTTCAACTTACTTTTAGACAATCCAACTAAAAATCAATAACAGGCCAGTCAATACCACTGACTGAAAGTTGAAAATCAGCTGAAATCAGCTGATAGTGATCAACCCGGACCGGATTTTAGTTTCCAAAAAGAGCTAAAGAAAGCGAGTAGTAGCTATATGGTCCTTACAACAGTTTATTTGTACTCATATAAAGTTTAACTGTAACTCATATAAAATATCAATAAAAGAATTTGCCAATTCCTTTTGTTAAATGCATTCTAATTTAAATTTTTTTTATTCTCCTTATCAGGATAAGGCACCCCACAGGTTGAGAACTGCTTATAAAGCCACAAGTTAAGCCATTTTGTGATGCAGACAGTGGTATTTCTAAAAATGTATACATATCTACTATATGCTTATTTACTATTTACTCTTACATTCAGAAGATGTAAATATTGTCCTGAAACCTGACTTCTTCTTAATTTCGGTCATATCAGCTTTCACGGCCTTGGTATTGGCTGTTGGTAAGAGACCATAAGAAGGGAGAAAGTTTGAAATTATAAGATATTTTTAAATTTTCTTGATATTAACACCATACTAGTTAACACAACCAGTAATTTTTAAGTAGTTAGGGGGTTCTATTTCAAAACCCTATTCAAAATGAACCACCTCATCCTGGACACTGTAAAATATTTTATTTTTTTGGTTTTTTAAATATGAATAAAATTTGAGCTTAGTATAAATACCAATATATAATGTTAAATAGCAACTTGTATTGATAAATGCACATTCAAATGGGCATAAAGTTCTAACATTTCTTATTTACAAGTGCAAACAAATAAAAAATTAATTCCCATGAGACACAATTTACCTTGAGACAGATGATGACATTACCTTGAGTGAAAATAATAAAAGTTTTAATTTCACCGCCATGCCGATGTAATGATAACAATACTGACTTTTCAAAAATTTAGATATGTCATGTTGTCCCCTACTTCCCATCCTAAGGGCAAGTTCGCATGAGCGCAACAGGCAAAAATGAGGAAATGTCAAAATTGCGGCATTAGCCCTCGGTGCAATAGCGCCAGATTCCAAACTCCAATCACAACTGAGATTTGCGTTCCGCCATTTTGCTCGTTGCTCTCATGCAAACGCGCACTATTTCCAAGCAGTTTGAAGCTATTTTGACAACTGTTAAGGATAGCTTAATGTCACTTTGGCATTCATCACATTATTAAGAGAGTTGAAATGTTTGGTGCTCATGCAATATTCACTACAGAGAAGAATATCTACTGATATACTGCTGTGAGTGCTCCAAACAAAGCAATTCATTGGATCAAAGAGAATCGAGAGATGTTGCCAAAATGACATTTAAATTGTCTAATAATTAAAAACTCAGTACACCCATTATTTTATTCAAAGAAAATATAACAACATGCCCATAACTACTGCAGTGTTTGTCTCCATGCATTGCATTTCTTCAGCAAAACATAAACATCCACTCAGAGATTCCTATGAAAAAGCATTGCAAAAAATGGTCACCAGAGACCAATCAAAAGCGTTTTACTCCAAGTGAACTCTCACCATGTATACACTGTGTCCGAGATAAGGAGGGCCACTATGGGAATCTTGAAAACGGTAAGAGATACAGATTTGGTTAAATGGGAGGAAAGTTGCAAAATCAAAAGCCTAACACAATGGTGTTTCAAAATCTATGATTTTTTTTTGGGTTTTGAGATATTTTGAAAAAATTGAGTTTCTTGATTTTACATATTTTTTTTCTGTCGTTAATATTGGACCTAGACCAAAACTGATGGCACTTCTCCACAGTAACCCTTAATGCTCTTTAAAGTGGCATTGTCAGTTTTTTGCGAAACTTTTTGAGGAAGTGTTATACATCCTTGAATTCGGAATAAAAAGGGCTTTCTGAATCTGATGTCAGAACTACAGATCCGTATTTAAAAAAAAAAAGTTTATGATGGTTCCGCAAAGACAAAATGTCGGATTAAAGAACTGACAATGCCACTTTAAAGAGCATTAAATTGATTCGGTTTCGGTCTAGATCCAATATTAACAATAGAAAAAAATTATATGTAAAATAAAAAAAATTTATTTTTCCAAAATATCTCAAAAACCAAAATTTTTTTTGCAGATTTCTAAACGCCATTGTGTTAGGCTTTTGATTACGCAACTTTCCTCCCATTTAACCAAATATGTATCTCTTACCGTGTTCAAGATCCCCATAGTGGCCCTCCTTATCTCGGACACAGTGTATACAAGGAACCATCAACATGTTATCTTAATTTCCTTTAAATGCTTGGTGCACAGTATTGATCAAACCCCAATTTTAATGTTGTTTCAAGTGGCTTTGCACAGACTACACCTAGTCCTAATTTAGAGCTAGTTTTAAAATCCTGTGTCACCTCTTGGCTCATGAAAATGCAATAACTGACAAGTCAAATCAAATTTTCATTGAAAATCAAAGTTTTGGGAGATTGATGTTATCGGTAAAATATTTATAAAAGTGAATTTAAGAGTGCTTTTGTACTTGGAACTTTAAAAAAATAATGTCATGCTCCATTTACCTATTGACTGCTTCTTGCTTATAAGTACCATTGAATTTGTGGAAGTAGAGACCAGGGGATTATCTGTGATTAGAAATATAGATCTGCCCCGGCCCTGAAGTTTGCCTTGTATTCAACTCCATTTATATAAGGATTCTTATATTATAAATATGTATCAATGTCAACAAATCTAGGCCTAGGATTTTCAGACATAAAAAAGTAATTATTGAAATATCCCTGTTTTCTGTCAAATTGATTTTAATGGTATTAAAAAATTTAGGATGATTCCCTAATATTAAATGTTAAATAGTCCAGGTACTATATAAATCCACTCATTTCTATAAAAAATTCATTGATTTGACAGGTGTATGAATTTTGGAATGATTTCATTTGGGGCAACATTTCAGGTTGGGAACTGGGCCAGTTTAATTGTATATTCCTAAAAGATTCCAAATAACTATAAACTAATTGTAAATACCTTCTAATAGTCGTTGAATCAAGCTATCAACGTTTAATTCGGGCTCTGCCATTTTCCTGCTTCCACCCAACACACAACAAATCAAAACCAAATAATCTTCCGAAAAAAATTGAAATGTAAAATGAATGACTGTCACTTGTCACTGAATAAAAAGCATTTTCGCGTGACTGTTCAAGGGTTTCCTCAGAATGATTCCGTTCCTTGTTTTTTTTTTCAATAACAATTTTCCGTTGTAGAAAGACGGAATACTTTCCATGCGCTTCACCCGAAAACGCGATCAATTGTTGACGGATGGCTGAAAGAAATGACTTAGAAGATATGGAGAGAGCCAATAAATGCTGGTATTTCCCTAAAAATGATCCCGTTTTTTGGAAGGAAGTAAATTTTATAGCGTTTTCTTTCGGTAAAACCGGGCAGCACTAGCGTTGCACTGTTGCGAATTACATGTTCTTTACGCGCGCTAGAGATAAGAAAATACGGTATTTTATTTTTCATTGTATTAAATTATACAAAGTATACAGTATTAAAGGCAAAAAAATGGCGGGATTTTTTTCACTACTGGATTACGATTAGGATAAGAGCGTAAAAGCGAGATCTTATTGCATTTAAAAATTAACAAAATGATTAATTTTATTGAGAGAATGTATGATATTAGTAGTATAAATTAAGGTGTTATTTTTATAATTCAAATCCAATTTTTCCTTTACATTAAGAGTAACCAGAGTGGCCCACTCAGCCCATTCTCAACACAGGATTCAATAGCCATTATTTTCAAAATGTTGTTCAAGTTCAAACCCTCCTACATGACATGGCTTTTGTCCCAAATAAATATCTATATAAAATAATGCACGCATGCTGTCGAATCCAGCATTTATATGGTCTCTTTCAGATTCTGGCAAATCCTGCTTAGGACAAATTTGCAGGTGCCTCACCATTCTATAGTAATTTTTTGCAAATTGCTTTGAGCAGAATTTGCACTTTTTCACGGAATTGTTATTATTTGGTTGAACGACAAAATATTTTTGTATTATTGCCCAAATTTGCCAGGCCTCCCCATTATTACTATATCATACACGTTTACTTCACTACTAGTACGGGGTGTTCATTATAAAACTTCATCTAGCAGGCTATGAAATTTTGACAGAAAAGGATGGCATAATCAAAGTAAATGGACTTTTGTTTCTCCATCCTTTCCTTTTGACATTTCACAGCCAACTAGATGAAGTTTTATAATGAACACCCCGTACTAATGATAAAATAACAATTTTTTTTCATAAAAAAATTAAAAGAAATAGACTAAACTTAAAAAATAAAGTCAGTTATATGTCATTCAAGTCATATGTCATTCTGCTACAACGTTGTCTACTCTTCACAGTGTTGCCAGTAATTTGTATAAAATGAAGAGGTTAAGTTAAATACATACCGTATTAAACGCTATAATACAATGTATAATACATTTGTATTTTCAAACTTTTAACATTCAAATATTTACACTTTCACTTCACTAACGCGCGCATATTGGGGTGTTCTATTGGATAACTGGTTGGGCCAGTTTTGAAATGAGTGCCAACTTTTTGGCCCGACCTCTTCAAGATCGTTGAAGTTAAGTTTCAGAAAACCTTAGAGCTAGTTCAGCTAAGGGCTAGGAACCCTAGGGCTCTAGCTAGGAAATGGATATAAGTTCGATCTTCGATTGGATTGGAAATAAGAAATAATAAAAATCATGTAGTGAAATGAAAGTGTATAATACAAATGTATTATACATTGTATGATACCGTTTAATACGGTATGTATTGTCGCGCAGTGTCCCCCCAGCCGATAATGATAATCGGTAATAATCCGTTTAATCGGTGGTTGCGTGGGGGCGGCTGTGTTCGCGGCTGCTGCCATGTTGCCGCCGTGTCTGCGGAGATTCGACTACGTGGATGTTCTAAGTCCAACGTACGTTCTTGCGCCAAATCTCTTTTACCACGCTGCAAGGGGGACCCAACTCTTGGAAAGGATCTATTGTCCCTTAGGTCGCTAATTCAAATAATGTAAAATTTAATAATTTGGGAATGCCAGCAAGGTTTTATTGTTTAAGCCAAAACCTGCAGAACGCAAAAAAAAACTAATTTAATAGTAATTAAGGAAGAATAAAATTAAAAAAGATAATTCTTAGTTTTCTCAGGAATCTGAAATAAAATAGCGGCGGACGTGAACTTTTCGCGATAAGCTCAGTGGTCCCCAGAAACGTGTTAGACGGGTACACGATTTCTTACTAAATTGGAAAAACACAACAAAGAAAACTAAACTAACGACGCAGTGTAGAAGAGAACATAATTCTGCCAGTAGCTGGGATGCTCGATATTACGGTGAGCAAAACACTACTATAATATACTAAATGATTCAACTTCTACAACTACTCTACAAATACTTAATTGCCGGTAGTCTCCTGCGTCTGCAAAGTATCCGCTATCTGCAAGAAAATGGCCTATTCAGGAAAAGGGCAGAGGTGGGTTGACATTACATTATTGCATTTATGGCACAACCGAAAAAACACTCCACGAAACTTTTCGTAGACGAGCAATAGCCGAATTAATTGTTGTGGCACTAATTAAAAATACAAATCATTAGCGCGGATTTCTAAAGCGAGATTCAAAAAAGGGGGAAAAATTACGAATTGGCGATAATCAGAACGGCGGAGCCAAGGACTTTTCTCGCGGTACAATTCGAACTTTTTTGTCTTCCCGGTTAATCGTCGCTTTTTGATGTAACTCTATTGAGTTCAAAACCGTCTCTCTCTTTCGAGTGTCGAAGATCTTCTTTCTTTCGCCACCCCCTCGGTACCTCGCATCCCCGAAAGGGTACTGCCGAAAAAATCGATACCACCCTGACCAGTGGCGAATAAATTTTAAAAACTTTGGACAGCGCGGGCATAAATTTAAAAAATGAGCTTTTCTGGAAAATCTGCTAGTAGAAGAAAATTGAAAATGTAATCATTGGACAGAAGAAATGAAGCTCTTCAAAATGACACCTCACATGACATAGTTTAATTGACAATTAAAGCTTTTTATTGAAATTAAATGTTAATTTCCTGGCTCAGTGAATTAAGACATTAATTGCTCGAATTTACAATCAAAGGATCAGAAATTAAAAGCTCTATCTGCTGAGAGAATAAGATTTTAATTTCAATTAACGATATTCGCAAAATCGCCTTAATTACTAAACTATTGTTCGGGTCACGTCACAGGTCTGAAATTCTTTCAAGGGCCATAAACCATTAAAAGGGGTTAATGGGCCGATTAAAGAAGAAGGGCAATTGTAGGGTATCATGTTTTATGGCCGGAATTCCCAAGAAATTGTGAAAGTGCCTGTCCAACACTAACAAAAGAAATGATCTTGACGAAAATAAAAATTATTGCAAACATATGTGCATTTAGGGCATCGTGGGGCTGGTTTATTTAGAAAACCGAAAAATAGAAAAAACTTCCATAAGATTAAAGCTTAAAAGTTTCGAAAAATGGCTTACAGAGTTGCCACGTTTCCACACATGAGCTCATATGCAAACAGAGAGGTCAGTTTGCATAACAGTATTTAACCTCTTTGTTTTATACAAATTACTGGCAACACTGTGAAGAGTAGACAACGCTGTAGGAGAATGACATATGACTTAAATGACATATAACTGTCTTCATTTTTTAATTTTCGTCTATTTGTTTTCATTTTTTTATAAAAAAAATTGTTATTTTATAATTAGTAGGTACTAGTAGTGAAGTAAAAGTGTTTAATATGGTCATAATGGGAGGCCTGGCAAATTTGGGCAATACGTAATACAAAAATATTTTGTCTTTCAACTAAATAATAACAACTCCGAGAAAAATTGTTCTGTTTGGAAGTTCAAGTTCTGCCCAAAGCAATTTGCAAAAAATTACTATAGAATGGTGAGACAGCTGCAAATTTGTCCTAAGCAGGATTTGCCAGAATCAGAAAGAGCCCATATAAATGCCCACTCATTACTGGATTCGATAGCATGTGCATTATTTTAGATAGGTATTTATTTGGGACAAAAGCCATGTCATGTAGAAGGGTTTGAACTAGAACTACATTTTGAAAATAATGGCTATTGAATCCCGCGTTGAAAGTGGGCTCCCTGGTTACCCTTAATCTAAAGGAAAAATTGGATTTGAATTATAAAAATAACACTTTAATTTATACTGCTAACATGACACATACTCTATATAAAATTAAACATTTTGTAAATTTTTAAATTGCAATAAGATCTCCCTCTTACGCTCTTTTCGTAATCCTAATAGTAGTGAAAAAAAATCCCGCCCTTTTTTGAATTTAATACTGTATAATACAATGTATTTAACTTTGTATAATACAACGAAAAATAAAATACCGTATTTTCTCATCTCTATATAAAATAAAGAGGTTAAATACATACCGTATTAAACGGTATAATACAATGTATAATACATTTGTATTATACATTGTTTGTTCTATTGGATAACTGGTTGGGCCAGTTTTGAAATGAGTGCCAACTTTTTGGCCCGACCTCTTCAAGATCGTTGAAGTTAAGTTTCAGAAAACCTTAGAGCTAGTTCAGCTAAGGGCTAGGTGCCCTAGGGCTCTAGCTAGGAAATGGATATAAGTTCGATCTTCGATTGGATTGGAAATAAGAAATAATAAAAATTATGACAGTGAAAACTGTTTTGCAATAATTTGAGGTAAGGCGTCATGACGTCATCACGTTGGTCAATAACGTACGGGACATTCCTCTCCTTGGTAACTTTGACACCAAAATATGGTGATTGGAATCCGATGCACTATGCGCGAGTGCGTGGATTGTTGCCAATTCTCGAAACCTACTTGGTTAGAGTCACATACATCCGTCCGTATCGAATATATTTAAACGATCAAACGAACTTACCTGTGAAGTTCGATCGTAATTATACGATGCGCCTCACCCGAAGAGATCACATTAGGTTTCACTTTGTAGTACAGCTTGTTCTGTGCTTTAGGCCACATATTTTATAGACAGACAAGAAAATGACGCCTGTCACTGTGTCTGTCACCTTCACTGACAGTCGACATCTTTTCATTTTATTTTAAAGAGCAATATTTCGAAAAATTTGTTGGGCGGGATATTTTATTTTTAATTTTAATATGAATATAATGGGAAGGGTGTGATCTCTTCGGGTGAGGCGCATCGTATAATTACGATCGAACTTCACAGGTAAGTTCGTTTGATCGTTTAATTATACTTCAGCGCCTCACCCTCGAGATCACATTAGGTTTCACTTTGTAGATGTTTAAAGATATTTCGAAATATTTTTTTTTTTTTTTTTTTTTTTTTTTAAACGGAAAGACACTTTTATTAAGTGAACTAACGTTTACTAGACGATGTCATCTTGCTAACACTCATATACATGAGAACGAGAAACAACTAACATGTAACAAAAAAAGGTAACAACAAAAAACTAACTCAAAATGTTAGTTAGTAATTAAGGAAGTATAAAATTGACCTGGTTGTTTTGCCAGTGGTCTATTATCAAATCGGGCGAACACCGATGATGTTTTTGTCCATCCTGCCGTTTTGGAAATAATGTCCCAAGACACGCCTTGACGGGCCGCTGCCGAAGTGGATGCGTGTCTTGTTGAATGAGCTGAGAAAACTTTTGCGTCTATGCCTGCCGCTGCTAGTAACGATTTTATCCATCTAGCTATGGTATCCTTCGAAGCCCGCTTGTAAGGAGGGGTGGTCGCCAGGAAGAGATAGTCTTGGTCTTCCTGTCTGAAAGGTTTTGTTCTCTCGATGTACTCGATTAAGCAAGTTGCAACACATAATTTTGTATCCGGAAAGAAAGGTAATTGAAGAACCGGGCATAAACTATTCAATCCAGTTGTTTTTAGCCTGTCAGTTATACAGATCTGAATTCCTTCTGAATTTATAATTACATTTTCAACTCTTATTAAGTATAAGAACTGAATCCTTTGACCCGAAGCTACAGCTAATAACATTGACAGTTTTTGGGATAAATGCAAAGTGGGTAACGTCTCATTATCGTCCAATGATATCAAGTGATCCAAAACTATCTTTGGGTCCCAAGTGATCTGATATTTAGGTCTGGAGGGCCTCAACCTCTGAACTCCCTTCATGAAACGACGCAATAAAACATTCTGGTTCAAATCGGTCCTTAATACTAAACTCAATGCCGCCCGATGTTGATTCAAAGTGCCGTATTTAACCGGTCTTTGGTCGAGTTCACGCTGCAAAAAAGTTAATACTTGTCCAGTAGCTGCATTAAAAGGGTCTATCTCCTTAGTCGCGCAAAACCTCCACCAGGCTTGCAAGGATGAATTGTATTGTTTCTTGGTGTTTTCAGATATGGATTCGAAAACTGTGTCTACTGTAGAATCTGGATAGCCTCTGATCAGAAATCCCTTGCGGATAACACTCCTCCAACCAGGATAAGGTTGGGGTGGAGCGGGTGGCAGTTTCTGAAAGGGGAAAACAATAAATTCTTATGAGGCCCCACAGACACAATATCTGAAAGCAATAATTGTTTAAATAAGGGATACCAAGCCTGGCTCGGCCAGTCTGGCACTATTAAAATTCCTTTTGCTTTATCTAAAATAATCTTTTTTAAAACACGTAAGATCAAAGAAAATGGAGGAAATGCATAAAAAAATTCGTTACTCCAACAACAAGTAAAAGCGTCATTGCATAGAGCATCAGGGTCCCTTGACCAAGAAATGTACCTCTTGCATTTTTGTTTTGACGTGATGCAAATAAATCAATGGTAGGCAAACCAAATCTATGTATAAAAATGTTAAAAGCCCAATCGCTTAATTCATATTCCGTTTCGGGGCATATCTTTCGAGATGCGGTGTCTGCTTTGTTAGAAGTAGAGCTGACATATGCACAATATAAAGATAAATTGCGCCTTTCGCAAAACTTCCAAATCTCTCGTGTCAAATTGTTGTAAACTGAGTGCTGAACACTACCCATTTTATTGATATACGCAACTACACTAGTATTATCAACTCTCAACAAAATCCTTTTATGACTCATCTCTTTGGAAAAACACTTTAAAGCCAAAAACACCGCTAATAACTCTAGATATATAATGTGTTTCTGAGCTTCGCTGGAGGTCCACCATCCAGAGATAGTTTCTCTGTTGCAAAAAGCGCCCCAACCAGTATTGGAAGCGTCCGTGTAGATTTCCATATCAAAACTATCCTGATAAATCTCAGCTTCTGTCTGATTTATAGAGCGGTACCACCAAAGAAGGTCACATCGTGAAGCCTTTTTGAGAACCATAAACCTATTATAATTTTGACTATGCATTCTTAAAGCTAAAATCTTTTCTCTTTCTAGTCTTTTTAAATACATTCTTCCATATTTTACACCCGGACATGCGGCAACCAGGGTCCCTATAACCTGAGCAAAAACTTTAATTTTAACTCTGGATTTAGTAAGTAAATTCCTAATAAGAAACAAAATTTTTTCCCGCTTTTCCTGGGTTAGGCCTATAGTCATCTTTTCAGAATTGAAAAGAAAACCTAGATATTTACACTGTTTAGAGGGAATTAAGGAACTTTTTTGGTCATTAATTATGAAACCTAAGCGTCCCAGGGTCTGAATAGTAAAAACAACCTGTCCAACACATTTGTCCTTTGATGATGCTATAAGAAAAAAATCATCAATATAACTGACACATTGTATACCTCTCATTCTTAGGAATTTTATCACTGGCTTTAATAATTTAGTGAATACAGATGGGGCAGTACTCAAACCAAATGGAAGACAATTAAATTGAAATATATCTTTATCTACTTGAAATCTCAGATACTTTTTGTATTCTGGATGAATAGGTACTAAGTAGTAAGCATCCTTCAGGTCTAAAGTTGCCATATAGTAATCTTGTTGAATTAATTTCATCACCATTCTAATATCTTCCATTTTAAAATGAGAAGTAGGAACAAATGAATTCAATTGTTTCAGATTTAATATAAATCTATTTGAACCATTACTTTTCTTTGTCAAAAAACAGGATGACACAAACTGCCCTTCTGTACTGATGCAACTTGAAACTACACCTAAAGAGAGCAATGTAAACACCTCATTTTTCAACGCTTTTAAAGCTTCCTGCGAACCATTAGAATTCACTGAGGTTTTAACTTTTAAAACTGGGGTGGTATGAAAAGGAATTTTGTAACCATACAAGAAATGCTTAACCACAAATGATGAATGTGGTAAGCTATTCCATTCCTCTGTAAAGAGTCCAAGCCGGCCAGCTATTTTTTCACCTGAGTGCAGGGAAAATACTTTTAAACTTTGACTCACCTTGCAGTCTATTTTGGTTGTACCCTGTAGTTGTGACTCTTCTGGTTGTCTATTCTCCCTCGGTTCTTGAGGGCTGGCCCCTGGTGTCTCCCATACTTGGAGGATACTAGGCGTCGCGAATAAGGAGTTTGCCCTTGGTGTCTCAGGTATTTCCCTGGGTTTTCCTGAGACGGGCGCGACCAGTTTAAATTACTGGTGGTGGAGGGCTTGTGATTCTCCCCAAATTTTTGAGTGGCAGAATAAAACCTAAGTTCTTTGGACGATTTCTCCAAATCTTTAACTGCTTTGAGCCTATCGCCCAAATCTGCACCAAAAAGGAAGGAATCCACTTTTCCTGTGCGAGCTACCTCACGGGCTTTAATACTCAAATGAGGATAGAGCTGTCCTCTACGATGGAAAGATATTTGCCGGAACAAATCTAAAAGTATCTTACTTCCATCACATAACTGTGGTAAAAAAGGTTTTAGAACACTACTGCTCTCGTGAGACAAAGCCTTATTTAAAATGTGTCCCATTGCCATGATAGCAGTACTCAACTGGTTTTGCATACTACAAAGACTCTTGTCTTTGTTTTGAGATGTGGATGATAAAAAATGGGCTATCTCAGGATTAGTCTGAGGTGCTTTTAGTCTTTCGCAGTTTAGTGCCAAAGGATACTTGGTTAATAGCCCTGCTCTTTCCTCTCGAGGTAATCCTTCTTTTAAAATGTTGGACCAGCGTGGCACTAATAATTGGTGTAATTCTATGCCACTAGACTTGTTAGCTTCAGGGTCCTCCCCGAGTGACTGTAAAACCTCTGGGTCTATTGCTATTTCCAAAGCAGGAGAGTCTCTATTTGTTAAACCCTGTTCAACTTGCAGTACGCTTACCGATGGGCTGCTCTGAGTGGTATGTGAAACGGTTGGAGTTTGAGACTCCCAATCTGAACAGTCAGGACTGTTACTGTCATTATTGTACGAGGGCTGATTTGAGACTAACAAAGATTCTAGTCTTTTTAAGCGTTGTTCCAGATCGTGAGTTTTCTTGCTTGAGCGAGAACTTCTTGAGCAAGGCGACTTCTTTGAACGTTTGTTCATAGGACTGGAGTGAGGACTTTTTGACCTAGATGTACTTCTTGGGCGCTTTCCTCTCCCCCTTCCACTGCTTGAATGAGCAAGTGAGGTACAGGAAGCACTTGAATGCTTCACATTATTATCCTTAACCCTATTCAAGCGAGGACTTCTCGAACGGGACTGTTTTGGGGGCCTGGATTTCCTCAGTTCCTGTCTATCCATGCTCAAGCGAGAACTTCTTGAGCAAGCTTGTTTATTATCATTGCCATTGCTCCTGCTCGAGTGAGGACTTCTCGAGGAGGAACGTGAGGACCTTCGCCGTGTGGATGATCTTTCCATGTCTAAAAAATACAAATTTATGTTAAGATGTATGCAGATTTAATAAATTTATAACAAATTCCAAAATTTCCCATGTGGCTTTCAAGCACAAAAAAAAACAGAATGAAAAGATGTCGACTGTCAGTGAAGGTGACAGACACAGTGACAGGCGTCATTTTCTTGTCTGTCTATAAAATATGTGGCCTAAAGCACAGAACAAGCTGTACTACAAAGTGAAACCTAATGTGATCTCGAGGGTGAGGCGCTGAAGTATAATTCCTTTACACGCATTTACGTCGAGTAACCTGAGTGACTCATGCAGAATGGAAGTATTGGCAACATTGGATGTCACGAATCAGGAACCAAGTGCTCTGGACGCTTATTCTATAGGAAAGAGTGAAAGTGAAAGTGAGAATTGCTGACCAATGGACTTCGTCAACAGAATTTTTGGTTGTCAAAATTCTCACTTTCATTTTCACTCTTTCCTATAGAATAAGCGTCCTGGGCTCTGGTCTCAAAGCGAAGCGCATAGAAGGGGCGAATTCCAAAATTCACCGGGTCATCTAACGGTTAAGCTGGTCATGTGATGGCCATCTAGCAATTTAATGTATTAAACAGGTGACTGATCTACCCGGTAGATGATCTGGTGAATTTTGGAAATCGTCGTAGTACGTGGGTCGTGGGCAGTGACTTTGTACTACTAGACCCAGGCATGGCGACCCCACTTGTTGTAAATATAAATATAGCATTGACGTATTTTATATAAGCCTATCTCTTTCGTCGTAACAAAACTCCCAATATTTTGTCATTGACGTGGAACCGGTACAATTAGTGATGCCAACGTTGACATACGAAGTTAAAAATTGGCTATTCTCATCCTTTGGTTTCTTAATAAGAAGGTAAGAATAGCAATACTCTCAAAGCGGTCTCCCGACCGATTATTTATTATAAAAAGGTCAGAAAAGCAGGAAACGTCATGCATACGTCGGTGCTTGTTTTGACAATAAAGGATGCCACAAGAGAGATAAGCTATATGTTAAGGGTATCAAGAAATGGCCAAATTTCAAAACTCACCGGTAAGTCTACCGGTGAAGCCGGTCATGTGATGGTCATCTAGCAATTCAATGGATTAAGCAGGTGACTGACTTAACCGGTAGACTCACCGGTGAGTTTTGGAATTCGGTCAATCTGGTAAACGTCCCTGTGCTATCGTGTCCAGATTTTGAGAAACTGTCTCGGATGCAAATGACATGAGAACAATGATATACCTACTGATTCGGGTTTGAATCTTGATAAGGCAGACTTCGTGCTCTACACAGGATAAAAGGAAATTAAAAGATTTATGTCAACCATGCTGTTCAAGAAACCTCTGTTACTGATGCCTGGCACCATATTCGTATGATTTTATTATATACGGAGAACATCAATTACTCAGAATTGATCGAAACGGTAACTCCCCAGTTGGCTATGAAAACCTCGCAGATGAGAGAAAAGATCTCACTCCGCATGTTTATTGTGCATCACGTGCTTGCTGAAAAATGAGTGACGTTTTTAATTTGACAATTTACAAATGACAAATTTTGAGGTACCTAATATCGATTATGATATTTAAATTGGGGAATAAAAGTGAATTGTAAATTTCTTACTTTTAAATATCGAAATACGATAGTGGGTCTGGGATGAGGCGATGGCCCATTCGAAGGCCCATTTGAAGATATTTAGCTGCTTTTGCCCAACGAAAACGTAGAAAAAACTAAATGCTTCATTTCGATTTAAATAGTTATCAACGTCCTTCCCTGAATCCTGCAGGATGTTAAAGTTGTAGACTTAAACATCGTACAAATTTCTGTTTTTGTAGAATATTCAATATTGGAAAAGTGAAGCCAAATGAAATTGAACTCCAAAAGATTAGTTAAACTAAATAACGTAAGCACTTACCGAAATGAACTGTTGATAGTTGTGGCTCTTGACGTATTACAAACAAGGCACATAATATGTTTAACATTCTTTTTGGAAGCCAACTTATTAGTGATTTCCTACAGTTTAGCATGAACTGAATAACCTGAACAAAGTATGACGTGGAGATCCAATAAGGGTTCATTGGGATGATAAGTTACACTCCCGGATACGGGCAAATCACCAACATTTGTTTTGTTATAAAACAAACACATATACCTGTGGTAGAGAAATCCAAGTTGAAAGTTCAAGATTCAATCAAAGCGTCGGTTCCGTGGTTCAGGCGTCTTCAAAAAGTAGGGTTAAATGCAACGTTGAGAGATGTAATTTTTATTACCGTTTGTAGGTGTTAAAAAATTTAATTTAATGTGACATTTATCTGTTTTATATATTTTTATATTTTAATATTATTCTTTCTGTAATAATGTATATATATCCTGCATAATCTTAAAAATACTAACAGTAATTATAGGTAATCATATTGCGCTTTGCGTCCTATCAATACCTAATTAGAAAGGTGTTGGATCGCAGGTATAGGACAAATAGCCACTTCACTTCCTCGAAATCGCCAACGTTTCGACCTTTATTTTTAGGTCTTCCTCAGGGCTTTTTCAGTCAGTGAAGAATGTCACCAAAGCTTATACAGACCGTCATGGCAGTACATAAAACCAAAATTGTTAAAATCCAGACGGTGCACGTAAAAGACAAGCAACAAACACACGGGCCAACGAAACAAAAACCTTTTGTCCAGGACTGCCTGATGGATATTTTGACGTTATACAAAAATGATCCAGCTGAGAGACCAAATGTTAACAGTAGGATGTCTTTTGGATACTAAATGGACATGTCCATCAAATGTAGAAATTTGTACCTTCTGTATAATCCATTGGACAGCCTTTGGACTAATCTGGGCTCTTAACGGTATATCCATTGGACATGCGGATTTACAAAAATATTAGTCCATTGGACGTCTATAGGATTACGTTGTGCTGTTTGGGACATCATCTAACGGATTCCGTCGACGTGGCTGGTCATAAAATATTGTTACGATTCGCAGAGACGCCGCATCGTAGGCGGGGCAACGCGTTGGTTGGTGGATCTTCGCGACCTATCCGCGCTGCGTCATGGCCGACACGAGTGATTTATTGCTCGGTTTAATCTAGAAGGCAGTTGTTTACAACCTTTTTTTTATGTGAGATTATTCAAGAATTCTTATAAAGAACTTTCTAGGTTTTTCTGTAATCTTAGGATTGTGTATAAAAGGAGAACGCGAGCGCGCAATAGTGATAGTATTATTTTAAGCAAGCTATCAGTAAGCTAAAGTACGAAGCGATAATAGAAGGCTATAAAGTGTTAAGTAGTGAGTTATTTACTAATCGAATTGTACCTGTGTGTATTTGTGGAGTAAATAAATAGTGTTTTCGTGTTAAATCGTTACACTGGAATTATTGAACCCCGAGTTCGCAACAATTGGTGTCAGAAGTGCGACTCCAGTGGGAACTTGAGAACTAATATTGCTGAACTGTAAGTGAGTGCTTCATTACCGTTACGTTTTTATGCCAGTGACCAGAAGCCAGCATCAAGCGATGGAGGATCAACTTGCCGCCCTGCTGTCCCTTATGCAACAACAGAAGGAAGAGCAAGAAAGACGTGATGTGGAACAAAAAGAAGAACAGGAAAGACGTGATCAAGTACAGGAGCAACGTTATCAACAACAGAAGGAAGAGCAGGAGCGCCGTTATCTAGAACAAAAAGAAGAGCAGGAAAAACCTTATAAGGAACAAAAAGAGGAGCAAGAAAAACGTTATAAAGAACAAAAAGAAGAGCAGGAAAAACGTGATCAAGTACAAGAGCGACGTCATCAACAACTCAAAGAAGAATGAATGAACCATCTCGCAGTCAGGGAGCAACAATTGGAAGAAAGAATAATGCAATCCGTTAACGAATCCGTTAACGAAGGACTCGAAGCTGTCAACCAGAGGGTTCTCGAGCTAGAAAATAAATCCCGTGAACAACTTGAGGACGACAACGTGTCTACAGAGAGTTTTAGCACATCCAACGCTAAAGTTAAGCCTCCCGACTATGATGGTACTACGGCCTGTGAAATTTATAAAACGCAATTTGAGGCAGCTGCAAAAGCTAATGGTTGGTCCGAGCCCCAGAAAGCTACATCATTATTGGTAGCACTTCGTGGAAAAGTGGCTGAGTTACTCCAATCTCTGTCGCCAGCGGATCAAAGTAATTATGCAGCTTTAGTACACTCTCTACAACTACGATTCGGAAATGAGCACAAAGAAACCGTGTTCCAGGCCAAGGTGAGGATGAGACAGCAAAGGTCAGACAGACTAATTCACCTGGCATACCCATCAGCCCCTGAATGTTTCCAAACGCAATTTGCCACCGAAAGGTTCATTGAGGGAGTTCGTGATAGTGACATCAGATATCACTTACGTCTAATAAGGTCCAGGAATATCAGCGAGGCACTAGTTCGGGCCCTGGAATTCGAGGCGTCACGAGTGTCATCGAGTTCTTCTGCAAGTGTAAGAGTGGCAACTTGCGGTGACAAGAAGAATACGTCTTTGGCTGACCCCATGGCCAGTTTACATAAAGCGATGAAGGATATGGCAGTCAATATGCAAGCCTTGTTAGAAAGAACTCCCCGATCAACAGGCAATCGGGACATAAAATGTTTTAACTGCGGTAAACTGGGTCACGTCAAGAGTAACTGCCGTAATAGGGCAAGAAGTCCGTCACCGTTGTTTAGAAAACCGAGCGGCAACCAAAACCGCCCTAGAATTCAGGAAAGTCCAATTCCTGTCAATGTAAGGGGGCAATTGACCGAGGCCGTTAAGATCCCCAGGATCAGTCAAGTCAACCCAATCAAGTCAAGTCAATAATTTGGGTGGCAAAAGTGTTACAGAGGCCGGATGCATTAAAGGACAGAAGATCCAAACTGAACATCGACAAGGAAGGTGTCACGGAAATGCCGATACATTGTCTAGACGGTCATGTAAAGAAGATAGTCAGCATTGTCGAAGAACTCAGCAACGTGAGGGACATCCTTCTGTAAGGAGAACGTCGGTAGAAAGAAACGATGGCTGGACCACACAGACGCTTCGAGAAGAACAAATGAACGATTCAGATATTGCACCCATCCTCTCTGCAAAGAATGACGACAAGAGACCAGAATGGCAAGAAATCGCTGGTAAAAGTCCAAACCTGAAGGCGCTATGGGCCCAGTGGCACTCTCTTAAAATAGAAAATGGACTACTGAAGGCGAAGTGGGAGAGTCCGGATGGCAAGTCCGTAGTCAGTCAGTTGGTTGTTCCTGATAGAAGAAAATCAGATGTACTACAGGAAATGCACAACGGAACAAGTGGAGGTCATTTTGGGGTCAATAAAACCTTGGCCAAAATTAATGAGCGGTTCTACTGGGTGAATTATCATGAAGACGTCGAATCTTGGTGCCGCAAGTGCGAAGTTTGTTGTGCCACAAAAGGACCTCGAACAAGATCACGGGGTCGAATGGTGCAGTACACTGTAGGTGCTCCATTCGAGAGGGTAGCAATTGATGTCGCGGGACCAATTTCCTCAGACTGAGTCAGGCAACAAATACATCCTGGTCGCCATGGATTATTTCACTAAATGGCCTGAAGCGTATGCCCTGCCTAATCAAGAAGCAACGACTGTGGCAACGGTGCTGGTAAATGAAATGTTCTGCAGATTTGGGGTGCCTCTCGAACTTCATTCTGATCAGGGCCGAAATTTTCAATCGGCTGTTTTCCAGAAAGTCATGGAACTTCTCGGAATTCGCAAGACCAAAACAACTCCTTTGCATCCACAGTCGGATGGGATGGTAGAGAGGTTTAATCGGACCATGGAACATTACCTGTCTAAAATGGTGGCAGATCATCAGCGTGATTGGGACCAACATCTACCTCTCATGTTGATGGCATATCGAGGCTCTACGCATGAAGCCACTGGTTATACTCCGGCGAGAGTAATGTTCGGAAGGGAAATGAGGCTTCCTGAGGATTTGATGTATGGTACATAACACCAGAAAAAGAGTCGCTCAGCTCTGAGAATTTTGTGGAGGAGCTTAAGGAGAGGCTGAACAATGTTCATGAACAAGTCAGGAATAAACTGCGGATGTCCAGTGATCGAGCCAAAGCAAGATATGACTTACTAGCTAACTCCCGCGGCTTCCAGGATGGTGATTTGGTGTGGATATACAATCCGCGGCGAAAGGTGGGGAAGTCGCCCAAACTTAGCCAAAATTGGGAAGGACCTTATACAATTATAAAGAAGATTAATGACGTGGTGTATAGGATCCAGCGGACCCCCAGGTCAAAGATGAAGGTTGTTCATTTGGATCGATTAGCACGATACCATGGAACTGTATCTGTTCCATGGTATATAGCTTTAGGAGGAGGGCAATGTTACGATTCGCAGAGACGCCGCATCGGAGGCGGGGCAACGCGTTGGTTGGTGGATCTTCGCGACCTATCCGCGCTGCGTCATGGCTGACACGAGTGATTTATTGCTCGGTTTAATCTAGAAGGCAGTTGTTTACAACCTTTTTTTTTATGTGAGATTATTCAAGAATTCTTATAAAGAACTTTCTAGGATTTTCTGTAATCTTAGGATTGTGTATAAAATGAGAACGCGAGCGCGCAATAGTGATAGTATTATTTTAAGCAAGCTATAAGTAAGCTAAAGTACGAAGCGATAATAGAAGGCTATAAAGTGTTAAGTAGTGAGTTATTTACTAATCGAATTGTACCTGTGTGTATTTGTGGAGTAAATAAATAGTGTTTTCGTGTTAAATCGTTACACTGGAATTATTGAACCCCGAGTTCGCAACAATATTCAAGTCACTATGACCTAATTTTGCTACATATGGGTAGCCTACATGGGTAGGTAGGTTGCTACATGGGTAGTATAGGAAAACGTTTGAATTGGCATCATTATGCTCCAAAAGTATATAACTTCGATCATAGACTTTTTTACTTTTATATGTACTTTTATTAATAAAAGTACCAATATTTTAACGACACAATCCTTAAATCTACATTCAACACAAATTTTGTATCCGTCATTACTATAAATTTACGTATCAATCGGTTATTCAGCAAAATCTTTTTATGGATGTAGATCGCAGCGAAAAGTCGTTCAGCAGAAAATAAAAAACACGATGAGACATTTATCCATGGAAAGAATAATGCGACCTATGAAATCAACTGCAAGCGATGGAACAGTCGGTGAATAAAGGAAACGCCTAAGGCTGTAGAGGCCTATAAAACGTAATATTACTTTATTCATGTTGATACTTGTTTTCGCACCTTTCTAGTCAAAGAGAGAGAGCATTTTTAAAATCAACAATTATTTCCATTGTAATTCTACTAATTGAGCACTGTCGTCGTACCCACATTTACACCGCTGATGAAGTGAGGGTGACTAGAACGTTCGGCCAATTCTCCGCTCGGAATAGAGTAATGCCGATAGGATAAGTACTCGGGTGGGGCTGTCGGTGGTTCGGGTTGCTTGAGGCATCGTCTTTGTTTCTTAAGCTGAAACAATTTAAAACATGTTTAATTCTATAACACATAATATTTATGTATATGAGGATATTCACACATGCTGAAAAAAAAAGTTTGTCTAAAATCTAGCTATAGGAAACATAAGTACGGGGGGTTCATTATAAAACTTCATCTAGTTGGCTGTGAAATGTCAAAAGAAAAGGATGGAGAAACAAAAGTCCATTTATTTTGATTATGTCATCCTTTTCTGTCAAAATTTCATAGCCTGCTAGATGAAGTTTTATAATGAACACCCCGTATAGTTTGTACATTATAACTTTACTTGCGTAGGCGGCTATGATATTTTTTCGTCACAGTGGCACTCCTGAATTGTCATCTCTTGTTTGCCACCCTTCTAATTCTTTAAGCGGAATTCATAACCACGCTCGTAACGAGGTGCGAAATCAAAATCTCCCAATAAAACTGAATTTTGTCGAAACTCAACCAAATCGCTTCAAGGGATCGGTTCACCTATGAAATTAGCTGAAGGTCAGTGTCAAATGGGCCACCAGCAATCACTTTTTAACAATTGGACGTTATCTAATTTTTTACTATTTTCGAGTCCGTGTGTTTCCACATAAATCCTACTATTTTGACGATTTACTGCAAAGTATTCTCTTTTGCTTGGTTACCCGGAAGGAAAACCTAAATTCGATCTCTCTAGAATCACGTATTATTAAGTGTATTAATCATATTGAGCAAATCGTTATTGGGTGGCATGAGTAGTAAATAGTGTCTGACCGGCAAGAAATTCAGCTTCTAATGATGTAAGGGCTGCTTTTACAACTATCGGTAAAACTTCAGTTTGAAGTTAAAACACCAGATATGACGTAGATTGCATTGTTTATCTGTCAGGTAACAAAGCAATCTGCGTCATTACTGGTGTTTTAACTTCAAACTGGTTTTACTGATAGTGGTAAAAGTCACCTTTAGTCCACGATGGAACTGAATACGCCGACTCAAGCTGGTAACTACACAAGAAAGTAGGCACTACTTGAGAGAAATGTATGAATTTTACAGTTTTAACTTATAATTAGAGTCGCATGGGCTTTGCGATTGAAAAAAAAGAGAAAAAGTCTTATTTTATTGATTTGTATTAGGGATATCCATTGTGCAAACGATCAGCAAGTGTGTGTAATATCTAAAGTTATAAATAACGAGTGTTCATAAAAAAAATCTTCATAGCATGCCATGGAATTAAAACACTTGTCTGAGATAAGTTCAGACAGATATTAAAGTCATCTCAGAACTACTGTTCTAAGTCCATGGCGTACTTGAAGTTTATTTAAATGAACTCATGATATAACCTAAATTATATGACAATGCCTGTCATAATATACAGGGGGCAAAATGTCAAATTTCCGTGACATTCTGCTCAAGTAAAGTTATAGTGTATGAACAAATGTATATTTGTTATGAATATCAGAATTCATAAATTCAAATTTTTTCGCGTTCAGAAGCTCACAGTGTCACTTCGTTGCGGTTGCTGTACCTTGTTTCTGAAATATGAATTTGAATATAAATGAAAGCTAAATGATTTTAATTCGTTTAATAGTCTGATTTAATTAATCTACCCAGCTCGATTTAGAAAAAGTTTATATACACGTACAACAAAATATATCTGAATCTTCCATAAAAAAAACATCTACCACAGTAGAGAAATTTTAGATGTTTTGTTTTCTTACCTTAAGATATCCGAGAATGGTGATTAAAAGAACAAAAACAATAAATCCCAAGCAGCAACCTATTATAAGTCCTAATCGTCTGGTTAGAATCGATGGCACGCCCATTGAATGGTCCTGAAGAACGCTTAAGTCTGGAGCCCCTAAAGTTAGTACCTGTGGGAAAATCCTTTTGTAGGTATGGTGCAGCTAACAACATCTATTACTAAAAATTTCAGATTAAAAAAATCCATTGAATTCGAACTACCCGAATTTTTGAGTGTACGAAAATTTCATAGAAGTTTATGTAGCGAAAGCAATTAGGGACCGTATACCATAATCCATTATTTTCTGAATTTACCCTATAGAACATCGATGGCAGTTGTGAAGCGATCCAAAAACCAGTTTTCTGCAATATTGTCACTTCCCACAGACAAATGGCCGAGATTTCGTACCTATATTGTCTGGGGGCACTTACATACACATACAGGCGTCTAAGCAAGATTTAGATCCAATTGCCGTTCAGACTTATTTATCTATCAGGTTGGAGGTATACCATCCAGCGAAATCTTGGCCATTTGTCTGTGGGAAGTGACAATATTGCAGAAAACTGGTTTTTGGATCGCTTCACAATCATCTCGCATGCCCTAGTGGAAGCACCCGCCGTCGTCAGATGGCGCCACTTACATCGATGGAAGTTGTTTACTTGTCGTCAAGACAGATAAGGTAAATGTAGATTGGAAAGTGATAACTAATATTGGCAATATGAAAGTTGACCAATAGCATCGCTTGACATGCTTTTTTAAACCAATACAGTCGAACTATTTACTAATATTTTTAGTCGCAAATTGAAGTTGCGTTGTTGTCAATTTTCAGTTCGTGTATCAACGTTTTAAGTTAAATAATTCCAAAATGCCGAAACAAACCGACAAGAAAATTCGATTATTTATAAAAAAGAGCTGCTCAAAAAAAGATTTGCAATATATTTGGTAAAAGTTCCATAAAGGTCCGTCCAGGAAATTAGTGGTTTAAGCGATTAATATGAAGGAGGTCTCAAAATATGATATTATGAAAAAATTATCTGGCGCTCTCTTTAATTTAACCTAAAAATTTTTAATTTAGATTGAAAAAATCAAGGAAACTTATAGAACTTTTACCACCCTGTAACAGATCCATAAAGATCCTTCACCGAGGTTTGTAATTTAATCGATTTATATGAAAATAGTAGGTCGCAAAACATCATATTGTGAGAAAATTTTCTGGCAAAAAAAGTAAAGAAATGTGTTAATTTAGGATTACTCAGGTTAGTTCTGATTAGTTCAGGTTAGTTTAGTTATGTATTTGCAATTTAGGGCGGCATTATTGTCATATACTCGTTATGGCAAATACTATTGCATGTTCACAGCACCCAGAAGAAATTTCTTTACTTTTTCAACCTAGAGGTAAAATTTGTAGGTTATATAAGAGAGAGCGCAGGATAATTTTGTCACAATATCATGTTTTGCGACCTACTATATTCATATAAATCGATAAAATTTCAACAGTGACAGATCTTTATGGATTATTTACAGGGGGGTAAAAGTTTCATAAAAGTCCTTCACTTTTTCAACGTAAATCTAAAATTGTTAGGATAAATTAGAGAGAGCGCCAGATAGTTTTTTTCTAAATTTTCGTGTTTTGAGAACTAGTGTATTCATATAAATCGATAAAATTGCAAATTTCCGTGACGGATCATTATGAAACAATTACTTGCTGCACTGCTAACTCTTATGCAATAGGAAAAGGAAGAGCAGGCAAGACGTCATAAAGAAAAAAAGGAAGAACAGAAACTGCGCAGAGAAGTACAGGAAAGACGTTATCAAGAGTCAAAAGAACAGGAAAGATGCCGTCAGTTTGTTTAAACAGTTCAATCAAATTTACAAGTTTTTGACTCACACCGGATATCTATAATTTGGGGTAAAATCGTCATATCTAGCTGTCTTTAAAATATCATTTTATATCGGTTTAAACATTTTTTATAGATCTAAAAGCGAAAGGCCAAGAAAAAATACAAATTTTTCCAACATTATAAGGTTTTCTCCTTACCACAAGAATTAAAACTTACTTCGGTGCATTTACTGGTCGACGAGTCCGCTAGCAGAGATAAAAGTTCTTCTTGAAGGAATCCCTCTTGACTTAAATAAGTAATGTTGTCGAATGACTCCTCCGGTGCAGGGTACCTTAAAATCGCTTTAAGGTCATATGTCACCCAATTCCCCAAAGCCAAAACGCATATTCGGTAGCGAATTCCGGGATAAAGGTTGGTTAGTTTCAGAGAGCGGGCCGATTGATTCAGAACTTTGCCTTTAATCTGAAAATAAAGTTACGTAGAGGAGAAATACCTGAATACTTTATCCAATATTGCCTAGGTCAGTAAGTGTTTAAAATCTCAGAGATAATTGCATTGTCTAAAGAGTTCCGACGAGATTGTTAAAAATGTATCTTCGGGAAAATGCGTTTAAAAGGGCATTTTAGTCTTTATACGCTTCATCTATTATTATGGTTTTAATTTTTTTTTGACAGAATATGTCCCGAAATATTTGCTTTTTAATTTCGCAATGTCATTTATTTGTGAGTTGGTAAAATTTCAAGCAATGAATCGAAAACTAAAAATATTGATCAGAAACTGTAATGCAAATATGGAAATTAATTTAAAACTTGAGAACTTTTTCCAGAGGGGATAAAGTTTCTGCTCAACTTTAAACTAAAATTTAAAATACAATTCGACGATTTTTTGGTTGCTCTGCGTCTACAGAACCATGCAATCGTTAAAATTATGAGTAGATTAATAATTTGGTCCTAAATTTACTAAAAGGCTGGATTAAGAAAAGGAGCATTATAGCGTTACCCGTTTTATTTTGCTTGAGGATGATTTCCTACCTGTTTCGAAGTTTCCGTCGAATAATATGCCACTTGATAACCCTGAAGCCCTGAACGGTTTCGCCCCTGCCAAGACACCACTACCGAGAAAGGCTGTATATCTTGGATACCCAGCTTAACGACCAATGGTTGCTCGCACAACTGCTTAGGCTCTAGGTCTCGAAATATTTTTCCTCTAAGGTCCTCCGGGTACTCGCACTGCAACTGATGGGGTTTGGATTGACCAATTTGTTTGGGGTGATCTTTGAACCACTGCCACAGTTCCTCGGAGCTGCAACTGCAGGACAGTGGATTACCTATTAAAGAGACACATGTTTACAAAATTTTACACTTACAAAGTGTATTTTACAAGTAAACAAATTATTTCAGTATATTGCAATGTATCGTTTCCTAAACAAGTCATCTTGATTGTTGAAAATGCTCTACACCATTACAGAGAGAATTGAAATTGAGTCTCATTTCCTCAAAAATAATAACTGTGTCTGAGCTATGGCCTTATTATTCATCGATACCCAAATAAACGTTCATGTTACCATTAAAACAGGGGCATGAAAGACTCGGAAATTTATAAGTGAAATCAAATAAGGAACTTTTTGCAAAAGGTCTTTACAGGCAGTCAAGACTTCTTCTGTGAAAGTTGTGTATATGCTAAACAGCATAAACATCAATTTGCAAAAAAGGCTGGTGAATTAATTGACGTATGCGCACTAATGAATGAAAAAAGCATTGGAGATGGCAAGTACTTTGTGCTTTTTAAGAACGATTGTACTGGACGCAGTGTATTTACTCAATCGAGCACCTACCAAACAATCTACAACGACCCCTTATCACAGTATCCCTTACGAGCAGTAAACTGGAAAGAAACCGAACCTTCAACATTCCAAAATCTTCGACTATGATATTTATTGACACCTGACTTCGTTAGAATAAAGTTTTTGTTTGTTGTGACGAAGTTTCAACAAATTAAAGGTTGTACGATGCAACTACTCACAAAATAAAGGTTTCACGCCATGTAGTTGTTTGAAACGTATACTACATAAAATAATGACCATGTAATTGACATCAAAGTTCAAACATCTAGACAAAACTGCGAACAGTTGAAATGAGCGCCCAGAAGAAATTGGTAATAATAAAGCTTTAGATCAAACAGAAGACAGATCGATCATGATGAACAAGAAACCAGATGCAAAATTTGATCTTAACCTTTCACATGAAGTTACGAGTTTCGAAGAGAAGGAATACATCATTTTGATTACTTATAGGATAATTTTTATTTAAACTTTTCCCAGATAAATCTTACAGAACTAAATGTACCCAAGTGTTAGGAAAAAACAGTCAATGGCTTCGACCAGCTAAAGTGGAAGGCAGCTGTACAAAAAGTACTAAAGCTCTTCAGAGACAGGTAGACGTGCTTCCTAATAAGGCACCAATTGGCTCAAAATTAGTCTTCCGCATCAAAGAAGCTGAATATGTAAACAATCCTGATTCAAAACTCAATTATCCCAAAGGTTTCATGCAAGTATTCATTCATTGATTTTCAAAAAACTTTGTCTCCAACAACCAGGTGTGACTCGCTGGGACCACTCTTTGCTCTTTTATCACAACATAGCCTCAAGATGAGACAGTTAAACATCAAAAATTGTTCTTTCTTTATGGTACCTTGAGTAAGAACATTTGGAAGCTCCTGAAAAATCGGAAATTCAAAGATCAAAATTGCTTTCAGACAATGCACACTTCTTACTTTAGTTACTTCAGAAAGATTTCAGTTCCAACTAACCATGGTTCCTAACTATTTTGTTGCACTACAAGTTGAGCACCTCAAAGAAGGTTCACTGTTTATTCACCAGAAAAGTTCAATCGAGCAAGTAATTAGAAAGTTTCAATTACAGGAATTCAGACTCCGCAGCACAAAAACCCCATTGTTCAATAAAGGGGTTAAAACAATAAAGCATGAAGGTCTCTCCATATGTAATAAAGTAGTTTGTTCATTATCACAGTCAATTGATATGTTATTGTGATTCAGATTATGCTGAGCACAGTAGAGGCGAAGCACGTTGCAGCTCTCTTGCCACCTGTTTGATGAAAAATCAACTCACACGATACGACAGAATTTGAAATCAGCAATCACAGCACGCGGAGTATACACATTGAGGGATTTTTCTATTTGTCATAAAAAAAAACCATATTGCCGCAGCCAAAAACTCTATTTACATAGGGGACAGCCAAACGTTTATTTGTAGCGGTAAAGTCAACTTTACTCAAACCACTTTGCTGCTACAATAATGATAACTTGCTAAGAAACGCTTTGCTGTCACAGCAAAATAACCTTAGGGCCATAAAAAAAATTCTGCCACAAACAAAAACTCTTTTAGAACCAGATATAGATTTTGTGAGTCTCTGTAAAGATATTTGCTGTCATAAAAGAAAGTTTTACATATTTTAGTGTTTCACATTATAGTGGTAGCAATTATTTGCGGCTATTTTAGTAGAAATATATGTTACAATAACTTTTCATTTAGCCAGTGACAGCAATTTGTTTTTTATTGTATCTTGTTATAGATAAGGTTTAATTACTACAACAGGCTAGTTTTTATGTATCAAATTTACTGAGGGTTTTTGAGAAAATGGTCCATCCTTATATTTTTTTGTCAATTAAAATGAAACTTTCAAAGATACTTCTTCTTATGATGCCTACAGGATTCCTGCGTTGGCGACCGTTCCTTAGATGTTTCTATTTAATGCAGCTCTTTGCAGTTCTTGAAAGTTCTGTATGCCTGTCCACTGTCGGATGTTTCGCAGCTAGGATCAATGTCAAAAACGTCAAAACGTCGTTCATTGTTGCTTATTCCTGGACACTTTCGTCAATGAAATCTAAAGTTTTGTGATAATTTTCTTGAAGGTTTAATTTTAATCGACAAAAAAGCTGTAAAGATGGATCTTTTACCACAGTATAAGGAATAATATATTATCTATTCTTATAATAATATTCTTATAATATTCTTTATACTGTGCTTTTACTTACAAAGGCGGCCTTCCTCTCAGAGACACCCGCTATATATACGTACAAAGTTACTCGTAAACCTTTAGTTCACGAGGAAAGTTATTCAGAACGCGCTCTCTCATCATCCAGCCGTGATTCTCATTCTGAATTATACATACTGTATACTAGGTATATACGCGGTGTTCATTATAAAACTTCACATCTAGTTGGCTGTGAAATGTCAAAAGAAAAGGATGGAGAAACAAAAGTCCATTTATTTTCATTATGCCATCCTTTTCTGTCAAAATTTCATAGCCTGCTAGATGAAGCTTTATAATGAATATCTCGTACTGTTGCACGACGTAGGTACCTACGTACGTATAGGTCGTACATTATAACTTTACGTGAGCAGGCAGCCATGATATTTTTCCATTAGATTGGCACTTCTGAATTGTTAGCTCTTGTTTGCCACCCTGATTCTTTAAGCCGAGTCCATAACCATAACGAGGTGCGAAATCAAAATCTTCCAATAAAATTGATTTTTGACAACACTCAACCAATCGTCTTCAAGGAATCTGTTTACCTATGAAATTAGCTTAATGTCAGTGCCAAAGGGGCCCCCAGCAATAGCTTTTAAAAAATTGGACGTTGTCTAATTTTTTGCTCTTTTCAAGTCTGCGAGTTTCTTTATAAATCCTACTAATTTGATCTACCGTAAAGTATTCACTTCTGTTTGGTTACCCGGAAGGAAGAACTAACTGGGAAGACCTGGAAAGAAGACTTAATAAGCCCGATCACTTCAAAATTATGTACCATCAAGTGTATTATTCATACTGAGCAAATCGTTAATGTGTGGCATGAGAAGTAAATAGTGTCCAACTGGCAAGAAAATCAGCTTCTAATAATCTAAGTAAACCAAAAAACTGATTCCTCTGACCCAAACTGGTAGCTGGGCAAGAGGTAGGTGCAATTTTCGAGAAAATTATGAAATTAACAGTTTTAGCTACTAACTAGAGTAGCATGGGCTTGGAGACTGAAACGAAAGAGTAAAATACGCTAAGTTTACTCACTGCAGAACCAAATTCTATTCCAGATAGAATTTCCACATATTAACGTATTGAAACACCTAGAGCAGTCGACGGAAATAACGCGATAATAATATGAGAAACCAGGAGTATATGTTAGGAAATTACAACCAGAATACGTTGTGTCTACCTTCTCGTAGAATGATAAGGTCAATCAATACTAAATTTGTTATAAATTATAATTATTATTTATCAATAAAAATCCATTTTCTTTAAAATGCAATATTTTATAAAACGAAATTAAAAATTGTTAATCAGAGTGGTTTACATTCATTTAAATCGTCCTGGCAACCATGTAACCAAAAGTTATAACCTCTTAAGTCATACATGTAACCTAAAATATATGACAATGCCTGTCATAATATACAGGGCGCAAAATGTCAAATTTACATGACCTACTGCGCAAGTAAAGTTATAGTGTACGAACTATATATGAATCGTAGTTAGACTCGCGGGTGTCGAATACCGACTGTTGACGAAGTGACGATGATAGACCGAATATGCCGTTGCAAAACATTTCGACCAATCACAATCGCTACACGTTTAAATTGATCTAATGTTTTTTTTTAACGCCAGTTATAAATTTTCTAATGTAGAAAAAGACCGTAGTACTGTTATTCAAAGCAGTACAAAATCTATTTATAACAGTAAAGTGACTTTCTAGACTGGATAAATGTCACTAGTTCGCATGATTTTGCTATAGCGGCAAAGCTGTTTATTTGTAATGCAAAGAATTTATAGTATCATTATAAAAAAATCTTAGCAAAGAGTTTTTTGCTGCAGCTTTTCTCAGCGCACAGTTTCATGCAGCTGTGGCTCAGTATACATTGGCATCACGAAACTCAGTACTAGCGCGAAGGTTACGGATCACGTTATGGTTACGGATCGGAACAGAGTTACAGGCCTAGACAAACACAAAAGTAAGCAGTATTACAGGTACAGAATTACCAGGAAACCATGAGATCTTTAAGCACAAGGACAACTTCAAGAGAAAAGAATAAATTTCGATTCTAAATTAAAATGGAAGCAATCTGAATTTAGAACCGTAATTTTGCGTACTTCTGCGTCATAGTTCATGTGCGATAAAACTCCGCCCCACCTCTACCCCAGCCCCACCATCCCATTCTATTGGACTAAGACTTCAAAGCCCGGAAAACACTTAGAACGTATTTTGATCGGCCGTGAAAACCTTTACAGTCTGATGAAATGTTCCTTCTTTCTGAATTACGAATTGGATCAACATTAATATTGCTACTGGCCACGAAGCAACCCACACGGTTTTCCAAAAGTACACAAAAGCCTTCAGAAAAGTTAAGTCTGTGCCTGAGTTAAGATTTGTTAAAAACTGCCGTTAATCTAGCTTTAACGGCCATGATCGAAGAAAATGATGGGTAATATGAACAGGCCCTAATGCTCCCACAAGATAGTGCGCCTCCATATTATTCGACGACTGTAAAGTAATTGTTTGATGAAACTTTTACTAAGCGATGCAATGGGATAAAGGCCATATTGTATTGGGGACGTTTAAAGACAAAAATCCATGTTACACCGCCTGAATCATTTCAGAATTTAAGCATCCCGATTACACGACATGTTGTATTTCAAAATATCAGAGACGTGTTCAGTAATGTCTTTACTACTGAACGCAAGTTTTTAAGCCTCCTAACAATATTTCTCATAAACTGCTAAACCAAAATAAAAAAAGTACATTTGAAAAGAGAATTTCACGCACATTGTGATAATATTAAATACTCGATAATCTTTTCTATTTCAGGGTTGAATGGTTTTGCCAATACAAAGAATAAAATTGAGGTGACCGAGCGTTTCTCCGCCACTCTGATCTCTATTCAAACTCATATGTCTACACGACTGACTCAATATCATACGTTAATTATTGACTTACCATGAGTCCTTATAATACGGATCTGTGGCTCTATAGGTTTCAGTACCTCCAGTGGTATATGCTCAAGACGGTTTCCACTTATGTCTAAGACTTGCAACTTAGACAGCATTCTGAATGTCTCGGAAGCGATATTAAACATTCCGTTTCCGTGCAGATGCAGATGTGTCAGCCACTTGAGCTGTGCAAACACGTTTGGTTTCAGTCTGTAATTATGTCAAGCTAAATTATTTGTACCACAATATTCCATCTCATCTGAAACTCACTTGGTAAGACGATTGAACGACACATCTAATACTTGCAAAGAGTGCATGTTTTCTGGAAATTCGTCTAAATCTTTGAGGCGGTTCCGGGATATATTGAGAATTTGTAGACTGCTTAAGCCGTATAATCGTTCTTGAGGTATAATCTCAATGTGGTTAATGGCCAGATCCAAGTAGATTAGTTGATTGAGGGAACTGAACGCCCCAGGTGATATTTTGATTATTTTATTGCAGCACAGATATGCGTAGAGTAATGACGGAAAGAGCTCAAATTCCTTGCTCGTAACTACTATTAGGTTGCTGTGTTGCAAATAAAGCTGAAATAGAGACAGATTGTGACATAGACTAATCTTCAAAATCTTTAAGACAAGACATGTGCAATCATATTTTTTTTTTATTACTTTAGTTATTCTTTTTTCTTTCATTAAGATAATATTATTATTCTTATTGGTCTGCATATACACTTTCTAATAAGTATTAAATTATGTTGCGCAATTAGCTCCGCTACTGACCTACTAGCACCTTTTTCCTCAAATTCAATAACTCAGAATAGCCATTCGTTAATATTTATCTCAGACAGAAGCGAAGCTTCGCGTCGAAACCTTTGATCTTCGTGTCCCTAAATTTAGTGATCTTGAGGGAGTTAGAGCCCGTCTACTTTTGCCAGTTGCCAGAAAAAAACACCTTTCTTGCTGAATATTGCTTTTCTAGTAATAATACAATTTTGTATTAATACAATTTATTTTGTGACAATACGTGACAAAATGTTGAATTAAATGATGAAAAAGATCTGAGTGAAACTGTTGAGTAAACCTATTGATCATTGCTTTCTCCAGGACTATGAATTAATAGCTATGTTTGCTGGTCTGATTCCGAACCGTTTCGGAACTATATCCGTGCGCATAAGTTCCCGGATTACAAAAGTTTGATGTTTCTAATTTAGTTATGTGTTCTGAAAAGGACTAAATGCAATTCAAAACCGATTTTTTTTTTATGTCAATCTGTTTGAAATTGGATTTGTTTGATCTCAGAATACAAAACTGAATTAGAAAAATCGAAATTTTGAGATCCGTGAACGTGAGCATATGGAAAGAGTCCCGATTCGGTTCGTAATCAGATCCGCGAATAAAGCTATTCATACATTTGGGTCAGGAATTATGAATGTTGAATAACTTTCAAAAGTAGGTGGACTTACTCAAACGCATTTAAAGTCACGAAATTTAGCGACACGGATATAGGGTTGCCACCTCTCCGGTTTTCACCCGGAAACTACGGTTTTTGCTATAAGGTCTCCGGGCTTCGGATTACTTGGAATTTTCTCCGGAAATTATTATGTTCATGCCAGGAACTAGATAAATACTTGACAACAACGCAACTTTAGTAAGCTGAAGTGAGCCGTGAACCATTTTTTCTTGGAAGCTGCTGCTATTGTTGCCAATAACCGTCTGTTATTTGAAAGGACAGTACTTTAGATTAGAACATTGTACTTTGAGCTTTTATGAGTTGTGAAAAATATCCATATTCTTTAAAAACAAAATATCTGCTTCAAGAAATATTAATTCAATTAATATTTGGTGGTGAATGAAATTCAGAACAACTGTTTAAGGGAAGTTTAAGTCACAATTTACCAAGAAGTGGGCGTGGCACCTCAAAGTTTTCGACTTCGGCGCTATTTGTGACTTTATTACATTTGTTGCAAAATCTCCGGGTTGAGTGGTTGAGTCTTCTTTAAAGGTGGTAACCCTACACGGATATCGTCACACGCACTAGTGCGGTAAAGTGTATTTTCCTACGAGCGTGTGGTAAAGTCGCTTTACCGCACGCATTTGCTTGCGGGAAGTAGCACTTTACCGTGTGTGCGGCAAGAATTTTTACAGCACGCAAAGCCAAGTTACATACAATTTGAAGCTTTATTAATCTGAGCATTACTTTTACATAATTTTATTGTTCTTGTGTTGATATTTTTTGCTGAGTTGAAATAAATGTTAATAGTTGCCGTATTCTATACATATCTGAATGCTTTAGGGTTCAGAAGACATTTAGCACTATTAATTAGGTACGGGGCGTTCATTATAAAACTTCATCTAGCAGGCTATGAAATTTTGACAGAAAAGGATGACATAATCAAAATAAATGGACTTTTGTTTCTCCATCCTTTTCTTTTGACATTTCACAGCCAACTAGATGAAGTTTTATAATGAACACCCCGTACCTACCACACGTGCGTTCGTGTAAAGGTTAATCCATGTTCATATTTAATTGAACTTACAGAAGACAACAAAATTAACACACGTGCGCTTATAGGAATTTACCATACACGCCAAGGAATTAAAAAAAAGTTGATCCTCACCGATATTCGAACCCACCACATTAAGTTCACAAAGTAGGTGGATCAATTACTTATTAATTTTACTACTTTTTTACTAATTAACTACACCACGCATTTTTTATATTGACATGTGTTAAACTAAAATAAGTTCGGATTAATTACAGTTTGACAAATGTCAGTTTTGGTGGTTTTTTAAAATAAATTTACAGACGAAATAGAAAGTAGGGACAAAAACCCGCAAAACATATAATCAGAATGGTCTTATCAAACTAAATTTTAGAGGCAGCAAATAGGTACGTTCTTCCAGTGACTTATTGTAAAAGCACTAACACTTATAAATAATTTCATGACGTTGACAGGCGTGCGTGTAAAAATTTTTACCGCACGAGTGTGGTAAAAGTTTTTACCACACGCAAATTTGAAGAACTACACTAGGGAAGACGAAAAAGATTAAGAGAAATTCGCTCGTAGGAAAAATATTGTACCTAACACGTGCGGGAAGTCCTCTACCGCACTCGATTGCTGACCGAACTCCGCTACGCTTCGTTCGTTCATTGCAATCAGCGTGCGGTAAAGCATCACTTCCCGCACTTATTAGGTAAATAACCATTTCAACACACAATTGAGTGCGGTAAAGATACCTTAACCCACGTAAACAAAAACAAATATTTCGGCACGATTGTCATCGTAACCCCATTAGTGCATGTAAAAAAAAATTTAAACTATTCTGGTTTTAATATGACAGTTTTTACAAAAAAATGACATACAAATTGATTTTTCTAGCTTACGGTTCATTTTAACAATATAGGACAAGAGTACTTGTTTAACTTAAAATTCTTTGAAGTTTTTTTATTTTTTTGATACTACAAATACCATTTTTGATACTACAAATACCAAAAAGTCAAAGACATAAAAAGTTTTATTAAAAATATCAGTTCACGAAATGTGCCGCCTATGGTAGCAACTGAGAGAATTAACATATAACCTAAGTTTGGTTTTTCTAGATAAAAATCAATCTATGAAATTATTAAAAAAAAAACGAATGTCAAAGGGCCATCTTCAAAGCGCCCTAGCTCCCTTAGGAGACATTTTAGATAAGACAATTTACCACAAATCGGCATCAAAACATCTCAGGAATATGCGGTTTTTGTTTGTAGGTTTAGGGTGACTTTTACGACTATTAGTAAAACTTCAGTTTGAAGATAAAACACCGGTAATGACGTAGATTGCATTATTACCAACAATGTAATCTACGTCATTACTTCCAACTGAAGTTTTACTGATAGTTGTAAGAGTCACCCTTAGTTGTCATTCACCTGATTTTTACTTTTTTACATTTTTGACAAAAAATGCATGTGTAAAAAATTAATTGTTAACTAGTAAGTAGATTTTTTTTCCTTCTTTATTTATTGCATCCACAACCAGAGATTAGTTAAATGGTACACAATGTGTATTGAAGAACATATAAAGCATTATTTATAACTTAATATTTTATTTTCCTTGTTAGTAAATTAACAGTTTGTTAGTCGCGCACCAAATAATTTCTCCGTTTTACATTTTTGTTTTTTTTTGGATATTGCTGTCAAACAAATATGGGAAAAAAACTTACGAACAACGAGAGAGAAAACGTTTAGTTATTTTGTATGAAATACCGGCAAAGTTTTTAAAGATAACTACATGAGATATAATTGATATCAGAAAAATGTCTATCTAAAAATCGTAAAACATACAGGCTGTTCTATTAAAAAAAAATGTTTATTATTTAATTTTTCAATATTTAAGTTTAAGGTGTTAGGTTTGCCGTTCGTTTTCTAGAATTAATGGCATATTACATAACGCAAACCGCATTAAAAAATGTCAATTGTGAAAAAGTAATGGCTGATTGAAAAAGCGTTGAAAATGCATTTGGCAAACTTTTTGTTGACCAGTTTATTTTCTCTATTTGCAATTGAGTAAAAACGTATTGTTAACAAACATTCTACGCCACTGATCTCTATTCTGCTCTTTGTATATCTAATAAAGTTGTCCAGTTAGTTTACCCGCTTAAAATCGGGTTACGTACACTCTCTATGCAGGGCAACAAGTACAACGTATCAACTTATTGAAATAACCATGTGACTTTTCCTGTAAAGTTAAAAAAATCATTAAAAAGAAAGCCCCATAACGAAAAAAACAAACAATAAATATTTTGATGCAGAGTTTACTTTATTTCGTATTTAATTTTTGTTTTGCCGAGAAAATGAAATTTTCTTTGCTACTCGAATTTTATAAAGCCGATCAATATTATGCTAGTCGAGTTATGAGAAATGTTCTCCAGTAATATTATAATCATCATGTTTTCCAGAATCTTTATAACATAAATAAGCAACTTAAAATTACTCAACTTACTCTATCGTATCAAATAAAAACAGATTTCGTCATGTTATTTAGATTTAAAATAAAATTGCTTGGAAAAATATCCCTCCCCAACAAACTTACCGTCTCCAGAGAAGGATAACTGCGAACGGGCCCATTGTCATGCATGTTAACTATGGGATTTCTTGAAATATTCAGCCACTTTAGTCCCGGTACAGTCATTTGAGACAGTGCGGCGTTCGGCACGTGCTGGAATCGATTCCCGGAAATATCCAGCTGCTTCAAGGAACGGGAATGCTGGAAAAAATTAGCCGGCAGGGCCGAAAGCTTGTTACCGTTCAAATTAACCGAAATCAATTCGCGCAAATGGGCCGAACTGAAGCCCGTCAGTCCCGATATGGAGTTACGACTCAGATCCAGATACTTCAAGTTGGGCATCCCGTTCAGATGATATATTTCCAGGGTAACAAAGTTATTGTTGGATAAGGCTAAACTTTCCATGGTTGATATGTTCGAGAGTGCCATATATGGAATTTGGATAAAGTTGTTCGAGTTTAAATTAACTTGCTTCAAAATGTTCAGCTGTGAAAATATCCCTGGATATAGCCCGTTGAGGGAGTTAAAACTTAAGTCTATTTTCATGAGGCTCTTGTTCTTGGTGAAGATAGTCACTGGTAGTTTCTGCATGGAGCAATTTCTTAAAGATATTACTTGAAGAGAGGGAAAACCGCTCAAAGCCATCTCACTAATATCGCTCATGTTGTTAAAAGATACGTTTAGCAGCCTTAATCCAGGAATGTTAAGCTGCCTAACGACTGTAGAAAACACGTTGTTGTGGGCCAGATTTAACTCGTTAAGACCAGTTAAGCCTGTAAAGGCATTACCTTCGATTTGGTAAATGGAGCAATTGGCTAAGTTAAGCGTTCTAATGGGTAATCCGTTAGTAGACGAGAATGTCGAATCCCTTAAGACTTTCAAGGGGTTAAACGACAAATCCAGCTTCCCCAATATTCTTAGACTTGCAAACGATTCATTCTCAATGTTGCTTATAAGATTGAAGGCCAAGTTCAGCTCCTCTATCTCAACTAACTCTGAGAAAGTTTCCGCGAGAATTTCTCTCAAGAGGTTTCTGTTTAAGTCAAGGTATTTCAGAGTTTTTAAGGCTGCCAAGGCGCCTTTTTCTATAATGTGGATGCCGTTATTATTCAAATAAAGCTTTCTGGTAAAGTTCAGGTCTCTAAATACAAACCTCTCTATTCGCTCCAGTCGATTATTTCCCAACCAGACAATTTGCGTTCCGGATTGTCCACGAAATGCGTTGTAGTGTAATGAACTGACAGCATTGTAATCTAATTGTAGAGACACCAGTGCTGTTGAATTATGCGGGAACACGTCCCCCAGGTCCGCAATCGCGTTACTTTGCAAATTTATGTGTTGTAAACTTTGCAATGTACGAAATGCACCTTCCTCGACCGAAGATATCTCATTGTGCTGCAAGTGCAATTCTAATAAATTTGGCAACGGGTCAAATACTCCCCGGCGTATTGCTCGGAGTGTGTTATTGTGTAGTCTTATCTCTCTCAAGGAAGTAGTTTTTTCGAAAATCCCCGGCTCCAAATCAGTCAGACAATTGCCATCCAAGCTTAAAGACGTCAAGTTGCCATTGTTCTTAAACAATTCCTTTGGTAAGTAAATGAGAAAATTTGACCCTAAATGCAGTTGCGTCAAATTATACAATTCCAAGAAACTGTCATGGTCAATATGACTTATAGCGTTTCCTTGCAGGTATATCACAGACACATTCATTGACTCAGCGAAGGTGCCCACGAGGATCTCTAAAACGTTATTCTCAACTAAAAACACTTCCTTCAAATCAGGCAAAAACGAAAACAGCCCAGTGACGTAATGTAGATGGTTGTAACTTAGATCGATCGAAGATATTTTCTTATTGTGCTTAAAAGTCTTGGGATTCAAATACACAATTTTGTTATGGCTTAAATCTAAACTTTCCAAATCCCGTAACATTATAAAAGTTTCCTCGTGGATTGTTTCGATCCCATTGTAATATAACGACAACGTCCTCACTGCCAGGCATACTTTAAAAGTTTCCCGGTTAATAACTCGGAAATTGTTAAAACCGAGGTCCAGATATACTAGGGAGTTTAAGTGGGAGTAGGTTTCACCGGTAATTACGCTAATTTCGTTGAAAGATAAACGGAGATCGCGGAGCTGCTCCAGGCGTTTCAGGGCGTCTATGGGAAACTCCCGTAACTTGTTTTCTGATATGTCCAGTTCTGTAATTGTCTGCTCCAGCCCGGCGAAGGAGTAATCTGTTATCTGCAAAATAAAACATAATGTCAACCTTTGGTATTTTAATCATTTTGTTATAAAAACTTATAACCATAAGAGGTTTCCGATTTGTTTAAATAGATATTTAACTTCATACTGCTTCTTCTATTTTAATAATAATGAGAATACAAAATAAAGTAAGCATTTGGAATTAAGAATATTATAAATAAATTGTGATAGTGATGTTTGATGGTTTCTGTAATATACCGGGTAGATCAAGAGTTGAAATGGGAACAGAGGTCTTTCGAAGGACCATGACTTAGACACTTTCATGAAATGTTTTCAACCCCATCCTTCAAAATCTTAAATAAATGAAGAGAGGGTTTGGGTAGTACCTTGTTTAAAAATACCCTCAATTTTGTATTCCACGATATTATAATATTTTAAATTTTATGTCAGTTTTTTTTCAGTAAAATTTGATTGAGCCAATATTAAACTAAGAAGGCCGCTTTTTGTTCATTGCAAATAAAAAGTGATTGAATTCATAGTTTTTCATTTTGGGAGAAAATTCTACCCGTAAAATGAAGATGGACCTTTTGAAACTTAATTGGGAAGATTTAAGTGATATTTCACTTGACTGGGCCACAATGTAAGGTTAAGTAAGCACATTCGGTAAGATACTGGGCAGTGATAGAGTAGGATAATGTTGGCTGTTTTGAAAAAAATATCTTAGTTCTTTTGTGCTTGTTGTTTAGTTTTTTCCGTTTTCTTTATTAAATAATTCTTCATAGGCTGTACGAAACTATTAACACTTTTTTTATTGTCCACCAAACAAATATCCCAACAGGTTATGGGCCCAAGATGTGGTCAATAAACTGATGTACCAGAACACAAAAGTGAGCTTTGAGTCTAGTGAGTGTAGTAATAATAAGAAAAAAACAGTTTTCTCAAGAACAATCCAAAAAGATAAAGAAGATGAGCAGCCACAATGATTTAGGAAACTGCTCCAATTGTCAAATTTGAAGGTTACATTCTCCAAAATTGGAAATTCTAGTTAAAGTGCGCTCTACATGATAAAGGACTTTAAGGGATTTTGGAATTCTTGGGTTATCGGTCAGGGCAATGTGGAGAAAAGAAAGTTTTAAGGTACAAAGATTTCGGAAATGTTTACTTCCTTCCTCAGGACTACAACCAGAGAATATTTTTGTTACGAGAGCTGGCTCAAGAGTTTAGAAACATAAAATGTTCAAATGTTAAAATGAGTACTTACAGCTAAATATTCTAGAGAAAGGCGTGAACTGATCATAACTTCACCAACAATTAGAATGGTCAGGCATTTGATTATTTAACGCTGATTACGCACCAGTAAGTTTTTAAATTCGCCTCATCTCTAATTTTTCCACCATTTTTGATTATTATATAGTGATAGTATTTTTCATCGAAGTAAAACAAGCTCTTCAATGCAAAGTATCACGATTGTACGTAGGTATATTGGACGGCTTGGGATCGTATTACAATGAGTTTTTATTTTGATGTAAAAAGAAATATAAAACAGAAATGTGAAATATATTTTTTTGGAAGTATTAAACTTTTTTTACTATTAGCAAGGTGGGTTAGCAGTTTGGGGTCGAAATAACAAGTTCAATCAATGTTCAAATCGCCGACTTTTCGACCGTATATTGCGGTCTTTATCAAAGCTACAAATATAAGCAACCATCAATCACAGTTACCAATAGGCCATAAAATAAAAAATTAAAAGTATTATGACTGTATGGTAAAAGATATGTTTAAATACAAAGATGTAAAAATGCAAGACATGTATTATAACTAAAAACATTGAGTTAAAAATGTAACAAAAATAAATAAAAATTAGTTATCTCTTAATGAAGTGACGAAGTTATGTCGATGTTTATAAAATTTGTCGTGTCTATTATCCGTTACTAGGCCAAAGTTTTGCGAGATAGCACGAAATAAAATACATCATGTAGTGGTGTGAATAGTCAGAGCCGGAATGCGAAATTTGTGGCGATTACGAACCATACATAGGCAACCAAGATTGTTTATAGATTTGGCAATAGCACGTAGGTTCCGAATTGCGTACTCCACTACAGTAATCTTAGAAAGGAGTGAAAGGACAAATTAGTAGTTATTAAACCTTTGTTGACGTTTAATCGCTTTGAGCACATTGCAATATATCGTGCGGAGATCCTGCGTGTCCGTTCTACTACGGGGTGTTCATTATAAAACTTCTAGCAGGCTATGAAATTTTGACCTAACTAGATGAAGTTTTATAATGAATACCCCGTATTAACAGTATTGTTCACAGTAATATGTATCATCTCACTGATCATACGCCTGGCGTAATTCGATTCTCTGTGCAATATTTTGGTATTTGAAAAGTTATGAGTCGACTGGAAATGGTATTAGGCTAAGGCTGCTTGGTCTCTTTTTTCTCTATTGCGCTCAGAACCATCATATCTGTATTATTTGATACGATTGCCCTGCAACTGTTTATTGGTTCCCACATAACACATACTGCACTGATTGCAGGGAATCTCGTATATCATCTCCGAGCAAGACTGCAAGACATGACAGGGGTAGGGTCTTTCAATTTCGTGTATAGTGTGCCAACCGTCTCAGTATTGTAAGAAGTAAATTTGCAACTAGGTAATGCCCTACTGATATGCCGCTGAATGCACTTCCATTCCTGGATACATTGATCATCCAAAATATAACCTTCGCAGGGGTATGTCCTGTCGTGTTATGCACTGCACCTCTGTAAGCCATCATTAGAAAAGGCAGAAATTTGTCCCAATCTTTCTGGTGGTCCGCTACCATTTTGCAGAGGTATTGTTCCATGGTTCGAATGAAACGCTCGACCATGCCATCTGATTGTGGATGGAGCGGAGTTGTCCTTGTTTTGCGGATTCCCAGAAGTTCCGTGATCTTCATGAAAAGTTGCGATTCAAAATTCCGTCCCTGGTCCAAATGAAGCTCTAATGGTACGCCGAATCTACTGAAGAATTCGTCAACCAAGACCCTTGCCATGGTGTTAGTTTCCTGATTTGGTAGTGCATAAGCTACAAGCCATTTACGGTAATCCATGGCAACTAAGATGTATTTGTTGCCATCGTCCGTTTCTGGAAAAAGACCTGCCAAGTCGATCGCAATTCTTTCAAATGGGGCGCCAACATTGTATTGCTTCATTTGCCCTCTAGTCTTTCTTTGGGGTTCTTTTACGGAGCAGCAGGTATCACAATTTCTGCACCATTCTTCGACGTCATCTCACCTAGTAGTATCTTTCCCGACTTCTATCCAGAGTCTTATTCACTCCAAAATGACCTCCAGACACTCCATTGTACATTTCTCGCAGGACATCCTTCCGTCTACTTTCTGATATGACAAGCTGGAGCGTGACACTTTTCCCGTTGGAAAAGTGTCAAAGACTTCTTCAGTAAACCATTCTGAATCGCCAAGGAATCCCATTGAGTCCACATAGCTTTTACTTCCGGGCTCCTATCTGCTATGTCCTTCCAATCAGGTCTTTGATTTTCCAATTTCCATTGACGTATTAACCCCGGTTGTTTGTTCGATCTTCATTTGTTCAGTGGTCCAATGTTCGTCGACGCCAATCCTCGTTCTCCTAAGAATGCTTGGTCCTTCTTGTTGTTCTACTCGTTGGCAGTGTCGACATTCCCCTTTACAAGGCCTTTATGATAATGCATCTGCGTTACCATGAGATCTGCCTGGACGATGTTCAATCTTGCCAGGGATGGTGAGGCTTCTTCCAAGCGGTCCAATACTAGTGGGGGCTTCCGTGGGGCCAGTCAGTGTGCTCCCCTTCACACTGACTGGTTTTAGTTTTCCGGCTGATGTGTCAGTCCGCCAGATTGTCGTCGTGGAAGAGTCTGACTCCTTTCTCGTCGAACGCGACAGTCCTTTTTAATATGGTCCATTCTGCCGCAGTTGAAACAAGATCCGGGTTTCTGTAGGTCAGCATTTCGGTCCATATTTCTTCTGTGACCAATGTCTTGTGCCCTGCTCCTTGATTGGTCGAAATATGAAGTTATTTGCCTCCTGAATTCACGCTGCTCGTCCAACAATTGCTTTAAGATTAAGTTTGGCTGCGGCTCTTCCAGTACGTGAACTATTTTAACTCTGTGGCCCGTGTTTATTCTCGACACGTCATACTCCAATGCCCGAATTAATGCTTCATTTGCACTGGAAGGACGAGTCAACCTCAAATTTCATTTCACTGTCGCGACGTGAATTGTATGTGAATTTCACTGTCGCGACGTGTATCCTTCGATTAACTGATGGACTGATAGCTGGTCAAGGAAATTAGAGGGAGCCGCAGGATACGCTAATCTTATCAAACGCTCAATGTCCGCTCCAAATGTAGGCATGATGTCTGCAGCCTTTCCTCTCAAAGCTACTGAAAATTCGGGAGCCTTGTCGGAATCTGTCCATCCATTTTTAACTGCTGCCGCCTCAAATTTGTCTTTATAAATGCTCCAAGAAGTAGTGCCATCGAAAACTGGAGGCCTAGTAATGTTTAGTCGCTCAGCGGTTGAAGTTGGCCGACTGCGACGTGTTTCCCAGATCCGCCATTGTTCTTCTAACCCCGTAATTTTCATCTCTACTTCATGTTTGACTTGATCCACGTCTTGTTTGACTTGATCTACGTCTTGTTTGACTTCAGTCATTTTGGTTTAGACAAGTTCTTGCAACTCACGATGACCATCCGTTAATGCTTGAAACAGAGCAGCTTGATTTTTTCTTTGTTCCTTTATCTCAAGTTTCCTTTATTTTTCTTGTTCCTGTTTCTCAAGTTGCCTTTGTTTTTCTTGTTCTTCCAGAAAATTTCTTTGATCCTCTTTGTCTGTGTCTGTTTTTGAGTATATGGCATGTAGAAAATACCAAAGTTCTTGCACTGTCTTTACCACGCAAAATTCCACGCGCGCGACGGCTCCTTTGTCCGTACAGTCACAAGTTTGAAGAAAATTATCCCCTTTCTGACACCAGTTGTTACGGGATGCGGGTTCCAATGATTTCGTCAATTAACTACCGACTTTTATTCACTTTTAACTATTACAACACGATTAAAACACAATTACTCTCTCCTAACAATTCGCACTGTTCGCTTGTCCGATTATTTACTACACTGCACTATCTATTCGATCCCATCTCGCGGGGCTCGCTGGTTTATTTACTCGGCCTGAACACACTCTCGTACTTTCAAGAACGGAAGCGACTGTTCCCGGTTCTCGTTTAGTCTAGATGGGTTCCCGGGGTCGCGGTAGGCGCTCGGCGTTGCCGCTTCGGCCTGAATTTCTGTGGACCGACGGTTGGGCGTAACAATATCTTTTAACATACCTACAGTCATAATTTTTTATTTTATCGCCTATTGGTAACTGTGATTGATCGTTGCTTATATTTATAGCCTTGATAAAGACCGCATTATACGGTTGAAACGTCGGCAATTTGAACATTGATTGAAGTTATTATTTCGTACCCAACCTGCTAATCCACCTTGCTACTATTGCTATTGGGACACTCAACACCTGTATTTTTTTAATATATTTATGCAACGTAAACAATTTGATCTTGGAAGTTTTCTAGTCAAAACGGATTAAAATTGACAGCCAATCGGTTTCTATGTGGAGTTAACAAACGCGAATCAGCATAGCGCGAGTCTTTTAGGTCTAACGCCGTTTAATCCAGTGACAGTTTTATGTTCTCTAACTTTTCTCTTAGCCATAATCACCGAGTTGGATAATCACCAAAAAATTTACAGGGCGACATTCGCAAGCTTATAATGGGGCACACACCTGAAAGCGCGATCATTTTTCTTAATACTCAATGGTTTCCTTTCACCCACAGAGCTATTTATGGCCCTATTTATAATTTTCTGCAGAGATACACGAAAAACAGGAGGAAAAATCATTATTTTTCCTTTTATTAAAATTTGGCTAATCTGTCTTAATCAAAGTAACGAGGCAACTCGGTAATGTATTGAGATCCTGAAGAAAGTCTCTAAAGATGTTTTACAATTATGCAATATACAGGGTGGATCAAAATTCAGTACATAGATTTTAAGGGCGTATTTGTGGAGTCAAAATAAGAGGTTTTTTTCCTATAAACATGGGTCCTGAATTGAATCTATTACCCCCCGCCCCCCTTCGCTCAAAGTTGGAAAAAAAAATATTTTTTTTTAATTGTGGTCGTATTTATTCATAAACATTCTAAAAAATTTGAACATCCCCGTTTCTGAACGAGCTTTTTTCTTTTCTTTTCTCAGAAATGGCGGAATTTTAATTTTTCGCAGTTTCTAAGGACTTACTGTCATTATGATGACGAATATTTTATGTTTCCCGGGAGTTTTGTTAAATTAATCGTCACTATCTAGTAGATCAAATAAATATCTTTAAATTATATTTCTTGATTAAACTAACCGTTTTCGAGAAAAACTCTTTTGACTGAAGGGTTGCAGTATCATCATCATAACAAGGAAAAACATAAGAGGCTGGGACTTTGTAGTTATGGCAACTATTGTTTTTCATTTATGCTGTCAAATTGTTAATATAAATATTGTAGAACTAAAGATATTTGTTTGGCCTACTATATAGTGACGATTAATTTAACAAAACTCCCGGGAAACATAAAATGTTCGTCATCATAATGACAGTAAGTCCTTAAAAACAGCGAAGAATTAAAATGTTGCCATTTCTGAGAAAAGAAATTAAAAAAGCTCGTTGAGAAATGAGAAAAATGTAAATACGGCTACAAGTAAAAAAAAAGGTTTTTTTTTCCAACCTTGAGCATCCGTAGGGGGGAGGGGTTTCATTTTAGGGCCCATGTTTATAGGAAAAAAACGTCTTATTTTGACCCCACAAATATGCCCTTAAAATCTTTGTCCTGAATTTTGAATCATCCTGTATAAAATAACAACTATTTTGACCATTTTGAAATAAAAGCATAAAAACAATCTTTAGTATGACTTAACACTATTAGGTTATAAACCCTTTACTCGGTACCAAAAGTGTCGGTTTTCTCAACTACAGCGATTATAATTTTTACGAAGCTATAATACATATTTTACCGTTAAATACCTGGGCCATAAGGCTATAAAAGATCTTTCATAAAAAAGGGGACCACTTTAGTAGATGCTCCCTGTATTCCGGTAACTCAAACACTTACGTTCTGTAATCGATTTCCCTTTAAGTTTAATTTCGTCAATCCTAGGCCGTAAAAGGTGTAGTCCGGGACCTTAGTAATTTCGTTATGCTCCAGATCCAAGGCGGTAAGTTTATTAAGGCCCTTGAAAGCTTTCTGAGGAATTTCTTTCAAACGTGCGGAAGCTAAACTGAAACTTTCCAGGTACGGTATCAACGATCTGAGAGATTCCTCGTGTAATTCCTCGATGTTCGATTGCGATATTTGAATGTCACGTATGACTGCCGATTCTGGAAAGATGTTCTTGGGAAGTTTCATCTAATAGATAAATTGCATTAGATAGAGAAATTTTATTTCTGGGTAGGACTTGCCAAAGTTTTATCTGGTTCGTATATTGACAGCGACAGCACGGGCACTTTCACGGCTTCCAGGACCATTTTCAACGTATGAGCAGTTGCGGCGGGACATTTGAGATATACGCCATTCTCGAAGTCGTAGCAGTGGCAGGAGGGGTTGGCGGCTAGATCGGGGCAATGCTTGCCGCCCCCGCTTACCGCACCCCATAGCGTCAGCACACTGATAAGAGCGGCCCAGAGGCGGCTCATAACGTTAGACTGTGAACGCTTTCGGCATCTTCCAGGTTACTGCCAGTCACATGCAACATTTTAATGCTCATCTGAAACAATATATAAGTCAATAAAGCAAAATGTGTTCTCCAATAAAATTCATAAAATTACATGAAAATGTGTCTACTGATAAGCAAACAAAGAGGAAAACTAAAATAATATGAAAAATGCGTCGTGACCTGGAGGATTCTTAAACCCCGCTCTACGATACAAAGTTTTAATGGGTTCTTCAGCTAGAAAAATTAAGTTAGAACTTCCTAGGATCGTAAGCCTCTTAACACGACACAATAAGCTGACATTTCACTCGACGACTTCCTTTTTCTTACTTACTCATAAAAATGCTAATTTTATGGCTAGCAATGCGTGTAGAAAATTTGTTCAAACTATTCATTACTAAGTTGTAGTATTTTTACTAGTTATTAATGTTATTATTAATTAACAATGTGTTACATTCCATCCATGCGCTATGGATTTCTAATTTGTTATAAGTATAAGTATATTCAAATATGTGGGTATCAAGGAAACAAATCTTGGATATGTAGAATGTAATATTTATATTGTCATGTATAAGAATGAGAAATGTAATAACTATTTTTTTTAGTATGCGCTCTATGGCATCGGTTGTCATTATCATTTTTTCTGTATATATCAAATAAATAAGAATTATTATGTTCGTTTCTTGCTCCAGTAGTTTCATTATATTTTTTTCTAATTCGGTTCGTTTAGTTCGATTTTATAATACTGAAAGCAATACGTTTGCAGCTTCATAAACGCATAGTTATAGTTATTTTTGCTGTGCTGGAGCCGAAGGAAATATCAATTCGATTAAATCGGAGCAAATTTGTGTTGCACAGGAAGCGGGAGTTCAACTTAAGACTAAATTAACTAACTAATTAAATTGACATAAACTAGATTAACACACGATGGAATAAACACAAAATTGAATGGTCGCATTTATGGACATAAATTAATAATTGATTTATTATGCTATTAATTTATTAGTTTAAGATTTAGAGATGGCGTCAACCGGCAGAAAGTTTAAAAAGCAGTAAGCGCAAAGGCAGTAAGCGCATCCGGCATGCTTCCAGCGTTGCCATATCTTTATAAAATGGAAAATTCTTTCAAGAAAATTATGTCAGACGCTCATAGGGCATAATCGTATATTATTAATATGGTTTTGCCAGTTTTTCAATCGTTTTAGTGTGTTGTAAAAAGATAATCGTTAAATCACGTTTCAGTGACATTAATTTATATACTTTTCGAGACTTTGCCAATTTTCCAGAATTAATGTATCCGACAAGAGGTAGCTATATAATTCTCCAACAAACAACGAGTCATCTATAGGTTCTAGGTAGGTATATCTACCTAGAACTGTTACTTGGTGTCAATTTAAAGTCGATTATAATAATAATTATTACATGGCCCGATTGTACAAGTCACCCTCAAAGTCGCCCATAAGAAAAGCATTGCTGTCAGCAAGTGTCACAAATGAAATTAATTTGACAGCAATGTGATTCTTATGGGCGGGTGAAAGTACCAGTCGAGTTTAGCTGAACCCGACTTTGAGGGAAACTTGTACAATCTGGCCGTATGATAAAAAAAAAATACAAGTTGTTTAGAGGTCAACTACCCAAGTCGATCAGCCTAACCAAATTTTAACGAATCCGAGGTTTCTGGTTATTTATTTATTTAATAAAGTATGCCTTATTACGAGTGGAATTGCGTTATCTATATAGATAGTAAAGGTTATAATGCACGGTCATGTTCCCTTTCATGTGGTTAGGGACATCAATTAGAAGTTCTAAAAGCGTTTCTTTAGCCATGAACCGAGGAAACATTGTCTTAATGATATTTTTATCTACTTTGAGTTTTATTATGCCATTTGCGCGAGACTGATTGATGTTATAAACAGCAAATCGGCAACCTTGCACTGCGATTTCTGGGGGCGGTTTGAATCTTCGTTGGCAATATGGCGTCGTTTTACTTCCTGATTGACCAGTAGTTTCATAATGAACACTGCATCGATTTTATAAATGAATACTGCCCGATGCGCATACTGCCATTTGAGGTGCTCCCAAGATTTATTAAGCTAAAATAGTAGATAACCAGATTTTAACTTCACCTTAACTTTTATCAAATTGTCATCTACATAATAAGTCAAAAGCAGATTTGATAAAAGTGATTTGACAAACATTGATACCTTCTTCAATTGACAGCCGTAATTAATGCGCATGTCTAATTTATTTTAATTTTTAATAAACAAATAAATACTAGCCTCATATTTTGTCATATCACAAGTAATTGTTTATTGGCTAGGTATACCCCAAATGTGGTAAAAAAATTGTAGTTTGTAAAAATAAAAAATTATTACCATTTGATAGACCTTCAAAAAATACGAAACGAAAGTGCAAACCGTGACGTTCTATCTCAAACTGTTTTTTTACATACAATCCCTCAAAGTTGGAAAATGTCGGGGTTTCGTCGCTATTTAATGGCAAAAAAAGTGAAGATAGGTATGATGTTGATCGAAGAACCGTTCAGCGCATCCTGAAGGGCAATAGAATGCATCCTTACCATATTATACAATTAGTTCAAGAATTACATGATGATGACGACCATAGAAGGCTAGAGTTTTGTATGTGGGCTCAAAACAAAATTCAGGTTTGGAGAGTAAGCTAGTTTTCATCGAAATGGCAGTGTTATTAGGCATAACTTTCATTACTATGCGGCAGAAAATCCACATTTTCTTAGCTATAATACCCAAAACCGGTGGTCCTTAAATGTTTGGGGAGGAGTTATCGGTGATAATGTAATTGGTCCGTACCTTTTTGAGCAAAGAATAACAGGATAAGTGTATTTGGACTTTTTGCAGAATCATCTGCCTGGTCTATTTGCTGCAAGAGCAATGGAGATTTCACAGGAAATGTGGTTTCTTCATGATCATAAAAGGCCAATCATAAATTTTTTAAATGAAACATACCCCGACCGTTGGATTGGAAGAGGAGGACCTATCGCCTAGTCGCCTAGGTCGCCAGACTTGACACAAATGGATTTTTCTATATGGGGATTTGTTAAAGAACGAGTCTACAAAGTACCAGTACCCCGACAACAAGAAGAAGACATTAATATTCGAAGAGCAAATTGTTTTCGCAGTATAACTGTTGAAATGCGCCGAAATTTAAACAATGCTTTCGAGAAGCGTCTTGATCTTTGCATTCGAGAAAATGGAAGACACTTTGAACACTTGATTAGGTAGATGTCATTATTACACAGTGTCACAGTTTATTTATAAATTTAGATTTTGCCAGCAATAAACCCACCATCTATTTTTTTGCAAATGTATAAAAAACTGAGTATTAAGCCAAAACTAAAAGAAATGGGTATAATAATACCTTAATGAATGCTGAAGAGGACTGACAAGAAAATAACTTGCAATGCTCAGATACAGGGTGTTTGGTTAAAAAAAAAACGATTAAATTGAATTGAAAATTCCCAAATTGAGCGTTCTGTAGGAAACACCTTGTATGATGTAATAATATCTTCTGAGCCTATTTGCACTCTTATTTACAACTTTGATTCCCCTTAGGCCAATTTTGTTACTTCTTTACGAGTAATTTGGAAATTATAGCAGACAGCAAAGATTTATGCTTTGCCTCTATTTTGAAGACTTTGTTAAATAAGTTGGCAACGTTGCCATCTATTGCAAAAATAGAAATTCATCTAAATACAGAATTTTACGAGAAAATCCAAATATGGAAAAAATATACCGGGTGTTCTATGTGACATAAAAAAAATTGTTCTGCCCCACACTCAGGCAACACTCTGTAAAGCCGAAAGTATTTTTGGTTTGTAGACCTGATGATCATGAACAACTCTCATATAAGAAGTTTTTTATAACAATGAAAAATAACAATATGGGGCTTTGTCGCACTAATGCTCCACCCTGTATATTCAATGCTTAGGAGAACCGAGTTTCATACAACCCTAAACGGTCTTATAAAAGAACAGGGAGTTACCCCAGCCCGAGACTCATTATCGGACGCTCGAAAACCCTAACTATGTAGTTAGAGAGTCAGTGAAATCATAGCTGCGTAATTGCTTCTTGAACACGATGTTGTTTTGATATTAAAAAATTATCTGGATTCGAAAGTTACCGATTATAATACTTTTCGCCCTCTTTATTCGTATCATATTGATTATATTATGATCATGAGTTGTGTTATTCTTCTTCCAACAAAAGCCCGATATAATAAACGGAACGTTCGTACTTTTCCTAATCGTAAAGCGTAAAGCTCATTTTTATACTCACAATCTGAAAAAGTTCTATATACAGACTGTATAGCTACAAATTTATTAAGTCACATTCTATTCCCGATAATAATTCCAATCGTTGCGGTTGTGTTTGAATTTAAATTTTTACGACTGTTTTGGAGTTGTCCTCCAACAACTGGTGCGATTATCTGATCCATTTATTTTGTTCCATTATGAATATCTAGTGGAGTATCTGTTTCCAGGCACATTAACTTTGGAGTGTATCGAGGTAGTAATAGACTGGTCGTAAAAATGGGGGTTTTAATTATTGGAGCTGCTCAATGCGATTAATTTTTTTTTGTTAGATTGCATTTTATTGAAACAAGTTTAGTAATTTATATATAATAGTTTTTTAATCTTAGAGAAAATTCTACTTATGTCAGTAATAAAAATTCTATAAGATTTTCGTAAAATAATTCTTCGTTCTTTATATTTTACCATAAATTAAATAAAAACTAAATTGCCTGGTTATGCATCAACCAAATGAAAACAAATAAATTGAAATATATCGAATCGATACCTGTTCGCTGCAGATCGTGGAGTTAATATAACAGTAACAAATAATTTTTTAGATTACACTTTTAGGGGATGAGTAGCGATACTGAACTACCATTAATTACTCCCTTGTGTCTTTTTATTTAAACGCATGTTATACAATGTGATAGAAAAGCCTAGTGGTTAAGCATTGAAGCATAACTAGAAGAGAATCTAGCTAGCTCTATGTATGATACTCAACTTTTGTGAGCTCTATAAAACAATATAAACTATTTTTAACTAAAAAGGTAAGTTTTTTAAATTGCTCTCATAAAGCTTGTAAACTGCGAGTTCTCGTTTCACTCAGTTATAGTGAATGACATAGCCAAAAAGTAAGGAAAAAACAATCAGTACACCAACATCTGGAATGTGGCGGCGTCTCGGAACTTACGGGTGAGTGCTCTTAGGTCCTTAACGATTCGGTGCTCCGGCCCGGCAAAGCACTAAGTATATGGAATGGAACAGTAAATCTCAGGAAGTGTTGCAACACATTTTGTCAAGGGCCAAGAGTTAATAAAGTTTCTGCTTTATAGCAATTCCATTTGTTTTTCTTTCAAGGAGGGAGCCGCGAAGGGTATTAAGTTCGAATAGAGCTCCCGTTTGGATTCTATTATTTTTTTCCGTTTTGCGACTCGGAACGTTTATATCGATTTGTTTGAATTTGGAAATGTATTACTTTATTAACGAAAGTCGGGAAGTTTAATTTTTGCGACCAAAACCGATGTCTAGTGCATCCTTCAGTCTGACGAAACACGTGCGATGTCTCCAAATTTGATAAATGCAAAACTTTTTTGATTGATTTGTGATGACTGATAGATGCATGAGACTCCAACTTAAAGCTCCTTTTTACTTTCTCTGGAAGCGTTATATTCAGTTACGTCATTAAAGTATCACAAAAACGATTGTCTTATGACAAATTGTACGCTTGGCTACATATTTTCATCTGTATTCTTTTTTCTTATTAACAATGATCTGGCTCTTTTAGTATTACCATTCTAATAATTTACTTCAACATCAAAGTTCTATAAAAATGTAGGCCGGATGGCTTTTTACGAACCCAACAATATTCTTCCCGCATAACAGCGTCTGAAAGAATAACGTCCTGACAAAACAATCTTAACTAGATTAAAATCTTCCATTAAAAACATTTGAAACCTGGAAATTTGACCCTTTATGAAAGTATGAGACGTTACATTATAGCACTCATCGAGCTAATCTGGAGACCCCTCCTGTTTTACAGTTTTCACTCCTCTTTTTAGCAGTGGCAACCTTTAAACTGGTGACGATATTCGCCAGTAGTCTCGGTGACGTAATGACGTCTTACGTCAAATTATTGCAAAACAGTTGTCACTGTCATTATTTTTATTACTTCTTATTTCCAATCGAATATCGAACTTATATGCATCACTCACTGGGATTCATACTCAAATCTAGAGAAATACCAATTAATCTGAAGCGAAAGGTCTATGACTCGTCCATATCACCGGTTCTCACATACGGTCTTGAAACAATGGCTATTACACGCAAGATGGCGAACAGGCTCCAGATCACGCAACGAGCCATGGAAAGATCCATGCTTGGAATCAGCATAAGAGACAAAGTACGAAATGAAGACATACGGAGAAGAACCCAAGTAATGGACGTACTAAAAAGAACAGCCCAACTTAAATGGCAATGGGCAGGGCACATAGCAAGACAAACCCCAGATAGATGGACGCACAAAATACAAACTTGGCGACCAAGAGAAACAAGAAGAAGCGCGGGAAGACCCCAGAAGAGATGGCGAGACGATATCCAAAGGATAGCAGGGAGAAACTGGATGAAAACAGCGGAAAACAGAGAGACATGGAGAAATTTGGAAGAGGACTACATCCAGGAGTGGATGAATGCAGTCTGAGGAAGAAGAAGAAGAAGATGCATCACTTAGTTAGAGCGCTAGGGCTCCTAGCCATTAGCCGACCTAGCTCCAAGGTTTTCTAAAACATAATTGTAACCTAACAAGGACGTATGCTGAAAATTACCTCATGGGAACCTTAAAAGAGGCGGACTCCCAGCTAAAAAGGGGGGTAATTTTTATGGAAATATCAGCATTTGTTGGCTCTGTCCATATCTGCTAGGTCATTGATAGCACTAGTGGGCGGCATTGACCATTCCAGAGATACGTCAATTGACATGTATGCTCCCCAAGGCAATATGGCGGACCAACCTATTTAAATATCAGACGGAACTTGATCTTGATCATCTTGTATTATGTTTGATTTGAGATAATATATTCCTAAATTGTCCCTGCTAGGCAAAAGCTCCAAGGCAGAATTTATAGTTTTGTAGCTGTAGTACTTCAGAATCACTCTTTCGATCTGCTGCTAACAAAGTCATTATAGTCAACATGATCAGTAACATTCGTTAAACGGATACAGCACAACAAGAAGAAGAAGAAGAGCGGTAGTCCTGAAGAAAATTTTAAGACATTAAAACAAATATGCTCTTCATAATTAATAAACTGGCTGCGGTGTTGCCATTCTTTCAACAACAGACAAATATTGTTTTAATGAAGATATATCATCCTAAAAGAACAAACGACATTGAGTGGTCGATTCTTATTCATAATTTCCGTATAAACACAGTAAATTCGGTACGTTTGATAGCACTGTTTGCGTGCCCTTCAAAAAGAGTTTGTCCAAATCAGCGGTTCTGGAATTGATCATTCCAGGATTACGTCATTTGACATTTTTACCCCTCAAGGCAATATGGCGGACCAACCTATTTAAATGTCAGACGGAACGTGTTGGAACCGACTGTTTCATATTTGATTTGAGATATATTTATAATATATAATTTGATATATATCTATATTATATTGATTTGTGTAATTGTCTCTTTTAAGCGAAGCTCCAAGGCAGAATGCGTAGTTTGTAGTGAAGTACTGAAAATCTTAAAATATCAAAACAAATATGTTTCTCATAATTAATAAACTGGCAGCGCTGTTGACGTTTTTACAATTTTCTTATAGTTTAATTTATTTATGTATCGTTATAAGTTATATAAGGGTAAAGATAATGTTAATAAAATGCGAGTAATAACAAAAAAATATTGTTTTAATGAGAATATATCATAATAAAAGAACAAATGACATTGACTTGTCAACTCTTATTCATCATTTACGGATAAGCACGGAAAATTCGGTATGTCTAACTACACTGTTTAATTGCCCCTCAAAAAAGCTTGTCAAAAACAGCTGTTCTGGAATGGTCAATGGTCAATTGGTCATTGAAAATGATAGACTTGACAGGGTTTCGCTCTGTATTGACAGGGCGACGACATTGGTCAATGTTACACTTGTGACGTCACTGATATTATTCTACTCTCTAGTGGCTATGATCTAGATAAGACCAATGCTTATACCTGATTTTTGAACAAATTGATTTTTAGGTTTATAGTGGAACATCGATCCGATTATGCAGATTACTGTAAAATACAGAAATCAATTTTTAGTCGTCGGTAGTATGAAAACGTTGTTTTCGACCTTTTAAACTTTAAACAGCGTTATTATAGTACTGACGACTAAAAATTTATTTCTGTATTTTACAGTAATCTGCAACATTTTCCTTACACCAGGCAATGACGTTGATACTGGACGAGTGCAATTTGGTTAATTCAACAAACGCATACATTTGGCGCCACCGGGAGGCATTTCTCGGTGTTGCTATGAAACGTGTCTTGAGTACCGAAAGTTCCCCAAGTTGTGATTGTGTCAAAGCCTCACTGACGAGCAGTAAACGGCGAAACTAGTCTGGGGATGGGCACAATTAGAGCTTGCGAAATGATGTTCTTCAGTCGTTTGAAAGGTCAAAAACAGCGTTTTCATCAATTCGATTGTTTAAAAATCAACTTATAGGAAAAAATCTCATACAAACTAAAACGATGTTGTTTCCGTTTTTTCAAACGCTATCCAAGAAGTCAGGACTTTTATTTATTTGTATTTCTTTCACATTCAAAGCGATGCCAACATTGTTTAGTAAAAAAGTGTCAACCGGAACTGGGACCAAAGCCAAATAAAATTCACTTACAGTTTAAACTCGAGAAAATGCGACTCTGACAGACTTTCTATAGCCACCAACATGGCGATACAACTTTGTGATAAAGTATAAACGACGTAATTCGTTTAGCCCATCTCTTCCGTCTGCAAGGACTTCGATATTTAGTCTTTGTCGTCGACACAGGGCCAATCAATGACATTATCATTAAGTCAATCTTACGTCCGTGCTTGGAGTTTTGTTTTAACGGAAAGAATAGGGTGCCACAAGAAATATAATCTTATCAGAAATCGTAACGTGAAATAATAAAAAGAAAAAATAATTTTATTTATTTTGGAAACAAAATCGGTGATGCAGCATATAGCCGTTGGCTCTACTAAAAGAAGGTCTCTGAGCTCCGATTATAACTTGAAATTAAAGTTTGCTGGGCGTCACGCGTCAGCAACATTAAAATTTTCAAATTTTTACTTGCACTCAACAAACACGAATTTTTTCACACATTATCTAATAAAATTATATGTTTATAAAAAAAATTGTTTGCCTCTAACCTAGAAGAAATCAGGTCTCAGATCGTGCAAATCGTATTTATTCCAAATCGTATTATTACAAATCGTAACAATTAATTGATTAGAAAGTTACTGCTAATTGCTAATTGAAAATGACACGCAAAAATTGCGTGTAGAATATAAGTAGTATGAGAATAATATAAGCAGTAATATAACAAATTCGATCACTAGACGGTTGGAGCCGAATTTTCTGCCCCTGTCTTCTCTACCCAAGATCTCTACTGCTGGCTAGTAGTGTAATATAGTGTCGACGCGATAAGTAGGATATCAGCCTGCGCTTGAACGTAAAACCCGCATCAGTCACGTTAGCTTTGGAATTAAAGACCCCCCGTATTCCATCTGAAAACGCTATAGCAAAAAAATTGTGGGTATTTCGTAGATATGAAAGCAGGGTTAGTTCAAGTTAGTAGAGTGATCGAACTGTTTCTATTCTTAAACTGTGCTATAGTTACAGTTGCTCGAACTGTTTCTCTTCTTAAACTGTGACTATAGCACAGTTCAGGAATCGTTTGAGTGGTGGGTGTACCGCCGAATGTTAAAGATTTCCTGGATGGACCGCATTACGAACGAACAAGTTCTGGAAAGAATGGATAAGGAAATGGAAATTCTTTTCACAATTAAGAGAAGGAAACTAGAGTTTCTTGGGCATGTTATGCGTAATTCAAAATATGAAATTCTGCAGCTCATCATATAGGGGAAGATCGCGGGACTCAGAAGCGTCGGTCGACGTAGAATTTCCTGGCTACGTAACCTGCGAGACTGCTTTGGCCTCTCATCTGTCGAACTATTTCGGACAGCTGCTTCTAAAGTTAGAATAGCCATGATGATTAGCAACCTCCGAAGGAGAATCTGAGATCAAGAAGAAGAAGAAGCTAACATAAGATTAATTTTCTTGGTGTTATAGTTTTTTATGTTAACCTTTTACTGCATGATTTTTTTTCGCAGAAAAAACATAGCTTTTGCAAAATTCCCCAGAGTTAAACAAAAAATATTTAAAAAATTGCATCTTTATTAATAAACCCAAATTTTGCAAAAAAATAGTTTGTGTCAGATATGGGACATCATGTTAACAAATCAACAAACCTAAAACATTTGCGAAATCATCTATGTACATACTCCGACACCTAATCAAATATTATAAGAGGAATACAAAATTACTCCGTATGAAATCGCAAGTAACAGTTTCTGTCTTTGTTTAGGCATAGTGCAACCTGGAAATTTACATCTTGACCTGTCAGTCTCCTGCCAGCACGGCAAATTATCTATGCCGTCTTGCGTAATGTCTTCTTGGGGAATTTCTTTCGTAGGTCCTTTCTTTTACGAGCTTGCATCTGCTCAACATTTTCTGATGAAGGCCGCCCGACTTTATTCTGTCTTACTTGTTTTCCCGCTGGGAGAAGTGCATCGGCTATTGCCAACTTTGTATCCAAAAGGGGCATGTCAAACTTCTTTGCTCTTCGAGCCAGCAGCCAACTATTTACAACTGCCATGTCAATGAAGTGGAAAAAGATTCGCAAATAATATTTCTTTGATCGAATTTTTATGCGATAAAACCCCAACATGGCATCAAGCAAATCAACACCTCCCATGTAGCTATTGTAAATAAAAACGCTGTTGGGACACGGTATCATTTTGTGCTGGTTTTTCTTTTTGAAAAATCTTCTTTTTTTCCTACTGGTTCACTTCCCGCATATGTCGACATTGTAGAAATTACTTTATTGTCAAACCAGGATACCACACTAATTTCCACATTATCGTCGTTGCCGATTTTCTCTACCATGTGACCTCTACCTTTTTTCTTCATTTCTTTCTCTGTCTGCATTACAATTCCTGGTACACGATTCAATCTCACTGTTCCTAAGGGAAGAACACCTTCTTTTATCAAGTATATCATAAGAGGGACACTGGTAAACCAGTTATCAAAAAACCACTTATAGTTTTTGTGTCATCATGCAGGGGAAGATCGCGGAACGCAGAAGCGTCGGTCGACGTAGAATTTCCTGGCAACGTAACCTACGAGACTGGTTTGACTTCTGATCTGTCGAACTATTTCGGACAGCTGCCTCTAAGGTTAGAATAGCCATGATGATCAGCAACCTCCGAAGGAGAAGCTGAGATCAAGAAGAAGAAGAGTAGAAACAGTTCGAGCACTCCTTTCATACCTGCGTCTGATATCCTACTTATCGCGTCAACACTGTATTCTACACTGCTAGCCAGGAGTAGAGATCTTGGGTAGAGAAGGGGCAGAAAATTCGGTACCAACCATTGAGTTATCGAACTTGATATATTACTGAACGGTGCTATAGTCTTAACCTTGTTTTTTTGTCCATGACAGCACATAAAACCAAATTAAGTTTACGCATAATAATAATAGATGTACGAAGTTTAGTAACGCCGCTCTAAGTGGCGTTACTAAACGGCTTCGGGAGAAAACCAAAAACGCTTTTACCATAATTTTATTGGTGTTTTAAAGTTAATGGATAAAAGTATTATTTTAAAGACGTGCTAATATTTCCACATCAATAAGAGGAGACAAAAATTCACTTAGTTGAGATGGGCCACGCGTTGCTTCGGTAATTCCATAAAAACCCTGTTGACGTTTCAGCCAGTTAATGAAAATTCTTGGAATGTTTTAAGGGGCTATATAGATGCCGGGTCCCTAAATTCGGGGCGGTCTTTTTAAAGGTTTTATAAATGATTCGTTGGATCGGCTCTATCAATCCTGATTGACATGTTATTCTAAAAGAGCGCTTCGTGCTCAATAGGTTTAAAGGAAAAACGCTAATGGTCGCTAATTATTTTAAAAACATTTTTGTGACTTAGCGATTAAAAAAATTGCTTAATGTAGTAGAAAAATCACCATTATTCGGGGACCTTTTTTTTTCGGTGAATAGAAAAATCGGCCTAATTACGATATCTCGGACATTTAGACCTTTCCATAAATCTCGGTTTCCCGGAGGCCGTATTGGGGTGAGATTGTAAATGTCGTCGATTTAATATTAGAAAGATCAAGGCTGAGGATCGTTATTACCGAAAAAGTTTATGTGGTTTGGAGGAAATTGCCAAAAAATTAATGCGAAATGTAAAGTATTATATTAATGGGATTTAAAAGTAAACTTCGGTTTTCCTTAGCGATTATAAAACTAATGTTGATGATACCATTTTCTTACCTTAAAGATTCGGCAGACCAATTATAGGTATAAACCATTGACTTAGTATTGCCGGCAAGTAGGCGTTGGAAATCTGACTGTGACTTTTGTATCGTATATTCTCAACACGAAAAGAGATAGGTTTAAAAAGAATGAAGGTTTCAAAGGTAACGAGTTGTCAAAAATAAGTGGACGGGGTATATATTTTAATGGATCCCATCCCATAAAAACTTTTTTTATATGATGTTATAATGAAAGCGGAAAAAAAACTATATCTTTCTTTGATTTCGTTACTTAGACGGGTCTCGGAAAACTAATTGGTTCATAAAACATTCAGAATGAGGCAGAGGGGTCAACTACCTATAGTCATATTCTACATCTCAGAAAATTTCGATAATCAAAAACCTATTCAATAGATCGCTTAAACTGAGTAGTGTCGAGTTTTACAAAGACAACGAAAACAAAGTAAAGCCAATTCTATTACAATAGTCACCCACTTTTTTTTCAATTGAATTATAAACAAATATAAACACAATAAAAAAATCAAAAAGCCAAAATTAAAATTCAGAAAAAAGTCAAGAAACTCATTTTAAATTTCTCTTCGTTCATGGATTGGCGCAAAGAGTTCAAAAACAGATCTCTATCTAAATCAACACACTCTGTTAACTTTCTTTCTGCAATAAAAAAGTAGTGGGTGCCATATTCCCCAAACTTGGTGATTAAACGCCAATAGAACTTGATTTCTAACCTTAATTACATGGTTACATGTAGAGATTGTGATGTTATACAATCTCTACATGTAACATACAATGGTCAAATTAGGCAGTACTTGAAATCCACATTATCCCAGCATAATTCCGACTGCAAAGAGATCATCACCGAAATTATTCATATAGCCCTGAACAAGACAATAAAATTTAGAACGAGCACGTGAGGCCTGGGTACCTATTACAATAATATTTTTAACATAATATTTATTAAATTATACAAAAAATGATACACAGAAAAAAAAAGAAAGGAAAAAAAAATTTTTGGGAACTAATAGATATACACGGTACATCATACGGACTTTTGGTTGGAGGGTAAATATAGAATTCTACAATCAACTGAAACCATTAAAAATAAATATTTAAAAAAATATAAATATAAAAAAGACGCACAGTAGTCGAATTCCTAAAACTTAAGTGGGCAAAAAAATGCTTAGTCCTATCGACACTTCTACACCAGTTTTACATGTAGTTTAGAAAGTATCATTTGTATTTTAGAACAGTCATTTGGATTTCAGAATATATCACTTGTATTTCAGAACAGTAATTTTGATTTTAGAAATCGGCAGTTGTATTTCAGAATAGTCATTTGTATTTCAGAAAACTACACTTGAACTTCAGAAAACTACACTTGAATTTCAGAACAATCATTTAGATTTTATAATATACCACTTGTATTTCAGAGGGCGTCACTTGTAGTTTAGCAGATATCACTTGAATTTCAGAATTTTTTTTTTGAAAACAGTGTTTGTTATTTGCATTTGTGTGGAGTTCTTCAAAAAGGTAAGTACAGTGCAAAAGTGGAGGACTCAAAAACCACTTCAACACAATAATGTTCTAAAAAATAGGACTTTATTCGCACAACTTAGCTCTTAATGCTGCCGTCTTAGTAATGGAAGATGTACCAGTTGGACTAAATTTTATATTTGCCAAGAGTAAATTATTGTCATTGTTAAATTTTATGTGTATATCAAGTATAATTTATACAATATAAAAAAAGAAAACTCTGTTGCAGCTGCATCGTATGCTTTTTGAATCCGATTCTGAAGATAGTATGTAATTCATTCATTTTATGAAATGTCTACAAATGACTAATCTAAATTCCAACTGATGGTTTCTAAAATACATGTGACGCTTCTAAATTTCAAATGATGCTTTCTAAAATTAAACTGAGTATTCTGGAATACAAGTGATATATCTGAAACCCAAGGGACGTTTTTCTAAAATACAAATGATACTTTCTAAACTACATGTGAAAATGGTGTAAATGTTATATGTGTCTCAAATTTATATTTATATAAAGCATATTTAGTTTTTACTTTTAAAGGGTTGTGCCCTGAGGGATATTGCAACGTACAATCGAAACGTCAGCAAATTTTTAAACGCGGTTTTATTTAGTCTTTTACCCGAAACGCTACCACTGTCCATTTCAAAGAAGAACAATGCTAACAACACACAAATTATGAAAAAAAATTACCTTTTTTTTTAATTTCTCCGAGATAGCTTCATGTACTAAAATGAGACTTCAGTATTTTTAATAGTTACTATCAGGAAATTTTTATGCAATAAAACGTTTAATTGAAGAGATACCAAGTCTACAAAAATGCCGTTTTTCAATTTAAAAAATTCGGACTGATTTCGTAAATATTCGAATATTTGCAATAAATGGAAAATTTTGAAAAACGTTTTTATTTTTTCTAGTTTTAATTTAAAGAGATAATTAAAAATAATTGACAGTTCTTCATAGCCACTTTTTCTCTCTCTCTCTCTCTCTCTCTCTCTCTCTCTCTCTCTCTCCAACCATCATAAACTTAATTTTTTAAAACACGGCCCTGGATTTTTTACATCGGATTCTGATTCTCCTTGGAATTATGCATTCGGTCATCGGAAAAAGTGTTTTTAAGCCACAATGCTGCACAAGTTATAGCATCCCTAGACTTTTAGGCTGATAATTATTCTATAGCTTGGGGCCTTCTATGCGAAGTACAATAATACGCGATTACCAATACAAAATCATCTAAAGACTATTTTTAACATGCAAATTGTCGGTAAGGGAACTTCTCAAACGTTGCAAGATATTATTGATTAATTGTCTAAACCCCTCAAAGCTCTTAAATAATTAAATCAACCCAAGGATAGATGGGATACTCTTATTATTATATATAAATTACGTCAAAATTAGACATTTCTGCGGCTCCTAATTGCGAAGAGTTTATTTCTACAAAATCGTATCCTATTCCTAACTATCTCAAATCATTTTTGAAATGTTCATTTTGAATTTTTGTTGTTTTACTCGAAACACTTGAATTTAAACAAGCAGAAAATAGGTAAAATGTCTATAGTAAAAACAAAAATACTAGATCCTTCATTTTAAGTGAAAGTGATGTACATACAACTACGTTCATTCCATGATCAAAATAAAAATCAAACTGTAAAGTGTTCTTTATGTAGTAATGTAAGTAATTGTGCTAGGTTTTTGAAGTAAGCCCTAAAGGGTAGGGAAGAAAATGTAAAACAATTCAATCTTAGTACAATTGCTTAAGGCTTGGACTTTTTTAAGAGCTTTATATTTTTTTGGATTAAGCAGCTAAAAAAGAAACACTTTTTGTCTTTTGTTATTATTTTGTATCTCAATTAGTTTTCGAGGACAAAAATAAAACCACTCTATCTATCCACAATTTTGTCTTGCTTATTTTACTGATTTTATTGTTTAACATACATTAACAGTTTTAGGTACCCCCATATCAGGGGACCTATTCAAATCAGGCGACATAGGTGGCCAGAATTATGGTAATTCACGACCTATCCATCGGTTTTGACACGCTCCATCCAAATATTCACGAGCCAGCATGCTGAAATCGGCAGGAGCACCATCATGCATGAATTAGTGTAACTGAAGAACATGTTCAAGAACCAAAGGCATTTTGTAGAAAGTTACTGTAAGATTGTTCATTAAGGTGCCCTGGTAAAAATGTTAAAAAATGATCCAATTAAATAGTCACCTACGATACCGACTTTTTTGAAGTTTTGTAATGTTTGGTTAAAGCAGCTAAAAATACAATGTTTTTGTCTTTTATAATTTTGTATCTCATTTCCTTTTTCGACGAAAAAAAAATAAAAACCACTATATTGCATAATATCGAAAATTGTTATCATAAAATCGAAAATAACTTTGCTCATTACTAAAAAATGTTTTGTAATTATGACTGTAATTTGACTTGTTGTGATAGTTTTCAATTTTTCTTTGGTTAGAAGGTGAAACTAAAAAATTGAAAATAATTATTTACACTGTCGAAGAGAATTCAGCAACCAGTACCCGGAAAGTCTGTAGAGGATTGAATATTTGCCATCAGATGGTTTGGGTAAGAAGTTCTTTGTTTTAACCTTATAACGTACAAAGAGTTCAAGACCTTCTTCCAATAGATTTTGACGTGCCCGTAGGCACGTTTTCTAGATAGTATAAAGAACAAAGCAAATATTTCCAGAAATGCAATAATTAATTTCCATAATATTCCCAGCTGAGCTCAAAGAAATCCTCCTGCGATTATGGAAAAACATTTTCAAGAATTGTGTTCGCGAAACGTTTGAGTATTTGATTGGACGATTTTTTTACCAGGACAAGCAAAGAATGAAAAACAACAATCAATGAAAAAAGAATAATGGACCATCTTACAGTAATTTTTTATAAAATAATTTGTTACGTGAGAGGGGGGGAAAAAGAAATATTAATCGCCTTTGCTTCACCTTTAATAGATCTTTAAAATCTTTACACTACCAGCTAGTTTGGCAAATGAATAGAGTGGTTGGGGTAATTGTAGTACTTATACCTATATCGACCCTGTCGTCGAAATCACCTTCACTTCTAAGTGTGTTCCCTGTGATCATTCTTAGTATCCTCATTTTGCTGGTTCTTGCCATCCTTTTTCCTCTGCGGTTATGGCTCGTTTCTAACGTCCTCCAGTCTTATCCTGTCGAACGCTTTCGTCAACTTTTTAAAGCGCAGGTATGCTGGTTTGTCACACTGCTTTTTTTTTAGAGTTGGTAACAAAAAATATAAAGACTCCGCCTCCACCATTCGTATTCTACCAGAAGTAAACCTTTCTCTTCGTTCTTCTACAATCTTCTTTCTTATTTTTTTTTTGACTGGGGTTTCTTGTATTAAATTGTGTTTCTTGTTGAATTCTTAATACACCATGTGTTCTTCAATTCAAGGACCAAAGAAGAAGGAAATGGTAACCTCATTAGGAATTCAAAGAATTTAAAAGACATCCAGAAAGTGTAGTTCTAGCCCAGAACCTAGATGGCAGCATTATTACTGTATATAGATAGATGACGAAATGATTTAAAAATATAAAAAATTACAGAAAACTGTTGATTTGGCTGTCAATCTGCTAATGTTGTCATCAATGTCGTTATAAATGATTAAACAAATGCCATAAACTAAGTTATTTAATGTTTATAAGCATAAACAGCAATTCAATAAAAATGATTAAAGTGGGTGCCTCATTAAAATTACTCTACTGACCAATTTGATGGCTATTTCATAAGGTAATAAACCAAATATTGTGTTCATTTTTAAATCCGTAACAAATTTGCCATGACGTTTTATGAATGTTTCGCTTTAGTTACATCATTGGTTCATGTATGATTGTACTCCTGCCCATTTTAGTAAACTTCCTTGAGAATATTTTAATGGAGCGTACGAAAATCGGTGGATAGGTCATTTGCCTGATTTGAATAACATAGATTTTTATTTGTGGGGACATCTAAAATCAACCAATTGTGACCACCTATTGGTATCCAATAGTGGTCACCAATTGTGACCACCTACACTCTTTTTACTTCGTTCTGGTTCCGATAACCAGCGAGGTACAGAGCAATATGGGCTGCTTCTCGAATTGAGAGCCATCTGTTATGCAGTATTGGATCTAAAATACGCTGGTGGATGTAGCCTGCTCCTGCTCTGTACAACATCTCACCGGTACTCCGTACATTTCCGGCTTTAAGTCGCTAAATCACGGTCCCCAATTTGTCGACCAGCCAAAGCTGTACTGATGGGGGATAGACTCCGAAACTAGTATGCAGATGGGGTGATGGCCAATTGGCTCAAACACTCTTTTTACTTCATTCTGGTTCCGATAACCAGCGAGGTACAGAGCAATATGGGCTGCTTCTAGAACTGAGAGCCATCTGCCATGCACTATTGGAACTAAAATACGCTGGTGGACGTCGCCTGCTCCTGTTCTGTACAATATCTCACAAGAGACAAAAAAAAGTTGTATTTTTAGCCGCTTAATAAAAAATATTTTAAAACTACTTTGACCCCCTGTATCTTGACAAACTAGGTTTTCTAAGACACAAATTTACATGCAGTTTTCTGTTTGAATTTAAACCAGGAATGACGCCATACTATTAAGTACCACGCTTTGTACTAACCATAGTTTGTGCCTATTGCATTATCTAAATTCCTCAAACTTAACATGTTGATGGATTTGAGGTATGGCAGAAATACTCGCTTTTAAAGATTAGCTAAAAGTTTTAAAAGAAAAAGCGTTTCAATCTTTATTAAAGCTAACCATAATCCCGCATTGGACCCGGAACGAAACCCTCGAGTAACCGATTCAAATAAATTGTCCCGGATGTCTCGGAAAAATCTAAAATTATCCCCTGATAATAGTAAACCTTCGTTGAAATTTTGGATATATCCTTCCTTTATACACAAACAGACGTTACCCTTAGGTCTTTGTATAAATAAGACGAGACCGGGCAAAAAATATGGCCGGCCACAAAAGATGTTGAAAGTTCACAATATGGAACATGTGTTTATTTCGGAGGGAGATAACTTAATTCTCTATTGTGAAAAGTTATTGAGTTGGGCAGTTGGGACTATAGGAGTGGATCTCTATACGAGTAAAGATTCAAAGAAGGGTGAGCATGTAGAAGAAGTTAGAAGTTGTATGTATATACATACAACTTCTAATACCCGTTCTTATCAGTTTACTACTGATGGGAAGGAATGGCAAGCATAGGAGTGGAAGATTTTAAATTAACGTCAAAGTTTCAAATTTAGTTCTATAACTTCAAGAGAGTCCTCAACAATATGTAAACCTTGTGTGTGAATTTTAACCTATTTTAAAAACTTTAGCATGTGTGTTGGTCGCCGCCTGGTGAGGCCTTTTTAGGTAAAACATGTATCTCTGAAGAACTAAATTAAATTATTTGAGACTGCTGACTTAGAGTTCTGTTGTCTTTGATCTTGGATTCAAAGGAGTATTTCTACCATCGTAACTTAAAGTTATCAAAATTGAAAAGTATTTGGAGTGCAAGTACTGCTGAGCAATACTTATTGAAACTCGATATGAGCACCCCCAAAAATTGACCAGTCTCGGAACTTACTCTGCAACTTTGCGTTACATTTTTTCATTTGGTTCTAATAAAACGTATACGCTCTCAATAATGTTGTTAAGCCATTATAGAAATTAAGACATTACAGTGGTATTTCTTCAGCCAACACCATCGACCAAACCTGGGTAAGTGTTCTGGTAAACCCTCGTTCGCAAGGACGCATATTAAATCATGTAAATTTCAACAAAGCTCAAAGTACTTATCGTCTGAAAGCACATAATGCAATCGACCCGTCAAACTCAAACCCCGTTCTGAAAATGGATTTGGGTCATTTAGTATTCGCGTAATAAAAATTTCTTGAATTCTCCTATCGTGAGGCATATTTCGGCATGAAAAATGAGGGTTTCCCTCGCGAAAGTATATCATCGACTACTGGGAGGTAATGAAGATATTATTCTTGATCCGTTGCGATGAGAAGGCGTCTTTAATGGCTAAAAGTTATTATAAATTTTAAGGATTCCTTAAGGAATATAGTAAACAACATGCAGTCCAATATGAAGAAAATTCAATATTTTTGGCAGCTAAGCCCGACATACCTCTTCCTTTCAAATCTGGATTTAAAGAGAAAATGTATTTTTCATGTGAGAGCATATCAAGTGGCAAAGCCGTCAATTGCGAACAATGTTCTGAAAAATGGTTTTTGTCATTTAATATTGGTCCAATAAAAAGGCGAGGATGACTGTCGTTCTAAAGAACTCTGCGTTATGAAAAATTGTGGGGCTGTGGTGTAAAGAATGGACGTAATAGAAAAATGCTGCAATAAAATAGCTGGATTAAGGAATATTCTCTAACTTTGAAGCTATATTTGTTATGTACCGTGATAATTATTAGTGAAGATAAGCACAGTATTAATTCAGAGATGTATTAGTAATGTTTAGAAAAAATATTACGCTAATAATATGCATGTGTCTAATCTTCACATTACTGACTATGTGAAGACATATCGTCTAACTCATTAATACTCCGAGCGACCGATCAGTCATTGTAATTAGCACTTGCACAACACTGTACTACTCTAAGTACTCTAAACAGACACAGACTAACTACTACAATATTTAGTGTCGAATAGTACGTATGTATACCTAAATGAATTAGTAGAAAAAAAAATTATTACAGGTACCATCATGATAACGCTTTGGCGGTTTATTTCAGAATTATTTCCTTATTCCCAATTAACCCAATAATTTGGTACCTAGTGATTACGTGAATTTTATTGTGAAATTGGAGACATATAAGATGTATCCAGCACACTGTTAAATAGTTATCGTACTTGCCATTATTGTTTAATAGGACATTATCCAACTAGGCCATCATCTCCGATCATCCCCGGTGAAATTTACCTAAGGGAAAGCCTACCTATTGTGTGAAAGTTGGACAATACGCTTTGACTTCGGCTTAATTTAAAATTTTTGCCATAATAATCAATAAGGTAACTTGGTCTTCAACACGCGTCCTTTACAACAACAACACATATAACAACAACGTACAAGTACACATACAACTTTGGCTGCAAATTACCTGCGGTTAGAACATGATCTTTAAGTAAATTCAAAGTAAAGCCTCGTAATTCAAATATTTGAGTTTATTATTGTGAACTCCCATCATTCGCCTTTTAGAGGGTGCAGTGTGTCCACAACCAAAAGCAGTTGACCAAAGTTGGTTTAGCAGGATATTCATATGTATAATGATGGATGTCCCTGCTTCCCACCGAAACTTATTCAGACCCGTGGGAAACCGACAATCAACTACACAGTTAAGTTTGTTGTTATTAAATTCAAGAGTTTTTTATGCAGGAGCACTGAAGCCCAATTAAGACTCTTTCAGACAAGACATAGGATTTGCCTGCCGAAAATATTCCACCCCTGTAAGTCCAGTTTATTCATATTTTGTTGACTTAGTGTGATGGAGAATATTAGAATCAGATTGAGAATCAAAGGCATAATTATGTTTTTTGTGTATGTATTAATAGGATTGTTGAGGAGAAATTCAAAATTATTAGAAGAGAGAAATATTTTTTCGATTAAGCAGTCGCCTTTATTCGCTTTAGTGATGATAAGAAAGTGTTCTTTGACTTTTTTCTTAATTGCTCTTAAAGTTGAGGAAACACCTCCTGTGTCCTTACATACTTTTTGTTCTAGTTGCTTCTTGGACAATATTATAGTTGCTACATCCATCCCGATAGAGAAAGAAGATACATCTTCCTCAATGATGTTAGATTCGGTATAAAATTTAAGACCAGGACCTATAGTAAGCCCATCTCGTCCCCTGTGAACTGCACAGCTGAAAGATTCTTGACTCATCATCTCCATAGAAGACAAAATCAGAGAACTTTTTGTTAGAATTATTATGCTGGTTGATGCTATTAGATTTGTGTTTTGTGAGGTTGAATTATAATAACGCAGGTAGTAGTCAGGTTCGCCAGACTACTTTGGGGATTAACGTCCCTATACAAATTGATTTGCATGGAGCACCAGCTGTAAATGCTGAGTTTCTAGTCTTGAATTGTGGACCTGGAGATTCAGTCACTGGCTTTATCATCAAGTTGTGTATTCTTTACCATACTATTCTTTATTATGAGGAGAAAGCACTCAGATTGGCCTGACCCGGCTTTTTGAGAAACTTGACTTAGTCCCGTTTATTAGATAAAATTTCCAGCTCCATCATGCTGTGAATTAGTTAGCCAATAATGGGATGAAGAAATCCATACAGATAAAACAACAGCATGCAATAGGCCAGACATCGTTTTCCAAAATAAAAAAGAAAAAATCACCTATCTCATAGATATATCCATAACTAACGATTCCCACATTCATCCAAAATATGGAGAGAAGATGACAAAGTATTCGGATTAAGTGAGAATGAAGAGAGATAATAATAATAGACCAATCAAAAAGACAAACACACTGATCTCTAAGTATCTAACACTCAACAGCACATTGGAAGACATTCACACAATCATATACACAGCATCAATCACAATAATTAGACACAACGGCCAAAAAATCCCACAAGGAATTACATATGCTAAACCAAAAAAAAAACGCAGACGCAAAGAATCCAGTTAACTATAGACCAATAACATGCCTCCCTACACTATACAAAATAATAACAGCCACCATATGTGAAAAGATAGACAAACGCTTAACAAAACATAATATACTCACGGAAGGACAAAAAGGCTGCAGAAAATTGAGTCAAGGATGCAAAGAACAGGTAATAATAAATGCGATCGTCTTGAAACAGACCGAAGAAGAACGAAGAAACCATCACACATGCTACATAGACTATAAAAAGGCCTTCGACTCCGTATCACTTAGCAGGTTATTAGAAATTTTCGTCTAAAAACTAGATACAAAAATAAGACAATTCCTTACGGAAATAATGAAAACGTGGAGGTTTCGTGAGAATTGCCGTAACATCAGAGTCAGAAACCGTACAGACAGTTGAATATACATCCGACGAGGCATCTTCCAAGGTGATGCACTGAGTGCTTTATGGTTCTGCATGTGCCTAAATCCATTCTCAAATGTACTAAATAACTCCTACTACGGACTTAATATAAGATATCCAAAAACTAAAATCAACCTCCTCCTGCACATGGACGATATAAAAATCTGGAGTTTAGTCTACAGCTTAATTCACAACCTGAAAATTAGCAGCCAAATTAGTCAGTTTAATTACACTTCTTACACATTTCCGGAAATTATAAAGTTGTAAATTTTGCTCATTCACAATATCCTAATTTTCCATGTAAGTTTATTCGCTGCCACCTCGGGAAAAACCTTCGAAAGCTACCGAAATCGATAATCAGGTATCTGAACTTGGTCATGCCCCCCAATACATGATATTTTACGTCAATTCTTTGTCATACGTTAAATAATTAATTAAGCATCATTCACAACCTCATAATTAGCTTTAAAATTAGTAATACAAATTAATCGCGAAAGATTGGCATAGGCTTGCACTGTAGATTATTCACAAACTCTAAAATTAGAACTTAAACGTACACTTGAATTAGTACTTAACGTAGAAGTTTGCAAGGGCCAAGGTTTCGCGTTAAATTACGTACTAATTCAAGGCACTGTAATAAATTAAGTAATTTTGAGACAGAAAATTGACGTAAAATATCATGTATTGGGGGGCATGACCAAGTTCAGATACCTGCATTATCGATTTCGGTAGCTTTTGAAGATTTTTCCCGAGGTGACAGCAAATAAACTTAGATGGAAAATTACGATATTGTGAATGAGCAAAATTTACAACTTTATAATTTCCGGAATTGTGTAAGAAGTGTAATTAAACTAACTAATTTGGCTGCTAATTTTCAGGTTGTGAATAAAGCTTAAGTAAGTGCAAAGCACTACGTTCCGAAAAAGGTAGGTAGTGTACAGTAAAGACGAAACCTACAAATACCTCTGATTCCAACAGAACACTAAGTTAGACCACAAGAAAATAATAACACAATGAAAGGAATAATGCAAATAACGATTGATGGGCATATTAAGAACACCACTCTATTCTCGTAATTTCTTTAAAGCCATTAACAGGTCGTTGCGATCCCAACACTCACATGTTCGTTCGGCATAATCAAATGTACCCAATTAGACCTGGAAAGTATCCATACCTACCCTTGATCCATCCCCCCTAGATCAGAGCTCACCAGACATAGAAAAACACCACCCTAATTCATGTAAAGAAAGAGTTACAATAAACAGAAGAGATGGAGGAAAAGGTATGATAGATATCCGAGCATTACATACAAATCAGATCTGCAAGTCTGACAAAATATCCACATGATCACCACATTATCTATCCACAGTCAACCCGTTGGATACTTGAACCGCAGCTCAAAACTTAGAAGAAAAACTTGATCCATGGACAACAAAGCAGCTGCATGGAAAGCCTAGATACAACCTTCAGCACGACCACGTATCACAAAGTATCTCTCATAAATGGCTCAAGGATGGAAGATTGCTCTCTGAGACGGAAGGATTTCTGCTTGCACTCCAGGATCAGGTGACAGCAAAGCGAAATTACTAAATATACATAATGAAAGACTTTAGAGTGGATACCGATACATGCAGAAAATGCCACCAATTTAAAGAATTCATAGACCATATCACTGGCGGGTGCAAGATCTTAGCAGGCACAGAATATACCGGTACACACAACATGGCAGGGAAAAATATCCATCAGGCGCTTGCAAGGACCTATAGGCTCACCACAGAAGAGATACCATACTATAAGTACTCTCCAACGACTATCATAGACACAAGGAAATACATACTATACTGGGACGTAGAAATCCATACAGACGAAACAGCAGCATGCAATTTCGCGTTTTCCAAAAGAACAAATCACGTATCTCGTAGATATGTAAATCCATTCCTAGCAATCCTAACAGCCAAGCAAAATATGATAGATAGATGATGTGATAGCGATAGAGGTTCAGAGAAAAACCGGAGACAGAAAATATACCGCTAATTACATCGCAAAATCATACTGCTTATTATTTCAACAACAGGTATCACCCCACACAGCTTCACTACACATCTCGAGCAGCTCGGCCTCAACCCGAACATCCATAAAAATATAGTGTGATCATTCCTCAATTCAGGCAATAGACCCTGAGACGACTTGGTATGGCCCATCACCTCAGAGAAGAAACACCACTTGATTATGTGAGAAAAAAGAGAAGTAATAATAACAAAAAAAAATAATAAAAACAGGCATACATAGCGTCGAACAATTGATTAAAAAGTGGCTGAAGACAGGGATGAGTTCGCAATCGTGATTGCCAACGTCAGGGGGACCTGACAGGGCACAATAAGAATAATAATAATAATAAGTTAGATAAGTTGATTCTGTGAACAGAATCGAGATAAAGCGAAGGGAATGGGAAGCGTGGGCCCGTACCGATGCTTCTTGTAAGAACAGAGATGCATTTGAGATGTGGTGTTATCGCCGCCACCAAGTGTCAAACGATCCGGTATTGCAATGCATCGATGGACAACTAGAATACCTGCAATGCGTCAAACGCAGAAAATTGGACTACTTCGGATATATTAAGCGAAATGAAAAATACCACCTTCTTCAACTCATTCTACAGGAAAAAATAGGGGGCCGAAGGTCAGCAGGACGAAGACGAACATCGTGGCTGCGAAACTTACGAGCATGGACTGGAATGACAAGAGCAATTGACAGCTCTATTCAGAGCGGCAGTGAATAGAGTAGTTTAGACCAATGTGGTAGGCAACATCCACAGAGGATAGGCACTTGAAGAAGAAGATGAAGAAGCAAAGCAGCTCCGTGGAAAAAATTATGGAATTGTCAATCAAGAGCACATAAACAAAAATGCCTCTTATGTGTGTGTAGAATGGCCAGCTTCACCCGGAAAGTAAAGTTTCATAATTTCTATATAAGACCAAGTTATAGCCACTAAAAACTACAGAAAATATATCAAGAAAGATTGTACTATCAACAACGATAAATTATATAGAAAATGCTATCAATTCCCAGAGACAGTTGCAAATTACTCGGAGGAAAAGCTTATATTGCTAGGTATAACTCAGTGGCGAAAATTGTCCACGAAGCCCTTGCCCTGAGGTATGAGCTGCATGCTGGCACAAGACCGTATTATGCCTATTCTGACGAACCTGTATGGAAAAACTTCGAACTCCTATATGACGTAGACATTCACACAGATAAGAAAGTAATACACCAGAGGCCAGACCAGGCATCGTCTTTCAAGACAAGTTATCAAAATCTACTTACCTAATTGATATAGCCGTCCCATCAGATCAGAATGTTCTGAAGAAAAAATACTCAAAGAAGAGAACTAAATATTAGGAACTTGACATTGAAACTGAAAGGCTGTGAAAGCAAAAAGCCGTTCGGATCGAGTTGGATCTAAACAGGAAAATCCATTCAACAGTGCAGAAAGCAGTTGTACTGCATACTTGTAATATTATGAGATCGTGACCCAGCACATCTAGCCTGTATCCGGTGTATATAGGCCCAGAAGAATAATCTTCCACAACACCAGTGAAAAAAAAATACCGAAAAGTTGTGTGATATTGTTACGATTCGCAGCAACGCCGCATGGGAGGCGGGGCAACGCATGGGAGCGTGTTGGTTGGTGGAGCTTCGCGACCTATCCGCGCTGCGTCACGGCTGACACGAGTGATTTATTGCTCGGCTGGTTTAATCTAGAAGGCAGTTGTTTACAACCTTTTTTTATGTGAGATTATTCAAGAATTCTTATAAAGAAGTTTCTAGGTTTTTCTGTAATTTTAGGATTGTATATAAAGGCGCATAGAGCGGCGGTTAAACAATAGTCGTATTTTAATCGGGCTATAAGTAAGCTAAAGTTACGAAGCGATAATAGAAGGCTATAAAGTGTTAAGTAATGAGTTAGTTATTTAGTAGTCGTGTGTAATTGTGGAAATAAATAAATAGTGTTTTCGTGTTAAATCGTTACACTGGAATTATCGAACCCCGAGTTCGCAACAATTGGTGTCAGAAGTGCGATTCCAGTGGGAATTTGAGGACTAATATTGCTGAACTGTAAGTGAGTGCTTCATTGCCGGACATTACGTGTTTATGCCAGTGACCAGAAGCCAGCATCAAGCAATGGAGGATCAACTTGCCGCCCTGCTGTCCCTTATGCAACAACAGAGGGAAGAACAGGAAAAACCTGATCAAGTACAGGAGCGACGTTATCTAGAGCAGAAGGAAGAGCTGGAAAAACGTGATCAAATTCAGGAGCGCCGTTATAAAGAACAAAAAGAAGAGCAGGAAAAACGTTATAAAGAACAAAAAGAAGAGCAGGAAAAACGTGATCAAGTGCAAGAGCGACGTCATCAACAATTCAAAGAAGAATTAGTGAGCCATCTCGCAGTCAGGGAGCAACAGTTGGAAGAAAGAATAATGCAATCCGTTAATGAATCCGTTAAGGAAGGACTCGAAGCTGTCAACCAGAGGGTTCTCAAGCTAGAAAAGAAATTCCGGAAACAACTTGAGGACGACAACGTGTCTACAGAGATTTTAGCACAGCCAACGCTAAAATTAAGCCTCCCGATTATGACGGTACTACGGCATGGGAAATTTATAAAACCCAATTTGAGGCAGCTGCAAAAGCTAATGGTTGGTCCGAGTCCCAGAAAGCTACATCATTAGTGGTAGCTCTTCGTGGGAAAGCTGCTGAATTACTCCAATCTCTGTCGGCAGCTGATCAAAGTAATTATGCAGTTTTAGTACACTCTCTGCAACTACGATTTGGAAATGAACACAAAGAAACCGTGTTCCAGGCCCAGCTGAGGATGAAACAGCAGAAGTCAGGTGAATCCTTACAAGAATTTGAGGTGGACATAGACAGACTAATTCACCTAGCATACCCATCAGCCCCTGAATGTTTTCAAACGCAATTTGCCGCCGAAAGGTTCATTGAGGGAGTTCGCGATAGTGACATGAGATACCACTTACGTCTAGTAAGGCCCAGGAATATCAGCAAGGCACTAGTTCGGGCCCTGGAATTCGAGGCGTCACGAGTGTCATCTAGTTCTTCTCCACGTGTAAGAATGGCAACCTGCGATGACGTGGAGGATACGTCTAGGGCTGAATCCATGGCAACTTTACATAAAGCGTTGAAGGATCTGGCAGTCAATATCCAAGCCTTGTTGGGAAGACCTCCTCGATCAACAGGCAATCGGGGCATAAAATGTTTTAACTGCGGTAAACTGGGTCACGTCAAGAGTAATTGCCGTAATAGGGCAAGAAGTCCGTCGCCGTTGTTTAGAAGACCGAGCGGCAACCAAGACCGCCCTAGAATCCAGGAAAAACCAATTCCTGTCAATGTAAAGGGGGAATTGACCGAGCCCGTTAAGACCCCCAGGGTTAGTCAAGTCAATCAATCAAGTCAAGACAATAATTTGGGTGGCAAAAGTGTTACAGAGACCGGACGCATTAAAGGGCAGAAGATCCAAACTGAACATCGACCAGGAAGGTCTCACGGAAATGCCGATAAATTGTCTAGACGGCCATGTAAAGAAGATAGTCGGCATTGTCAAAGAACTGAGCAGCGTGAGGGACTTCCTTCTGTAAGGAGAACGTCGGTGGAAGTAAACGATGGCTGGACCACACAGACGCTTCGAGAAGAACAGTAGAATGATTCAGATATTGGACCCATTCTCTCTGCAAAGACTGACGACAAGAGACCAGAATGGCAAGAAATCGCTGGTAAAAGTCCAAACCTGAAGGCGCTATGGGCTCAGTGGCACTCTCTTAAAATAGAAAATGGACTACTGAAGAGAGCGTGGGAGAGTCCGGATGGCAAGTCCATAGTCAGTCAGTTGGTTGTTTCTGGTAGCAGAAAATCAGATGTACTACAGGAAATGCACAACGGAACAAGCGGAGGCCGTTTTGGGGTCAATAAAACATTGGCAAAAATTAAAGAGCGGTATTACTGGGTGAATTATCATGAAGACGTCGAATCTTAGTGCCGCAAGTGTGAAGTTTGTTGTGCCACAAAAAGACCTCGAACAAGATCACGGGGCCGAATGGTGCAGTACACTGTAGGTGCTCCATTCGAGAGGGTAGCAATTGATGTCGCGGGACCGTTTCCTCAGACTGAGTCGGGCAATAAATACATCTTGGTCGCCATGGATTACTTCACTAAATGGCCTGAAGCATACGCCCTGCCTAATCAAGAAGCAACGACTGTGGCAACGGTGCTAGTAAATAAAATGTTCTGCAGATTTGGAGTCCCTCTCGAACTTCATTCTGATCAGGGCCGAAATTTTGAATCGGCTGTTTTCCAGAAGGTCATGGAACTTCTCGGAATTCGCAAGACCAGGACAACTCCTTTGCATCCACAGTCGGATGGGATGGTAGAGAGATTTAATCGGACCATGGAACATTACCTGTCTAAAATGGTGGCAGATCATCAGCGTGATTGGGACCAACATCTGCCACTGGTTATACTCCGGCGAAAGTGATGTTCGGAAGGGAAATGAGGCTTCCTGCAGATTTGATGTATGGAACACCAGAAAAAGACTCGCTCAACTCTGAGAACTTTGTGGAGGAGCTCAAGGAGAGGCTGGACAATGTTCATGAACAAGTCAGGAATAAACTGCGGATATCCAGTGATCGAGCCAAAGCAAGATATGGCTTACTAGCTAACTCCCGCGGCTTCCAGGATGGTGATTTGGTGTGGCTATACAATCCGAGGCGAAAGGTGGGGAAGTCGCCCAAACTTAGCCAAAATTGGGAAGGACCTTATACAATTATAAAGAAGATTAATGATGTGGTGTATAGGATCCAGCGGACCCCTAGATCAAAGATGAAGGTCGTTCATTTGGATTGATTAACACGATACCATGGAACTCTATCTGTTCGGGACGAACAGCCTTAGGAGGAGGGCAATGTTACGATTCGCAGCAACGCCGCATGGGAGGCGGGGCAACGCATGGGAGCGTGTTGGTTGGTGGAGCTTCGCGACCTATCCGCGCTGCGTCACGGCTGACACGAGTGATTTATTGCTCGGCTGGTTTAATCTAGAAGGCAGTTGTTTACAACCGTTTTTTTTATGTGAGATTATTCAAGAATTCTTATAAAGAACTTTCTAGGTTTTTCTGTAATTTTAGAATTGTATATAAAGGCGCATAGAGCGGCGGTTAAACAATAGTCGTATTTTAATCGAGCTATAAGTAAGCTAAAGTTACGAAGCGATAATAGAAGGCTATAAAATGTTAAGTAATGAGTTATTTAGTAGTCGTGTGTAATTGTGGAAATAAATAAATAGTGTTTTCGTGTTAAATCGTTACACTGGAATTATCGAACCCCGAGTTCGCAACAATATCATCAGAGCGTTACCTCCAAGACGCGTTTCGCTCCCACTAGAGCTCGTTAGTTCACTCTGATGAACTCGCTCGATAATTGAGATGCGAAGATCGCAACTCTCAAACTTCTTGAGATATGAGAAACTAAATTTCACATGCCAATCTCAACTTTCTAATATTGCTAATAATTAGAAAGGCGTCGAGGAAAGCACGGAAGATGGCCATAATATGAGAAAAATTTACGGGCTCTGCCGTGATTTTTTCTTTCACGGTCTCTGCCGTTGGTAAAAAAATAAATGGTTTCTTTTTTGCTCTATAAACTTTTCTCATATAAATGCCATGACAACACCGGACGTGGCAACTTCCTAATGATGCGTATTGTTATAATGGTACCTGTTCATTCGTAGCTTTCCATTGGTTACCTCGCAGATAATTTGTTTCAAATCAACATCAGTTGGATTCAAAAAGAATGAATAGCACAAAGATCCAGGAAAATTCTGAAATTTTCCTACGCTACATCATTAACATCAGAACCAATGAAGAGTAATATGCAATCAATTTCCCAGATGAAAATTTTGAGTTAACGGGTGCGCAGTAATACTCATTCAGTATTTTCTATGCCTTCTTTGCTTGTTTCTCTCTCGCTCTCTCATTCATCGCGACAAAAATTACGCTTTGTCTCAATCAGCGTTTTTCTATATATTCCCTCCACCTAATGAGAAAAACCTATTGTGACCGATACACTTTTTTTTATATTTATACATTTTTTACATAGAGATTAACAGACTTATATTATCATACCTGAAGTTCGTAAGCTCTTGGTCAACCACGCAATAATCCATAATAATAATCTACTTTACTAAAAGCTGATACTTTGTTGAAATAATAAACGTATAGCCTCTATTTTATAAAAAAAATCCTCTTACGGTTCGTTGGAAATTTACAGAAAATTATACCTCGAGCAATATGAGCTAATCTAATAATCGCAGGTGTTACCAACCGGCTATTCTGCAGGATTGTGCGGAATAATACAATAATGCTAATTCTACTTTACTGGCAGCGCACTGTCAAGTGGTATCACAGAAGAAAAAATTATGAAGGGCGAAAAGCAAATATGTGGAACGGAAATGTAATTGCCAGGATAGAGAAAAGCATATACATGCAAAACTTTTACAAAAGTTTAAGTTATCTAAATATTATATTACCACCACGATTTGTGGAAATCGCGTGGTGCATGTGACCATACATCCGTCCGACATCGAGGAAATCACGATGTAAGTACAAGGAAATTGAGAATAACTCGTGCAATAGGTACGAAAGCGTAGAAGAGCTAATGAGATTTTTTTTCAAAAATAAATGAAGTGGTTTTATATTGATCTCATAAACTAATCATTTTATTAACTTGTCGGAATCGATTTTTTTTTGCTGATCCTTTCGTGTTTTTTTTTATTTTATTGTTCTTGGTAAAATATTAACAGCCATAGTTTTTAGGAAAAAAATAGTTTCTGTATTTTTATTCTTTACTTAATAATGTTACACATTAACTTTTGAGATCATAGTAGTTTACACAATTTACAATTTTATAATTTATAATTACAAAATTAATGACTATGACCTTCGTATGGAATGTGCAATATTGTTAAATAGCAAAGGCACAGAAAACGGTTTTTGGTGAAAAAATGCGAATGCTACAAGAGCAATAAAATATCGAATAAAATTCTAGGTATCAGAATTAAAGAAATGAATGACAACATTAAAAATTAAACATTAAACTTTTGCGCGTTAAATATTTTTGAAGAATCCGGTATAATTTCATTGCGGTATTCGGTACTGTAAAATATCGTTATGGTACTCAGTAAAAACCCATTTACTTCATACTGTATCATTTAGGAAACTTTTACGTACATTCTTGATTTGAGTTCGGTAAATAGCTTTTTACGGGACTGGATACCGTAATAGTTATTTACGTTATTAGTCCGGTAAATATAGTTTTACAGTAGGAGTAAGATGTTTCCGGACGAGGCGCTAGCCGAATCTGGAATTTCGAAACGACTACTGTAGCACGTTACCGGACGTATGATGTACAACATTTTACTTCATACTTATTAAAAACAGGAAAAAATTCATTTTACGCGCGGCGAATGTATTTTTGAGAAATCCGGTATAGTTTCATTACGGTATCCTGTATTGGTACTGCTACCGGTACAGGATACCATGGATACAATGGATTTATTGAATACCGACCCCTGACGTGCCGGTACTCAATACTGTAAAATTTCTTTACGATGTCCAGTCCTGTAAAAAGCTATTTACCGGATTAAAATCAAGTATGTAAAAGTGTCCTAAATGATACAGTATTAAGTAAAGAAATTTTACAGTATTGAGTACCGTAATGAAATTTCATTGCGGTACAGGATACAGTAATGAAATTTGCTGGGTGAGATGTTGTACAGAGAAGGCGACATCCACCAGCGTATTATATCTAATATACTGCATGGTAGATATTAGAGACTGCTCTCAATTCGAGGAGCAGGCCATATTGCTCTGTACATCGCCGGTTTTCGGAACCAGAAAGAAATGAAACCACCAGCCAAAACTGTACTGACAAGGGGTAGACCCCGAAACTAGTATACAGATGATGGGTTGAACGACAAATTGGTGACCACCTATACTCTTTTCATTTCGTTCTGGTTCCGACAACCAGCGATGTACAGGGCAATATGGGCTCCTTCTCGAATCGAGAGCAGCCTCTAATATCTGCCATGCAGTATATTAGATATAATACGCTGGTGGATGTCGCCTGCTCTGTACAACATCTCACCGAGCTAATTTATTATCCCTCCCAGAATTAACATAGCAGACCTTCCCATCGAACTCTACATCGAATAAGAACCAACTTTCATATAAATTTAGATCCGAACACGCCCCTTCTTAAAATACAGGATACTAGCTGCAATTTCAAAATTTATCTTATTTAAAAAAAAACATAATATTTTTTATTTAAATTTTAAATGGTTTAAAATTATTAATCAAATAATCAAAAATAACTTTACACCATTCGTTCATTAAAAAAAAACTATAGGCCATGGAATTAGAATGGTAGAGAAGAAAAAAAGTGGAATTCGAAAATGTCATAAAATGTTTGGATTTTTATTTTTTACGAACTTATCTCAGACAAGAGTTTTAATTCCATGGCTTCCTGTTTTTTTTTTATGATCAGCCATTATTAATATTTTGTAACCCAAAATGTTTTCACAATTACGTGGCTTTATTCACAGTTTTGCAAATAGCTCTAAAACAATTGAAAGTATAAAGGCAAACACAAAAGTCAATCTTTTTTTGCCTGATGTGAATGAATAGTCAGTGTCGACCTTTGCAAACTATAACATTTGATTTCTATCTAGGTAGATCATAATGGGTTTCATATACTGTAAGTTTGAATAAAATATCTCAAAAATTGTACTCTGTATATGGAGACTCTCCGGTTATACAATTATAGCCCCTTTTTTAGCAGAAAAAAAACATACAAAAAGGGCGGCAAAATCAACAAAATGAAATGTTTTCTTGGAATCTTATATAAAATGATTGAATATCGCGATTCGTCAATTGAAATTCTCTCACAATCAAAAACATCAACACTACGTGGAGAAAATAAGTCGTTCATAAAATTACGAAAATACTGTGACAATGCCAATAATGTAAAATTATGAATGAACTAACAGGAGTGGGGGTACAGCTGAAATAAAGAACACGTGTTTTCTTATTCCATTGGCGTAGTAACTTGTTACTAATGGTTTTCATAAGTAAATTTGGAATCTTTTTTTAGATATTATTAGAGTTTATCCTGAAAAATATCAGTCAAAATGTGTCACAACTAATGATGTTAATTTCTGGTAATCTTCAAATGTTAGTAATATTATTGTAATTTTCGAGAACTTTAAGAAACTTTGCTTGAATATGTTGTTCGTCTTTGTTATTCTAATACTGTGAGAGTCAAAATTATATAGGCTAATGCATGTATTACATAACATACAAAGAAAAGCAGTAATACGTAGTAACGAGTTAATATGGGAGTTTTGTTTCATAAGTATGGTGCGAGTTAAATGGTCACCTCCTTTCTCTATGTTTCCTTCCAAGCAACGGACGAATTCAGTCACTTTCCGGGGAATACCTTGAATTTTTTTCCTGCCATTACTACCCCTGACTTCTTTCCTTGAGGCTATTTAAAGAGTAAACTGTTTAGAAGCAAACCCAGAGATTAAGTGTAACTGAAATAAAGTTTCAACCACCATACTAACTCTTTAAAAGGTTTAACTTGTTTTCTTTTGATGTTATGTAATGTATGCATTATCGTAATATCGTAATAATGCATTAACGTAATAAATGCATTATCGCTTATTATAAATAAACAAATCATTTTGGTTGTCACTGCATAATGAAGATGGTATTAACTTTGATTAAGTTACTTAATTTATTTTATACAACTTTTTTATTAAATAAATATTTAATATAAATTTACAATTACCTATAGTAAAATAGTATACTACATCACGAGATGGAAAGTGTTTCATTACTGTCCAGAGATTATGTACACATCGAGAGGAGTAGCATAGAGAAAAATTAAATCTCGAGACAGTAATGAAACTCCCCATCGAGAATATGTTTTTTTGTATTTATTGCATGGTTATTCTCAACAAGCCTGGTACTATTTTCGATTCTATTTTTTTACTTTTTCCTAACTTGTGGACTTTCTTCAAAGTGTGTAGTTACTGAAATGCCTCCAGCTTGAAATTTGAGTGAGTATGATTTGGTCAAAATTGTCACCTTGATGGAAGAAGGGTATACCCAACGTGAAGTTGCCCGAAGGTTGGGTGTTTATCACATCACCAGTGGTCGATGTCTCCAGAGGTTTAGAGAAACAGGTTGCCGAGCTAAACGACCAAAGCAAGGCCGACCAAGATCCACAAACCAAAGACACTATCGCTTCATACGCCTGCAAGCTTTAACAAACCAGTTTCTGACCGGAAATGAGATAAAATATCGAATTCGAAATGCCCGAAATGTTGCGATTTCTTTCAAGACAATAAGAAAGAAGCTCAAAATCCGGATTGAGTGCAAAACACCTCGCAAAAGGTCATCTCTTAATCATAGCCTAAATATCAATATCATAGCATAAAGTCTTCCGATGGAGGCATTTTTATCTGGACAAGAACAGGTGAAAGATACCGCCATGAGCCAAGCATGTATGGTTCCCCAAATGGTGTTCCGTGGAGGCTCAATCATGGTTTGGGGTGGCATTTAATTGGAGTCCCGTACTGACCTTGTAGTGATTCGAGGAAGAGCATTAACCTCTCAGAGGTACATTGAAGATATTTTATAGCAACATGTCGTACCGTTTGCACTTTACATAGGCGACAATTTGTTGTTTATGGACGATAATGCTAGACCGCACCGAGCTCTGATCGTACGCAAATATCCGAACGAGGTTGGCTTTCAACATTTAGTGACTCCACAGAGGAGTCCTCACTTGAACGTGATTGAACATGTTTGGGATCGGCTCATGTCAACTTAGCTGAGCTGGAAAACGTAGTTCTTGAAGAATGGCACAACATACCCCAAGAACTCATCACAAACCTTTTTCATGGCATTCCAAGATGAAGGCTCGTTGAGGGAAGTTATTCGAACTAGAGGGGCGGCAATACACAATATTGAAACCGTTAAAAAAGGGAATTTCAGTTTGATTTTAAGTTTTGTTAATAGCAAATTTTTACCAATAACATGAAAAATTATCTTTTTTTTCCATAACAAAAGTTTTTGAAACTATTGCAAAAATATTCCCTGGTTTCCTTTCTCAATAAACGAAAATTAAATTTGTTTGATATTTGAGTTGTCATAAAGTTCCATTGAAATTAGCACCCGGTGCTCTAATTTTGTCCATCAGTGTATTTGATTGCATACATTTCCACAACCCGCTCCCTTGCAGAGGCTAGCTGCAATTGCCGATTTTCCTATGTTTCTCAAAATCTAACCAAATGTTCCTCTTTTGGTTCTAAAAAAATTAAAAAACGTCATGAAACTTTTCTGCCAACAATGGGCTTAATTTTACTCTGAATTGTACTAAATTCTTAGTTTACACTCGAAACTTAAGAAACAACACTCGAAAATTAAGAAATATTTCCTCTTCTATCCTATCTATATTAGTAAATAGGTGCAATATGAATTTTGCTATTAGATATCATAAAGAGTAAAAACAATAAACATAAGGCACAATTTCTCTGATTCAATCTATTTTCTTCGTCCTTCCTCTTAAATTTTCTCTGTCGTAAATAATTAAATTGATTTATTCATTTCTTCTTCGGGTAATGCTCATTAAATTTACATTACAGACGACAGAAAGGAGGACTGTCAATTTACCTCTCGTTTGTCGAGAGAGCATTAACTAAATGATCGTAAATTTGGCGATTTCATCAAGGCATCGTTTAAAGTATCGATTTGGCATCAAGTAGGAGGAAATGAGAATTGAGGATGATTTATAGCCAATACAACCGAAAAAAACTAAGCTGCGAAATGGCGTTTTCACTTGAACGATTGACGTGCCTTTAGTCACAAACGCTTAGCTTTTATGAAAAAAAAAACCTATATATGCTTTGCAGTAAGTGCTCCTATGACTCCCCTCCACAGTGAGTGTAAATTTTAGATGACCAAGTTAAGAATACCATACACGAATATGTTTAATGTAATTACCTGTGAAAACAACTTAATTACTTATGCCAGATATCACCTCAGATTCATAATATATTAATTAGATCTTTAATTGCAAGGGGGCATGAAAATTGAGAATGATATATTGAGATAATTGAGATTGAGAATTGAGATGATATTGCTGCTTCATTGGTTCTGATTCATTCTTTTTGAATTTAACTGATGTTCAGTTGAAACAAATTGTCGGCGAGGTAACCATTGGAGAGCGAAGAATGAACACGGTTCGAGTACAATAATAAGCATCATTAGGAAGTTGCCATGTCCGGTGATGTCGGGGCATTTATATGAGATAAGTTTATATAAGAAAAAAGACGCCATTTATATAAGAAAAATTCACGGCGGCACCCGTGACTGGCCAGTTTCCTTGGTCTCCTCGGAACCTTTCTAATTATTGGAAATATTAGAAAGTTGAGATTGGCTTGGCATGTGAAATTTAGTTTCTCATATCTGAAGAAGTTTAGGAGTTGTGATCTTCGAAATGGCAAAATCATGGCAATTTTAAAATAATTTTTTTCGAAAACAGTAAATAATCAGGATGGGGTACCAAAAACACAATGGAATAGAGGTCATTGCATTGGTTGTTATTAAAAAAAATAGAGTTACTTTTGCCAATTCCAACTTCTTCCCAAACGCATAATTCGATGTTATTTAAGAGTAGAAAATTATTTAACCGTTTGCCGCTGACCCTCGGGAGCATTCCAAGTTACGGGTCATTTAGAAAAGATTGGAACGATTTCTGTTACCGAGGGCATATGATAACATTGAAGAATATTATAGTGAGCTGGCCATTCTGCAGGTACATATAAGTGAGATGTTCATGCAGAATGTGTCTATGTGTTAGTGATTGACAATTTCCTAACGCTTTCCATGGAGCCGCTTTGCTGTCCATTCCCTTCGCTATATCTCGGTTCTGTTCACAGAATCAACTTATCTAACTTATTATTATTATACTTCGTTCCCGTTTAGGAATTTACAGCTCGATCTTTAGTCGGCGTTTTCCTTCTGACAGGCGGGACAGAGGTTATTTTTCATTAGGAAACCATCTAATAATATTACATGTACACCCTATTCCATTATTTTCTACATCTCAGGTGGTCACGAAATTTTCCCTGTATACTATCGTTTGCTTTTGTCTTCTTTAACGTCGTCAAAACAAATTGATAAAGTTGGTTTTATAATCCAAAGAAGAAGTACCTTATATTATGAAAACTCCAATAGAACGGGGTGACGTCAGAGCTGTTTCGATTGTGACGAATTGTACGCTGAAGCCCTCTGTCACTCCAGTCAAATCTTGTTAACGTTTAAAATTAACCAGAGACAACAACTTTTTTGTTTTTGTCTCTGAATTAACTTTAAATTCATGTCATTTTGAAAGTTCGGCGTTGTCGATATCTAATGTATCGTCGTGCGCCTTTTATTACATATTTGAGTTTAAAAACCACTAAAATTACCAAGAGAACCACAACTCATTGTTTGAAACAGTGTGCCGTTTAGAATCACAACCAGAACGACAAAAAGATCCTACAACCCAAATCACAGCATTGGGTTAGCGCTAAACTGGCTTCTACGGGCCAGTTTAGCGCTACCCAATTTCTTCGGGTAAGTAAAACCATTGTCTTCATGTAAAACCTTATAGTAAGGTGATATAGATAACGGGAAATTAGAAAATCACACTTTGGAAACTTTAAAAACTTACTAATGCACGAACGTGCGAGGTTTGAGACAGCTTCTCTTTCATAGTTTAAGTGTTGACTAGTTTGTAAAATTATTTTTTATTTTATTCACAGCTGTCGAATAGTTTTGCATGAGATATTAAAATATGTATGTACTTATTTAGTCACTATACATAATTGTAAAATGATATTTATTGAAAATACAACATTGTGAAATTTGAAACTAGTACAAGTATTAATATTATTCTCCTTGTAAACAATATTTTTTTCTCTATTTGTGCCCTTATGGAGATAACCATAAATTCATCAACAAGCAACCAGTTAAGACTCAGATGAAAAAGTTAGATAGCATAGCTACAGATGTATATTTAGAAATGTTTCTTGAAAGTTAGATATTCTATTTTATTTCTTCAGTCTACTTTCTAATTATTGATAGGACGCAAAGCCGCAATATGATTCTATTTTAAACTAAGAATATTCCAATGAAAGTTAGTTACTTCAGATGGATCAGAATTCATTCAAATATTTTTTTCCATTAAATGTTTTTGCTCATAAAGTGTCATGAAGACGAAAAGAAAAATTTACACAATTTTGTGAATTTTAAATAATATACAATCTTTAGCTCAGAAAATACCAATGAAACTCATTATATATTAAGTGTATCATAAATTATTTAAACAGTATTTTATGTTAAACGTTTAATCTCAATAGATTAATTAAGTTCAGAAAAAAGTCCTACATAGCCTAGAATGAGAGTAAGGTACTCAGAAGAATATTTGAAATGTAGATATTCACATATTTGTCCTCAAGGAAATTCTAATATAACTAATATAACTTGATTCTAAACAATCTCAGATTGTTCAGAATTCATTTAAATAATATTTTATAACAAAAAGGTTAAACTAGGAAAGGAAAGCGAAACTCATACTTTAAACTCAAGAAATACTAAAAAAACTAAATTGCCTATAATATATCTAAATTCATTTAAACTAAGTTTTCTGTCAAAGCTCAGAAACTATAATAAACTTCAGAAGAAACAGTTAATCAGTCTAGAGGCGGCGTAACAGTCTTTGAACCGTTTCTTGAAATTAAAGACAAATTTACCACCTTAAGCTCAAGAATTTCAGGTACCTCAAATGAAATGTAATGTAAATTTCGGGTACCTCAAATGGAACCCGAAAAAATTTAAGAATCAGCCATTTTTTATTTTCAAATTTACTAGATTTTCAGGTTGTGATTATTTGCATTATTCTCTAAATTTCCCAATTATTAAATTTCAAACAATTGTCAATTTATCAAAATAATTTTCCAAGATTTTCAGACGACAATTACAGAAATTCTAAGCACTGCTTTCTGAGTTTTTCTTTAGTAAAACTCTCCAAAGGTTCAAATTCTCAAATTTTAAAGAAGTTAATCAGTGTCTAATAATCGTTTAAAGTTTTTTCATTTACAGCCAACAATTGGGGACTTTCAATACCTCAAATTTACCATATTTTAATTCCTTTAGGATTTACAGGTTGTATGTAACTTCAGGATCTCTTACTGCTCAGTTCAGATAACAACTTCTTTCTTTGTAGAACTTAAAACTTTTTAAAATGTCAAATTCACAACAACTTCAGATTTATATCGTTTAGAATCCTTAATTTCCTTAACTTATTCAACGTTCAGTTTTCCAATTCATCTTTCGAAAATACTTTTTTAAATTCTAAATGTTCAGCTTCAGTAGAATATTTTATCTCCTAAATTCACTAAGATCTTGCTTTGTAGTATATATGTCTTCAGATTTTTAGGCTGGTCCATTACTAAACAATGAAAATTTCAATTTTTCCTTTGTGAAACTTGCTGAAACTTCTTTTAATGGAAAATCAGATGTAATTCCAATCATTTTGAAGTTTGCTTTTTCTGAACTTATAAAATTTCCGCAACTTTCTAAAATAGGAAGAAGTCTTGGTTGAATTGACGTATTTTTTGTTCTCCATTGCAAAATCATGCCAATTTCATCATGCGAAATTTACAACTAATTCGATTTTATAACATTTTTGAATGTTGCCTTTTCTAAACTTTTAAAACCATCAGCTTAACTCATCTTTTGTAAAATATCAAAGGTTAAAATGTTTAAACTTTTAAACAGTCAGAATCGATTACCATCCACAGTATGTAATTTTAAGTTGCAATACACAGTTTCGTAAAACTCGTCACGCCCAGTTTATGAGGAATTTTTATTTCTATGTGTTACAATTCAAATTCCAAGTTCTTCCTTTGTGAAACTTGTAACTTCTTACTATACCAAATTACAACCAACTCGGATTTATTACATTTCTGAATTTTATTTTTCTAAACTTTTAAAACATTTCAGTTTTCGAATTTTGAAAGAGTTTACTTCAAGGTAATTCTAATTTCATACACTTGTAAACTGAAAGTAAATCAGTACATTGTAAATAATGCTTGATAGTTTGATAGATTTATAGCTCCTGAAGTCTGTCTAGCCACATGCATGAAATTATGAGCTGCAGAGGTACGGTTCTAAATTGCAGGTGACTATTTTGGCGATACACAGCATCATAATATACACACTTTATTTTTAATTAGTTTTTTTAATATTTAGTGAATTTAAAACAGTCTGGCAACTGTGTAGGCATAACAGTAAACAATAATCATAACCGCAAATTGGTTGTCAATCAATGATAGTGTCAGTTATGTTATACAGGGTGCAATATGTCAAATGGTCAAGGCTAACGAGATACAGAAAATACTGGAACAGTATATATGCAGTACATCTGCTTTAGATGATGTTGAATTGATTTCCCTGCTCAGGTCCCACTCGTCTAGGTGTTTGACAAATGTCGATGGGGTGACATCTATCGCAAAGATAACGATAGGAATGATATGAGCGGCTTTTTGCTTCTACATCCTTTCAATTTTAACGACAAGTTCCTGATAGTTAGTTCTCTTCTCTGAGTATTTCTTCAGAACATTAACTTCTTATTGACATCAAGAAGGCGTTGAAAATCTGACTTTGAATTTTTACCTTAACTTCTCAACATGTGCTGAAAGAAAATAGGTATAAAACAAATGCAGTTTTCAAAGGTAACGAGTTGTCAAAAACAAGTGAATGAGTTATACATACAATTAACTAACAATACTTCCCCAACTGCATTTTATACAGCGATTATACACGTAAGTTGAGAATAAAACCGTCCCCCGTCCAAGGAGGGCGATTAACGTTAAAAACTGTTCGGCCCGTCCAAAGAAAAGGACCGCAGTTAGCCGAGTTTTAGTGTAGTTTTATTGCGTGGTAAAAACCGACACAAGATCTTTATTTTTGCTACATTACGAGCTAAATGTTGGTGCTAATTACCCCCTCATTGTACCCCATTGTTGTAACGGTCCCGAAAAGTTAGTCGAGTAGTACAAAAGACTTCCTAATTACGAGTTCTTTTGTCTTACTCGTGTACCTTTGCAAACCTAACCTACAGATACTGAATTTATTTTTTGTACCTATTTAATTAACTACGTAGCTGTTTATTGTCGCTTTTATTTACGAAATTTACTTTATTAAATTACACAGAAAAAAAGGATTGAAGGCCCAACACCGTCAAGTATATACGTGAGAAGTAGAATTTGTTTGTATGGTAGTGCGAGAATGATGTCTAACGTTTTTATTTTCTTACTGAAAGAAATTAGTTGACAGCTGAGTGAGTATTAGCGAAATACACCGACGATAGCCACATCTATTATTTTATTACATATAGCATTTTTCACTAGGCTAACTAAGTCTAGTTCTATCTTTTGTCAATCGACGCAAAATATAAAGATATGAAATGAAAAATTCATTGCTACTCGTGTTACTAATTTTAATGGCTATTGAAGATATTTAGTCGCCAGGACAAAATTATATCCTAATTTTTTTTAAGCAGTTTTTGAGGGCGGTATATAACATATAGTACGAAATTCGAGTTATAAAGCTTTCCTTTTACTTTACGAACTTATAATTAGGTTCTCATAAAAACAAACACACGCCCTACGCGCCTTCGTGCGCGAACCTTCAAATCATAGGTAATAAACTTCTTACGGCTTTTATTAAGTATGACCCATTCACTTATTTTTGTCATCTAGTTACCTTTGAAACCTTCATTTTTTTTATACCCATCTCCTTTTAGCACTTGTTGAGAAAATACGATAAAAATGTCAAACTCAATTTTCCAACGCCTACTTGACGACAATAATAAGTGAATGGCTTATAATAAACTATTTTTCAGCACAGCTTCCAAAAGAATTATCCCTTTCCTAAAGGAAGAATCCAATCCGCAAGTTGGTGGGCGACGAAATGTAATGAACACCATTAAATAAAGTTACTATACGTCCTGTGAACTAAGGTTGGCTGAATTGGTGGTTGTTGTGTGGAAAGGAAAACGTTGTAAATTGGAAACTGAGGTTAAGAATAGGAATGAACGGATGAGCGAGAGCAGTACTGAAGAAAACGTTTCCTATAATCCTTATTCTTTGTCGACCTTATCCATACCGGACGTTGGCTATCATCATGGCAATGAGCACTTAGTTGGCTACAGCGTGGAACAGTTCAATAGAAATCACGCCAAACCACTTCCGTAAGTTCCCGAACCAGGAAATTCTCCTTCTACCTGGTCCTCTTCTTCCCTGCACTTTACTTTGCAGGAACAGCTGTAGTAGACGATACTTGACAGGATTTCTCATGACATGGCCCAAATACTCAAGTTTGCGTTGTTTTATGGTATCCATGAGGATTAATTGGCAGTTCATTCTTCGAAGGACCTCTTCGTTGGTGACTCGATCAACCCAGGAAATTCTTAGGAGTCTTCGATAGATCCATAGTTCAAAGCTCTTGATCCTTTTTTCTGTTGCTTCCGACAACTTCAAAGCCACGACACCATACAACAATACTGAGAAAATAAAGCATTTTATCATTCTCTTCTTGAGCGTCATGCTGAGATCTCGACAGCAGAGGAAGTGTTTAATTTGTGTGAACATTGTTCTAGCCTTTTCTATTCTGCACTTTACTTCTTTGGAGTGATCCCACGAATCATTGAGGTTACACCCAAGATAAATAAAACCACGCACTCTCTCGATGGCTTCGTTTTTACAATACAGCCCCCCGCGCTGATTACTTATAACCATGTATTTGGGGGTCTTCTTGATATTCAGTTCCAATCCGTATTATTCGATTGTGTGTGTAACTCTGTTAGTAAGTTCTTATAGCCCCTCCAAGTTATCGGCCAGTAAAACCGTGTCGTCGGCATATCTGATATTGTTGATTAGCTCTCCATTCTCCTTAACGGCGTCTGTGGTGTCTTCTAGTGCTTTCCTAAATATTTTTTCCGAGTAGAGATTGAACAGTAAGGGTGATAAGAGGCAGCCCTGTCGGACTCCAAGTTTGATTTCTAAGCTGTCTGACTCGTTATTTTCAAGATTTATAGTTGCTTTCTGATTCCAATATAGATTGGCAATGATCTTTACGTCCTTTCCATCCATCCCGTTTCACGAAGAACTTTTACCATTTTTTCGTGTTATGCTGTATAATAATAACATAAATTTGGTGGAGGAAAAAGGATGAGTGGCATTCAAAACTTCGATTCATGCTTCTGGCCTTACTGCCTCTGGAAAATATGCAGAAAAACCAAAGAGCCGACTCAGCAACAAGTCAATAACAGGGTAATATATAGTAATCACTGAAAAGGCAGAATAACCGAGATGATAACAAGTCTCGTAATATTTTTTCGTCAAGGGACGTTGATGCAGCATTTATGGAGGCTGAGGTAGCTAGCAAGTTTCGAGAGCTCCAATAGCTGGGTATCCAACATGATGCTGTGCAGAATAAGAATGACGGGGATATGATTAAGCTAAATTCACGCAGATTTGTTGTTGGTGCAACAAAGGTGAAACCAATCAGACAATACAAGAAGTTCCCAGGTATGTCTCATTGCATGTTTCGAGATTGGCTCTCAATACTACAGTTGAGCAATTTCAAACCTTCTTGAAGCCAATTTTTCCTGATGCTCAGTGTAAGACGCACATCTGAAAACGTCCAGAAATATGTACTTCGTATGTGCGGCCAAGTAGAACTGTGGTGTCCAGATTTTTTGCAAGGAGGAACATGGGGCAGGAGCATACAGGAATTCCTGGAGTTAATCTAACTTTACACATTTACTACCAAAATGTTAGAGTTCTTCGAACAAAGAAGACCGCTTAGACACTGCTAAGACCACCGCTACAAGCTAAGACACTACAAATGGTGTTGTAGTTCTGGTGGCATGCAAACAGAGTTAAACATACAGGTGTGCTCCAATAAATGTTAACAATTCTAATATGGATTGCTTACTCGTGTAATTAAGGTGAGGAAGAGTACCATGGCGGGAGGTGATAAAATATACAGGGTGTGCCTAAATTAGGTGCCAAACTGTTGCTGCATCAGAATGTTGAGAGCTTTGTTTCTGATAAAAGACCTGAATAATGTATGATTACTCTAGAGGAAATGTTCACTTCCTGTACCAACTTTTGAGAAAGGTTAATCAGTAGTCATGTCTAAACCAGAGTGATGACGTAGATGACGATATTTTAAATTGTTTGCATACTTGAACCTGGTACTTAACCCCCAAAAGGAAACTTACCACACTAATAGAGGTTACAAGTATCCAATTTACTTTTCTGGCGGCTTTAGTATTAAAAAAAATGACTGTACAATAAAATTAAGAATAATAGAGCCAGTTAGGCAGATATCGAATGTTGAGAAGATATATAAAAGCAGCTATTGAATTTGAATTGTATCGTGAAATAATTGAAAACAACGCTCAAGACCCTATCTCATCTCATATCAAGATAAAATAGTTTATGGAACATTATGGGGTCCGGGCGTGTTATCCCGCGTGAGGTATTCTCTGGGGGACAGAGTGTGAGTGAGGCGCGGATCACAACAAATATTGTTGATAACGGAGAGCAACTTGATGTCAGAATGACTAACTGCGAGAAAATCTTTGGTAAAGTGGACCAGGGTTTTCTTTTAAACAAATTATAGTATATTATTAAACGAGCTTTTTATGATAGCCATTATTCCCTTAGGGAGACGTTTGAATGAAGTCTCCCGTGGGAATAATGGCCATAAAAAGCGAGTATAATACTATACTTTGTCCACGGCCATTGTCTAATAATTACAAATTATAAAATCTTATAGGTAGTGTAAAGAAAATAATTGAAATGTCAAAGTGACATTCGCGTTTGACGGCAAAACCGGTGCCCCCAGTGCATTTTTTGTTGCCTACTCCTACTGGTTGCAAAGGCAACATATATAACTTAAATGGAGAGCGGGAATAATGATATTATTCCCGCTGTTTCAACTCATACCGGGTGTCCAGCGGAACCCTGGATTTATTTTTTTGCGCCTGTACGGTTGATTTGATTAAAAAACTTTTAAGAATAAAGTTGTAGAGCTTATGGTCAGCTATCATCCTGTAATTTTTACAATACCACAGTTTTGGCTATTTTGTGGAAAAACGCCTCGAAAAGGGCAAGATTTTGAATTTGGCGCGTCACCCCGCCATGCATGTGAGGTGTCGGCAACATAATGATTTCTTATGTCAGAGTTAGAGCCGATTTTCCTTTCTTATTTATTTTGAGGGACTATCATGTAGTAATTAACGTGATTATGCAGTGAAAATATGTTGGCGACACTGCACATGCATGCACCAAACGCATGGTGACGCGCCAAATTCAAATTTTTGCACATTTCGAGGCGTTTTTTTAAAAAACGGCCAAAACTGGGGTATTCAAAAAATCACAGGAGATGATAGCTGTCCATACGCTCTACAACTTTACTCTTAAAAGTTTTTCAATCAATTCAACCGTACAGGCGCAAAAAATTAAAAACCGATTTCCAGGGTTGGGCTGGACACCCGGTGACCCCTCTGACGCTATATAAGCCCCATTTAACTTTTATCAACAAGCTGAATATCAGTATATTAATAGGTGGTCGTGGACAAAATAATATTGGTTATTATTTGAGCGCCTGTACATTTATGGAATCCTATCTCAGCTTGAGGACACGAAGGCTTAAAATTGGTAAATGTCGATCGAGAGAATTTATCGCATCTTCTGAAGAGCCACAAAGAAAAAATCTGGGGCGTCTTCTCCTTATGACCTTTTAGATGACTTACCAACTTGTATAAGGTTTTCAGAAACTACTATACGCTGATGACTTTAAGATATATAAACATATTCGAAGCCCTGAAGATTGCTATCTTCTTCAGAATGACCTGCAGTCTGCTGTTCGGTGGTTTAGTCAAAACAGAATGAGTCTTAATTCACATCACCTTTCACAGGTAAAAAGAGCTTAATTGAGTACGATTATTCAATCAGTGGTTCTGTTTTCAACAGAAAGAATGAGTGTAGGGACCATGGTGGTGTTCGCTTTTGATCAGAGTTTAAAATTTGGGTATCATTGTGAAACCATAGTGAATAAGGCTTATGGTCTTCTGGGTTTGTAATTAGGAATACCAGGAATTTTAGTCAATCATTACCCCGTATAGTGCTTTGGTTAGACCTCACCTGGGAGATGTGTTTGTAATCTTGGCGCCGCAGGTCTTTATTCATATCACAATAGTTTGCAATTGCATAGTAGTTGCTTTCTGTACATTTTTTGCAATAAAATGTTGTTTTTAATCCCATCTGTGGCGGGCAAATGTACAGGGCTATTTTACAGAAAAAGAAGAACGGCACGTCACTCTTTTTTTTGAAAAAGAAAATCATTTATGACTTTCCCATCTAATTGAAATCAAAGACTTTCTCTAGTAATTAAAGGTCTCTGTTCTCTCTTATTATAGAAGTTGTTAATAAATACGTGTCATTGCTAATAGGTTTAATTGATCCTAATACTACTTAACAAAAGCGTGAATACTATCTCTGTAAATGAGGATAAAATGTACCTAACAAATTAATGACCTCTTAATTCGTGTTCAATTTGCACCTAAATTGCATGCCTCACATTAAATTCAAGACACCTAATCCCAGCAGTTTGAACTATAATTTAAACCAACAACGTTTCTTGTAAAATAAATCCGTTCTTTCGCGAATTAAGCAAAACTCGTTATTTCCATCACGTTACAACCGTCAAAGGATTTGTTTTTCGCTCTCAAACCACTTTAATGGATGCTAACATTTTAATGAAGATCTCGTATCACAAAATAATATTCTGTAATTTGTCTAAGCTTGAATCAATATATTCCATCAGCTGTAGAATTTGCGATAAAAGGCCTTAGCGGAAATTAGTCCATATTAATAAGAGCTCTTTCTCGAGTACTAATTGAATTTTCTTCAGGCGGATCGAGATGGATGTCGCCCTAAATAATCGGAATCTTGAACGATTTCATTCAGCTGCTAGTTCATAGTCGATTTAATTCAATTACAGTCTCGTTTTTGTTTGCAACAGGATTTAAAGCCTTTTGTTCTAGTTAAAGGAATTCTTGATGGTTTAAAGGAACACTGTTAACAGACGAATAAATAGCACTTTGACGTGCAATATGCAGCCCTCTCAGCAGTTTTATTTATAAGCATGTTGTACTGCAACTCAGAGCTGGGAAAAGTTTGATTAAGAAATGACGCGTAACAAATAAATAGTGCCAGGAAAATAGTGTCGATAAACTTTTCCTGGAAGTTCTATTCTGGCATGCCACATAAAGATATTTGAAAGTTTCATATTTCAACGAAATTGGATATGTAATATTTTCCGACTTTCCAATAATCACAGATATTTCCACAAAAGTTCTTTCTTATCCCGTTCAGTTGGTAAAAAGTCACATCAAATTTAGTTGGTAATAATTTCCAGATATATATTTGTTTTCTTGAAAACATTTATTTATGATCTAAAGTAGTTTGTTACTTTATAATTAACTTTTACTATACAACCATCTTCTGAGCCTCATAGTGCAATTACTCGTAATCTTGGCGTGAGCGAAAATAAAATATGTAGACAAACTGGATTACAGCGGCGGGTCATAATAAATAACTCATCAGCAATGAAATTGCAAAACCTTCCAAGATAGTTAACGTGTTGGTATAGTTTTGATGTTCTCTTGTGTAATAAGGGTAGCATGCAGTTTTCACAAGTAATTAGCTCGAACAGGGAGTACTACATTACATATAGTGAGCTAAAATCTTGTTTAATAATTGTGTTTTTTATAAACCACATATTATCAACGTAAAATTCACGCAAGTTTTCGCAAAATGTCATCTAACTATTTGTCTAAAAATAGAAAAACATGTATTACAGATGTAATGAAGATAGTTCTGTGGGAGGGATAGGCCTGCTAATCCATGAAAGGCAAGTGCAAGTATAAAAATACAAAAAAATAATGCAAGCTGCAGGGTGTGTAAAGTTGAATCAGCCATACAACATTAAAATTATCCAAGCCTACAGACCCACATCCTAACAATCCCTACTGACCTACACCCGCAACATAGAGGTGAGTTAAGGTGACTGAGTAAAGATATTAAAAAATCCTCAAGGACTAACGTCAGAAACTATGAGACGAAGAAGAGATTTTAAAGTCATAGAAGTAGCGTTGAGATGTTTTACAGAGCAGGAGCAGGCGACATCCACCAGCGTATTACATCTAATACTGCATGGCAGATGACTCTCAGTTCGAGAAGCAGCCCATATTGCTCTGTACTTCGCAGGTTATCGGAACCAAAACGAAGTCTAAAGGGTAGGTGGTCACCAAATTGGTTAAGCAGCGAACTTACGGTCTCCAGTTTGTCGACCAGCCAAAGCTGTACTGATGAGGGGTGGACCCCGAAACTAGTATGAAGATGGGTTGATCGACTAATTGGTGACCACCTTTACACTTCGTTTTGGTTCCTATAACCTGCGAGGTACAGAGCAATATGAGCTGCTTCTCGAATTGAAAGCCGTCTGCCATGCAGTATTAGATCTAATTAGCTGGTGAATGTCGCCTGCTCCTTCTTTGTACAACATCTCACCGCTCTTCCGTAGCTTTTTGGCTTTAAGCCGCGAACTCACGGTCTCCAATTTGTCGACCAGCCAAAGCTGTACTGATGAGGGGTACACTTCGAAACCAATATGCAGATAGTTTGATCGACAAATTGGAAATCACCTACTCATTAATAAATGCTTAGGTGAAGGAACAACCCTATAAGTATGGAAAAACGAAACTGTTGTTAATAAGCACAAAAAAAGCATCACGGATCTACAAAACTATACGCCGATAAGCCTGTTGACTCACTTGTATAAACTATTAACTAAAATCATTACCGCAAGGCTGACTTAAAGATGGGATTCCATATTGCCACATTGCAAAACTTACTCGCGCAACTGTTTCGAGAAACATGGTTCGGCTTGTGGCCGAACCGCACCTAACCATCTCCACGTGACAAAAGCAATAACAGAGGAAAGTTGCTTCAGGCACGATAAAAGCTAAATCACCTACGATTTGTTGACGATATCGAATTGATCTCAGACCAACTGGATGAGACAAACAAAATGATCTCAGAACTATCTGCAGCTTTCTAAAAAGTAAGCTTAAATATCAACATTGCCAAAACCCACTTTATAACAAATCTAGACCCCAACGGCAACCTAAAAAAATAAGTAACATCTTACAAATACCTGGGCATGAGATCCATAGACAAACTTAACTACTAGATTGAAATCTTCCATTAAAAATAGTTGAAGCCTGGAAATTTAACAGTTTATGAGAGTATATTAGTTTTTTACGAGACTCACATTATCGCGCTCAACGACCTAGAAAATACGGACAGAACCAACAAAAGCCGCTAAAAATGGTCCCGTTTTTTGGCCGGAAGGTTCCCATGTCGAAATGTAGTTACTACACCTCATACAAACGTCATAGCAACTAAAAGTCGGAAAGGATATTGATTGTGCCTATTCTTTTTAATTATTGTTAGGTTGAAATTTAAGATTTAGAAAACCTTGGAGCTAGATCAGCTAAGAGCTGGAGTCCTAGGGCTCTAGTTAGGAGATGGATATTCGACTGGATGGGAAATAAGAAGTAATAAAAATAATGACAGTGACAACTGTTTTGCAATACTTTGACTTAAGACGTGATGACGTCACCCCGACGTCACTTCCGGCGAATATCATCACTAGTTTAAAGGTTCCCACTGCTAAAAAGGGGGTCAAAACTGTAAAACCGGAGGAGATCTCCAGATTAGCTCGATGATCGCGCTAAATGTTGAATAAGAATCGACAATCAATGTCGTTTGTTCTTTTAGAATAATAACTTGTGTACAATATAATGTGTAACTATAACAGAAAAATATTGTTTTGTCCACGGCTGTACAATAATATGGACATCATTTGTCAGGTTTTAAGCACATAATAGGGGGTGTTATAACTTTTGGATTGGAACAGAGTGAATAATATTTATTATTCACGCTGAATCTTTTCATGAAGTTTCCTTTCATTGAAGTTTTTCATTATACATTCCATAAAAATGCATGCAGACACCGCCATGTTGAAAATTAAACTTACAAATGAAGATTCCAACCTCAGAAAATGTAAACTAATGGAATCCACGCGCGCAATTTTCCGCTATATGGGCAGCTGTTACCAAAAATGATGGGACGCCATGTCTAAGGCGAAAACCAAACATTTCCTTGGCTATGTGTTTTTCTGCAATAAATTGCATTTTGCAAGACTTTAATATTATAAATAATTGTGTTGTTTACAATGGTGGGATGTGCAGATTACGGTTTTAAAAGCAGCGGCTATAGAAAGGAGCCTGGAGTTACGTTTCACAGGTAAACAGATAATGGTGTTTTTCAGCAACAATTAAGTTATTTCAAATAACTCTAAAACCAGTTATTTTACACCCAAATCTTCGAAATATGATTTAGTATATACCGCAGTGAAGTCAATAATGCTATTTTGGGAAATATTTTTCTAATCCTGTAAGTTGTAGACAGTTTTTTTTATTTAAATTTTTGAGCAGTTTTTCCAGGGGCGCAGGAGATGTAATCCCAGGGTTATCATCGACTATTAATTCACAATTATTTTTATTTATTAGTAAGTCGATGTTTGATAATAATATTACGTATAATATGGTGAGTGTCTCGACCGGAGAATTTACAAAGAAGCAAGTTTCTCGGGTAATCGGTCAGGGCATCAAAAGAATAAAACTCTTCAGCTACCAAGCTTTCGGCAATCCTTTTATTGCCTTCTTCAGGGCTACAAAATTATGTCTTATGGAGGACAAAATTATGACAACAATGAAAATAACTTACTGCTACGTTGTTTCTCGATATTGGTCATTACACTTTAGTAACAGGCTGGCACAACATTTACATTACGTATAATATTACTAATTTTACAAATATTAATTTAGTTCCATTATTATTTTTAATAAAATATTTTCTTATGTGCTACAATACCAATGCTACGTCACTGGCATTTTCACACTTGACAGATTGGAGCAAACTTGTGACGGACGCCGGCGTCGTATCCTACTTCCTCTGGTTTACATTTTCTAAGATTCCAGCCATTATGGCCGCCTTGATGCATATAAATAATAATTGACATATAATTATAACGTAACATTAAAAAGTTCAGCCCGAAAAAGTCCGGCTCAGTGACAACAAAAGCGCATGCGCGGCTGGCAAGCTCCGCCCCATAATTTTGAAAAATCGACGATGCCAAACTTTATGTTTTATTAAGTTTTCGCCGAAATATAAAATATCCAATAATGTATTATATCAATATAAAAAATACTAAGAATTATTTTTAGTTTCTAAAATGTTTGAGCTGTTAGTTAACTTAGCAAATTAGCATGGTGTGGTGTAAGAAAAACCTAAAAACTCATAATTTAATTAAAATAAGCTTCTGTTCTATTCCTGAATATAATTTACGCATGGCAATGCCGTAATGCTTTCAACGTCATTTGCTGTTAACCTAACATTTTAGTTTTTTTTTTGGCGGGTACGCGCGTAACATTTACACATTAGTCAGTAGTTGATATTGATAATAAAACCATAATAATGTAATTTAATTTAAATAATTATAATCCTAAAACCTCAAAAAGACTCAATACTCACCATTTTCATGTTCAGAAAAAGTCTAACCATACTCTAAAATATTGGCGCCTTTCCTTGTCTTGGCTTACAAGTGAGGTATCAAGAAATCAATACACAATACACTTGATAGTCTTTTGTCGCCCTTCCTTGCCTTGGTTTACGAGTCAGGTATCAAGAAATCAATACACAATACACTTGATAGTCTTGGTGTTATTGTAGGACAAAGTATTTGAACCTACGCGATCTTTGACGGGAATGGTCCACTTTCACTACCACCAAGCGATGTTGCAAGCCGCCCGATGAGTATTTATTACTTATTACACTAATTTGTTTTAAAATAAATACGAACTTATAATCAAAAAAACAAATATTCGATCTTTCGTTATTACAAATTTTCTTTTCATGTCAAAAAGTAGTCAAAGTTGACCTAACCTCAAACTTTTGTTCTTCTAGAGTTTTCGGTAGACTGCTGTGTGCGCTGCGACATTACTACCATCCTTTGTTTTCTCATTGCGAATAGAAGGATGAGAATACTCCGAGAGCGCACTAGGGCGTCCGGCCGAAAACGCAATTTTTTTAGTGGGCGTGACCTCCGCATACGTCTTGCGCAGAAGAATGTGCGCATTAGCAAGCAGTGAGCCTAATCTTGGTTTCCATAGGTCACTAGAAGCTGCACTTTTAATCCGTGGGGAAAGATTGACGTTCGTAGTATATTAACTAGTACGAATATGCCTTGATGCGGCCGCCATAATAGATTTAACGTCTCTTTGACTTTGACAATCACAACAAAACGCGTGTTGACCACCGTTGTTTAATTGATTATCATGTAAAAATGGTAAATTTAGCCGTGGACAAAGTATAGTATTCAAGTAGCATATAATCGGTATCATTATCTCAGGTAAATTGCTCCACTCGCTACGCACGTGGGCTCAAACGATACCTTCGGTTGTTTGATAATAAACTATTAATGAGGAGATATTGTTTGACTACACTGTTTGTACGCCCCTCAAGAAAGTTTGTCAAGATCAGCTATTCTGGAATGGTCAATTAACCATTCCAGAACAGCTGATTTTGATATTAGTCCGCCATACTGATTTGGGGGACAAGCAAACCGCGTAGCCAAACATGAAATTTTCCTTGTCTTAATAGAACGGAAATGATGAATAAGAATCATGACAGTTCATTGTTATTTGTTCTTTGAGGATGATATATCTTCATTAAAACAGTATTTTTCTGTTAAACCAACCATCAATATTTTTCTGTAGTTATTCGAATATTGTTACCCAATATTATCTTTACCCTTACTTAATTTATAATCACACAAAAATAATTTAAAGTGTAAAAAAAAATAGTAAGAACGGCAACACTGCAACCAGTTTATTAATTATAAAGATTATATTTGTTTTGATGATTTAGAATTTTCTTCAGCACTTTGGCTACAAAACTACAAATTGCAATTAGCTTTTGCCTAAAGGAGACAAGGTAAGAATATAGTTATCAAACGCCCCTTATACACCAAACCTCTCGCTCACAATTATCTCTTTCTTACTTTGCCCTTTTTTAGTGGTGAAGGCTGATAAAGGGAATGTCACAGTAATTATGAACAAAAATGATTATCAACACCTCTCAATGCAAATCCTGTCAGACACTGCTCACTATATTCAGCTTCCTTCTGATCCAACGAATGCCCACCAAAGCCGCTGTAATAAACTGGTTACCAATTTTAAAGAACGTGGTCTCATCTGCTGGAAGAATCTAGCAATATCAGAATATACAATCAGAGTTCTCCAAAGTTTTATGGACTCCCTAAAATTCACAAACCAGAAATTTCCCTCAGACCAATAGTCTCTTCAATCAACGCTCCTAATAGTAAACTAGCAGGTTTCCTAACGCACATTCTTACTGAAGCATACAATAAAGACAATCCATATTATATAAGGGATAGTTTTGAATTTGCTGAATTTGCAAAAGGTTTACAACTCCCGACAAATCATGAACTAGTTAGCTTCGATGTGATATCCCTATATAGCAACATTCCTCTCACCCTGATCAAAGAAAGCATTCACAGACACTGGACAGACATTAGTGAAATAACAACACTCAACCAAGAGAACATCTATGAAATATTAACGACTATATGGGACACCACTTACTGCACATATAACAATCAATTCTACAAACAGATTCTAGGCACTCCCATGGGAGCGACCTTATCTCCCATCGTCTCTCAGTATGTGATGGATGACTTGCTGGACCACTGTCTAGGCAAATTAGGTTTTAAACCACCTTTTTTAAAAAAATATGTAGATGATATTATCACTGCAGTTCCAAAGGACCAATTAAATAACACACTCTCTCTACTCAATAGTTACCATCCACACATACAATTTACAGCAGAAAGAGAATCAGCAAACAGAACAGTTCCTTTTCTTGACACTTTGATAACCAGAAAACCAAACCAAGAAATAATCCTTGACTGGTACCAAAAACCTACAAATTCAGGGAGATATCTCAACTTTCATTCCTCCCATAGCCAGAAAACTAAAGTTAACCTTGTCCTTGCTTTAAAAAAACGAATAGAGTTAATCTCCCATGAGTCACTGAAACTCATCAATTTGAGAAACCTCAGAGACACACTCTTGAAAAATTCCTACCCTCTAAACTTAATTAACAAACTCTTATTTAACAGTTCACATCAAAACATAACTGAAAACAGCAGCAACAATTCTTTTGCTAATATGGAAGACAGCACCTCTGGCATGGTAGAATTAAACTTCCAATTCACTAATATGGATCTGAGTGTCCCATCAGCCTCAATTAACGCTACCTCCCATTTACCGATCAAATATTTTTCTTTCCCACACATTACTGAACTCACCCACAAAGTGAGCAAGCTATTTCACAACCATCCGTCCATAAAACTAGCACCTAAAAATCCAGTAATTGTAGGCGACTTGAGTACCAAATTAAAAAGCATGGATGAACCTCTTAAGCAGTCGGGAGTGGTATATCGCATTCCCTGCTCTATCTGCGATCAAGTGTACATAGGTCAGACAAAGAATTTATTGCAAAATAGAATTGCGTCACATAAAAGTGATTGCAGACTTACAAAAAACACCAGTGCACTGACTCAACATCATATCGATACAGGCCATAAAATCAATTTCGACGAGGTAGTAATACTAGAAAAAGAACCGTCATATCATAAAAGACTTTTCTTGGAAATGGTAGAGATTGCAGTGGAAGGCAAATCAATCAACAAAAGAACAGACATTGAAGACCTTAGCAACATATACTCAAATTTGATCAACAGATGTAAGGCGAAAAACAAACCACAAAGCACACAAAACACAACCACGGACTCCCTTGATTACCTAACTTTTTAAAAAAATGACTTCCACATAAAACAATACAACCGGAAACGGTAAATATGTAAAAACAATAAACAATACAATAGCAACATAACAAAACATCAATTAATATTCCAATAGACTTTTCCTTTCCTCTCATAGTTCCTCGGTGCATGGCTTCTTGTTTGGGTGTTTTTTCTCCACTCCGGGCAGCGGTCCGAAGATTATCGGAATTGCCTCAAGGCAAATATCGTTGATAGGTGAACTGTTTGTTGTATGCAAATAGACAATATTTTATATTTTATATTTTAGTCACATTAAGCCTGTTTGAGGTATGGGTGCCGCTTAACGTGGGATTTTTATATATGTGTTTTTTAACTATAAGGGAAATGAAAATGTTACATCATTGTACAGTACATAGTTTAACAATGTCTGTCGTAATCGTGTGTCCGTCTTTTTAATACCTTTTTTAACATTTTTCTGTTGCGGGACCCGCATAGACGTAAAACAGTAGACGGTAAGCTATCTATAACCATTGTAGCCTCTTATTGTGACTTATTTGCACTTACTGTAACATAGCCCTGATGAAGACAATAAAAATTGTCGAAAGCTTGGCAGCTTAGAAGTTTTAATACTTGTCGCCCAGACCGACTACCCAAGAAACCCAACTTTCGCTTTCTTTCTTTGCTTCAATTTTAGGGTTTTTGTTAGCCGCCAGACTATCCTGGCTCTTTATAAGGATCTTTCAACTTTCATGTAAATTTTATTACTGAACCGACTGAACAACCAATCTCGGTTTTGGTTTTAGAGCAGCGCTGGTTATTATATTATTAGCTAGGTATACTTAATTAAATCATTAATTGTACTCACAAGTTTTCATATGTCACATAACATATCCACGTGCTAGGTGGATTTTGCTTCCTTTAGATTAATCAAACGCAAACCTAAGCATTTCCATTTTCATCCTAACCGAGGAGCAAGTTGCGGCAGTTGAACATTGACGACATTACAAGTATGAAACGTTTCCAGAAAGGTTATCAAGCAACGCTTTGGATAAAGATTAGGCCGAATAAAGGATTTAGGCGGTAACTTGTAGTTAAATATATATGAAATATTGATGATGATCAAGATCAGTTTTTAAGTTACGTCTGACATAATAATAGGTTGGTCCGCCATATTGCCTTGAGGGGCAAGTGTCAAAGGACGTAATTCTGGAAGGGTCAGTTGGTCATTGACAATGACAGATTGACGGGGAGCTTTTCGGTGATTTGACGCATCACCCTGTCACTGTCGATGTTACAGTTGCCACTGAAATTAATCTTCTCTCTCACCCATTCACTTATTTTTGTCATCTAGTTACCTTTTAAACCTCAGAAAGGGTAAACCAGAGGAAGTAAGATACGACGCCGGCGTCTGCTACCAGTTTGCTCCAATCTGTCAAGTGTGAAAATGCCAGTGACGTAGCATTGATAATGTAGCACATAAGAAAATATTTTATTAAAAATAATAATGGAACTAAATTACTATTTGTAACATTAGTAATATTATTAGCAAACATTGACTTACTATTAAATAAATAAAAATAATTGTGAATTAGTAGTCGTTGATCACCCTGGGATTACATCTCATGCCCCTCTGGAAAAACTGCTCAAAAATTTAAATAAAAAAATTGTCTACAAGTTACAGGATTAGAAAAATATTTCCCAAAATAGCATCATTGACTTCACTGCGGTATATACTAAATCATATTTCGAAGATTCGGATGTCAAATAACTTGTTTTAGAATTATTTTCTATAATTTAATTCTTGCTGAAAAACGCCATTATCTGTTTACCTGTGAAACGTAACTCCAGGATCCTTTCTGTAGCCGCTGCTTTTACAACCGTAATCTGCACATCCCACCATTGTAAACAACACAATTTTCATGCAAAACACAAAGTTTTGCAAAATGCAAAATGCAATTTATTGCAGAAAAACACATAGCCCACGAAATGTTTGGTTTTCGCCTTAGACATGGCGTCTCATCATTTTTGGTAACAGCTGTCAATATAGAGGAGAATTGTGCGCGTGGATTCCATTAGTTTACATATTCTGAGTTTTAAACCTTCATTTTTTTTTATACCCATCTCCTTTTAGCACAAGTTGAGAATATACAATAAAAATGTCAAAGTTAATTTCCAACGCCTACTTGACGTCATTAATAAGTGAATGACTTATACATACATAACTTTATTTCAGATAGATTCAAACCTAGACGCTTATTCTAAAGGAAAGAGTGAAAGTGAAAGTGAGAATTGCTGGCCAATGGAATTGGTCAACACAATTTTTTGACCAATCAAGGTTGTCAAAATTCTCACTTTCACTTTCACTCTTTCCTATAGAATAATGCCCCAGGGATAGGGGCTCGGACGCTTTAAATTCACAGCTCAAAAAAATCTCCTAAAATAATTTCAATATAAGATTGCAAAACCACGGTATTCGGTACTTTATGTTGATTGCTGCGACTATTTCTGTCTTTAAATTATTATTGAGAAAACAAAGGACGGGAATATTTTAAGTACGCGCTAGAGTACTCAGCCCACCCCAAAAGATTTCTTGTTGCTATTGCTATGCCACCGGCCTCACAAAACGTCTCCGGCCTTCCTGATTGGTTTGTGTCGTAAATTGTTAGCGTGACGTCGATTTTTTTTAATTATGAATAATCTTTAACTTATTTCCGTTTTTAAATACAAATTTAGTAAAGAATTTTCGTGTGTATTAAGTAATCTGGAGTGATAGCTACGTGGGTAATGGAGATGATCTACCTATAGTAAATAGAAGGGGGGCAGGGATGAGGGCTGAGGCTCCTCCTTGCGTATTGCAACTTATCAAGGAAGCAGGAAGTCGATTTTATTTAATATGTTCCATGATCCAGTGATTGAGACCCTCCATAAAAATTAAAAATCCAACGTCCCACAGTAGCAATGTAGGTAGGTAAAAAAGCTGTAACTACTAGCCCCTAAAGCCTAATATTATGCATTTTCAAAAAAAGTTGAAAAATAAATAATGAACTTGATCTGAATCGTTATTGAAACTGTATCGTTATTTGCACTATTAGCAAACAAATACATTGAATAATAATATCCAATTTCCAGGAGGTATTATTTTATTACTAAATTGATTGATGTGGTTATTATCGCAAATATCACGTAAACCATCGAACACTGAACTAAGGAAGAAAAAATTTTCAAAAAGCTTTCTACGAAATAAGCAGAAATTGTATTTGATAAATCCTAGCTCAAGACCAAAAAATCGGCAAAAATGTGAAGATGAAACTGAATGTCTGTATCTCTATCTCTCTATCCGTAAATAAGATCCTGATTCGTCAGAACTTTAACTGCTACTGGTATTTTGGTTTCTCTACAAACCCAATAATATCTACTTAGAAAACACCGTGTATATCTTCAAAAACAGCGGAAGGAATTAATACCTTACAATTGTCATGAAAACACCAACTTTCTCGGAACAAAATCTAATTTAAGCCCCATTGTTCACAGGAAGTTGGCCTTTAGTAAGTGTTTAAGCTTCCATTCATTTTACTTAATGCAGTAGCTTTAGGTAAATATTGTTTTGCCACCTTTCCTAAGCAAACAGTTTAAAGCTGCACCCCTGTAAGGTTAGGTTAAATTAAATATTTATATAGAAGATTAAATTAGCTTTAGCGACATTAATATACGTTTCGCTATTTTTTGTAATTGAATATAAGACATAAGATCTTAATGACTTACTATAAGTATTGTAGGTGTAGGGAAAATTTTGTTTGTGGGAACAAAATAAGAAAATATCAATTATTAGCATCGCGATTTTCTCTTATTACTTAATAAATATTTAATTATTTTTTAACAGTTGACATTTGGAGTGTAACACTATTATTCCAAAACCGCAGAAACACTTTTTAATTTTTTAACGTAGGTAGCTTTCAAAACCTAAAATATATCCATTAATGAACTATTTAATATTATTTTAACAAGTACAACTCGAGTGTATTGTCCGTATGGATTTTTTTGCTTTATAGCTTCAGATTTAATATAATAATATTAGGTAGTTTGAATTTCAATTAAATTATTTGAACACTGATTATCTATGGCTTATATTATTATGACTGTAAACATTTGACCGATGATTACTCGATCAAGTTCGTGATCGGGATTCAAAATACCGACCCTAAATGTACCAGGGTTCGAATTCTCGATATTCATCAAGATAGTAAATTTTCGTATTCAAATAACGTTAAAACAGAAAAGTATCTAACAACTTGCCTTTAAGAATCCCTCAATTATACATATTTCTGACGAAATCATTCGAATACGAACATTGACTATTTCAATATCTAGAATTCGGGCCCTTGAACGTTCTCCTTTTAACCTAACCGGGACAATACACATGTTTTTATGTGTAGGTGCGCAATATTTTCTACAAAACGTAACAAAATTACATTTCTTAAAAATATTGGCACACGAAATATATCTTGCAAAACCTAAATATGTTTTTACATTACCAATGCAACCAAAACAAAACTTTAAAAAATATATGTCCCTTTATGTCATCCCTATAGATACATATCCCTGTATATCATTTATGTGTGCCACCCAATTTGCTCTTTTCCATTTCAAAAGAGTTTACTTTTGCTTTCTACTACGACCATGAGAGGATGTTAAATCTGTAGCGAGAAGATTTTTTATACGTCAAATGTGCCGCAATTTGATTTTTCTTAAATGTAATGACCCCTAATTTTAACCTTAGATCGATTAAGCCAGAGAAGTTAATTTTTAAAATACTTACTCTTTTATATCTAACATCATTCATTTCCGATATACAGGGTGAGAAAGTAATTAAATGTGTAGTCATTTTAAGTGCCTCTGCTTATCTACACAAAATCCATACACGATTAAGTTTTATTTTTAAAGTCTTGGCGAAGAAAAGCGAATTTTTAGAAATTGAAGAACATTAAAACAAAAGGGCACATGCAATTTTCCAATTTTGCGCTACTCTGAACTGATTTTATTACCTAGAGTTTAGTAACATTAAGATTATCTGCTTTTACTGGACATTTATATTTTTGGTAACTATAAATTAATTGGCTGGGATGGTATTGGACGGACCATATATAATTAACAATCGGAAAAAACAAAACAACAAACTTGAGAACTAACAATACTGTTTTTTTTATTTGTTGTTGTCCGAATGACATATTCTGTATATATATATTCTGTATACATAATTTTCAATCGATTTATTTCTTGTTTCTGTCAGTAGTTTCCGTCAGCGAGATGCCACATTTAAGCAAATTACTGTCTATTAAAGTTGTTGCTTTAGTCAATGAGGGTTAAAGACAAGAAGATATTGCGCGGAAACTAAATATCCATTAATCTCGATATCGCGAAGCCTTGAGCATGCAGACTTTACGAAATCGCAGCACTAGTCAAGTTAATATTAGTGTCAAAACGCTAATAAGAAGACTAAAGGAGGTCTGTTTGAATTCCAAAATGTCCTGCTAGAGCCCTTAAAGCTTCTCCCACGTCACAAGATCAGACAGTTACAATTTGCAAGAGCTTCACTAATTGACTGAGAGATGATGAGACCATATAAAAATAGACAATTTCGTCATATCCTGCCCTAGCTGAAAAGTTTTAAAGTTCATTCAAAATTTGGGGTGTATCGTATCGTTTCAATTGAACGACTGTCATTAATTATGGCTTTTCAATTGTGTTTGTTAATTTATCAATGTTATTTTATAAACAAAGCACATGAAAATGAAAAATATTTTACTAAACTCCTTAAATAATGGACGATTAATAATCTGTACTCATTAACTGTACCCCGTCTTCATTAGAAAAGATCATCTAGAAGGCTATGAATTTTTTGACTGAAAAGGATAACATAAGCAAAATAAATAAACTTTTGATTTTTTCATTTCTTTCTTTTGACATTTCATAGCTAACTAGATGATGTTTTCAAATGAACTCACCCTATTACTTCTAAATATCCCCTATGGATCTGTATTAAATAACTGCCATTAACTTAAAAATGCCATTAAATTAAAAACTTTGTTGATTAGTTAATTTTCAGTTTCATTAATTATACGTAAATTGTGCTAACACCTCTATCCGCCCCACCGAAGGAATAAGTTTCGTCGTCAGGCTGCATCACGTTTATTAATCCAGTCCATTAACAGCTATTTATACAGGCATAGTTTTCAGCTGTGTAAATCGTAATTAATGGGCGTGCAAACGCCTCGGCATCAGCAAAGCGATCCCGAATTCACAGAGAAATTCCCAATTGATATTTGCAAGCTATAGATCATGTTTATGCCGGTTTGGTGCTTACTACTGCCAACGTTTACTTGCATTCAAGATAGAATCGAATTTCTCGTGTAACAATAATTAAATTTCGGTCTAAGTGCAGTTGCAATTAGCAAATTACTTTGACTGTGATAGACTCGTGCTACCACCCAATTAAAACTTAATGTCACGCCTTGTTTTGTCTTCTGGAAAGGCAATACCGTTTGCTCATATAAAGTTGGCAAGTAATGTCTGAAGTTTTTTTGGTTCTATAATAAGGGTAAATAATGCTCAAACTAACCAGTTTGAGAAAATTTATGAAATTTGCAGTTGCTTGTGTGTGTGCAGTGCCATGTGGTTCCAGGGATAATTTCTGTTATCTTAAAGGTGTAGACAGAATTAAAAACTTTTGTAATAATTGGTCAAGAGCTAACATGACATAGCCTTTAATCAATTAGATGCGGAAAAACATTTAAAACCTATCACTTATTGCTTAAGTTTTTAATTGTGTATACATCAACTTAACAATTTATAGAATTAATAAGTAGGCAATTGCCGCTAGCTAAGCTATGAAATATATCGATCAAGGTATTTCTATCTGTGCGATAAATGCGCTATCTATTTTGTTAAAAATTGTAAATTTAAAAAAAACATTGCCAAAAAATAATAATTTATTATAGACTCCTGGTTAGTATAGAAATTTCAATTAGTGCCAATTACATAAAACTCTCTGTCAATTGATCAATGATTAAGGACCTTTCCTTATAAAATACATTTCTATGATGTTGATATTTTCGATTTAAACCAATTTTAGATGTAAATCAGCTTCGTACTTAGTTGTCGAAACAATATACTGTAAATCTGAATCTGAATGTACTGTAAAACTCGAGTGTCCAATTTCTTGGAGCACATCCTTTGTGACTGCCCGGCTATTGTCAGATCGAGATACTCACTGTTCAGAAACACGATCATTGAACCTCAAGATGCAAAGGCAGTGTCGCCCGAGAGACTCATCAGATTCTGAGGAGATTTTGAGGGTCTGGGCATAACGGGTGACAACTAGTGGAGCTGCAAGAATCATCTGAAGACAGAGAGGAACACCAACACTGATGATGAAATTAATGACAGGCGACCTGAACACTTATGAAGGACTGATAAACGACCCTACAGATGCAACAGATGTCAAGGACCACACACAACGACGTCCTGCAAATCACCTCTCCCCATAAAGATTGCCAGCGGCAAATCAGAGGACCACGCAACATGGAGTATGAAATGCCCCAACACACCTACCGCTCCAATTGAGGTTACTTCCAATGTTAAAATCAAATGCCTTCAGAAGAAGTTGACCGACGTGTCAAAATCAATAACGGAGGGAAGTAGCATTCATTTGCCTATAACAATTCACGACTATAAAATAAACAAATACAAGCATCAACTGAACAAAACAAGTTATAAAAACAGTGAAGAGCTATTAAAAAAAAAGCGAAAGCAATTCATTGATGATATAAACATTGACACCTCGCTCGTTTTCTTTGGCACTCATATGAATATATTAATGATTGACCTGTTTCTACCAAACACAAACTCCCACACAGAACCCCAAAACTAACTAAAACAAACAATCACAAACGTGGAAAATTCACGTTAAAATTACTTTAAGTCAACATCAACGGACTAAACTGCAAAAAAATCTGATTTACAACTACATAGAAAATACACTGATAATGACATTGACTGCTGCATGTTCGTAGAAACTAAAACCAAACTGGGACAGACACACACAACAGAGACTGGCAGTATATCTGCAAGCACGGCAACACGATAAATAATGCAAGAGGGGACGCAATGGTCTTACTCAAACCAAAAGCAAAACTAGGCAAAGCAAATCCATCTGCCCTTAACAATCTTTTAAATGACTGCCTTCATTTTACCATTCCATACAGAAATGGCAACATTCATGTTTTCCTAGTATATATACACCCATTCTCTAACATAGAACAAAACATACTCACTAAGGCATACTCCTACAAATACGCAATATTTATCGGAGATCTCAACCTCAACAGACAGAAAACAAGACAACTAAACACCTTTATAAAAAACTCCGACTTTGTAAAGCAACATACGCCTTCGACATTTTTAATGCCCGAGAATAGAGACTCAACACCAGACCTCTTTACACAAGAAATCTTACTCACAACATAAATAACGTTACCCTGACCAACGAACGGGGATCAGATTATTTGGCGGTGACCTTTGATCCCGACCTATGACCTCTATAAACCAAAACGTTGAAAAACTAAACCTGAACAAAACTGACGCAGATAGAGTGAGGGAACAAATACATAACTTTATCGAAACACAGACACACAGACATCTCAATTGAAAAAACCCAACAGCAACTGACACTGGAAATAGAAAAATGTTCACCCCGGCCAAGGAGATCCTTTTATCAACACACCTTACCGAAATTCATTCTGAGATTGATTAAACACAAACGGGAAATCTACATACCCACACAAGACAATGAATTAAAAATAAAAATCAACCAACTGAAGAGAAACATAAAGACTATGATCGACCAGTATCGACAAGATAAATGGTTGGAGGCATGCCAAGAAATCGAAAAAGACCAAGGAAAAACGTATTGGCAAGAAAAAGAAACTGTCACGCTACAAAAAAAACCAATGCCTCTGTCATGATTAAGGAAAACGGAACAAAACGCTGTATAGACAAAACAAAGCGAACGCCTTTGCCAGATATTCCCAGGGAGCTTTCAGTGCATCAACAAATCCTAAATTTGACGCAGGCAACTGGAATATTGTGAATAACTGGTACGACAACTACTTTACACAGCTATCTAACCAGCCATACACACTAATTACAGACGCGGAATGTGACGAGGCACTGACTAAAATCAGAGACACAGCACCGGGAAAAGACGAAATAAAGTGTAAAATACTTAGAAACCTAACCCCAGAAACCCAAGCGTACATACTTAACCAACTGGATGACTGTATTATAAATAACAATCTTCCAAAGACCTGGAAAAATGGAATAATAATACCCATTCCAAAAAAAGTTTTAGACAACAGACTAATAACAAACTATACACCAGTGTTAAGTAAATTATTCGAACACATAATAAAAAAACGAATTCAAGAACTGATCGGCAAATATATTTCAATATACAAATTTGGATTTAAGTCTGAACACTCGACTATCCACACACTTTTTGTTTTAACCAACAAGATACAAACAAGACACCTAAACTGCAGAAAAAACAACAAGTCTGTTTATGGATATTAACAAGGCCTTTGACAGAGTCTGGCACAGGGGTCTACTGTTCAAACTTTACCAACTTCAAACACCAAAATGCTTCCTTTATACTCTTAAAAACCTACTAGAAAACAGACAACTAGAAGTGCGAAGTGATAATACCTTTTCTTTCCCTTTTTTTCCTGAACAAGGACTCCCTCAGGGTTCCCCGCTTTCACTCTTGCTTTATAACGTGTATTGCCTTGATATATATACAACTATCATTTTCCTATGGAGACCACATATACAAAACAGCTTATATACTACAATACGCAGTGGAAAGACTGCAAACATTAACGAACGAGACAATGGCCTGGTTCTATAAATGGAGACTAACACCAAATGCCACAAAAAACAACTCCTTCTTTCAAACCACCAAATTAAAGCGGACTCCCCAACAATACCAGCAGACGGTAACGTAGAATAAATAAACGGTAGAGTGGAAATTATTAAAAGGACAAAACACTTTCGATCAATGACATACAAACACAAAGGAATTAGCACACAAACGGCTACAAAAATATACAAATCCATCTGCAGACCACTGTTACACTATGGACACGTGCTAAGAGCAAATGCGTCAGAGAAAGCTAAACAATAGACAAAAACAACAGAACAAATCGCATTAAGAATGATAACCAAAATAAAACACCCCGAAAACTCGTTGTACAATCCTTCCAACCAACTACTCTACGAACGCACACACATGACGAAAATAAGAGAAAGATTGATACAACTTCAGACTAAATTGAAAAACAACCCACACAACATAACCTTACTGGACCCACTTTGCTTAACAAGACAAAATAGGCAGTCCCGCTTCGTTTTCCCTACAACCACCCTAATGGAATATTCCCAAACCTAGAAGGGCCAAGCTCAGAAATGAGCCACTTTTCTTCTCCACAGTTTGTAATATTTGTATACGCAATACATTTATATAGTAATATAACTTGGGCAGTAAGACCAAATAGTTGATAGCCTATTTCCCTGAAAATAAAGATGTTTTATATACATGATATTTTTGTCCACGGCTGTACGTTCCACGTTGGAAGTTACAAACAAAACATATGAGGGTTCAAACATCTCTAGTGTGAAATATCGATACAATTTTATTAATGTAACTAAAGCTGTCTCCACATTACATACATGCTTTTAGTAGTAAAATACAAGTGCTGAATATTATTTAACCCTAGATTAGAAACACAACATAAGCCAAATTTATTAAACTGGACAGAAAATCTTTAAAGCTTTACGTTAAATTAGCAAAAAAAATCTGGCGGCAAAAACCTGTAAATAGGGGTATTTAGAAGTGCACTTGAGTAGCCAACGTTGACAGCATCCTGAAACTGCTGCAATTAAGTGCTTTTCCGAAAAATTGCGCTTTTTAAATCGCGTAACGTATTGACTACTCAATTATGCCTGCCAGTGAGTAATTGATTACGCCGGACTGGACGTGAACTGATGGATCGAGTGAATTCACTGAGCGAACTATGTTCGTTGACCGAGAAATGGACCAAATAAATCCTGATTTATTGCGTCACTTCAGCAATTTGTTTAAAGCTTTTTATTCTAATAAGAGCGCAACGCCACAGAGTCGGAAATAGATATGTTTCAGAAACTTTTGTCAGTTTTTGCTTGCACGTTGGCAGTTCATTGAGAACGAAGCCAGTTCCTTTCTGTTATACATTTCCTGGGAAGGATGAAAAATAAAACTTTGTTTACGTAGGTTTTAAAACGCATAGTAAATTAATTAAAAATTTGTCCCCACTTCAATCACTTAAACAGATTGTTTCATAAAATTTAAATTGCAAAATCTATCTCACTAAACTGTTCTTAAAGTTCTCAATTTAAATCGCCAATAACCACGTAGCTAAATGAGCATACGAAGATAAAGTAATTTACCGATTGTTTAGCCATTATATGTGAGTCAAATATCATCAATTTTTTACGACTTTTTTTGCCTTTTTTGGAATGTATCCCTCAGACTTGCGTTTTAAAAATGCTCAGCCTTATGATAGAACATTTACGTTAACTTAACAGATACGTTATGTTAGGCTAACAGGGCTGTTGTAACGTAGGGTATATGTAAATTATAACAGAAATAATGTTAAATTTTGAGTTAACGCTAGTGTTGTGGTTAACGTAAACGTTCTATCATAAGGGTGAGTAGCTTTCAATATTAACGTCAGTGTTCAGTGCAAGTGTGTTTCTTAGCATCGAGTATTGAGCCCATAAGGAACGTAAACAAAGTATTTGTATTTTTGCGACAGTCCTTGAAAATACACTACAACAACGTCTTTCCAGTCCTTGAAATTTGTCTGAACCCTCTCATATTTGTAGCAAGATTTTTCAGACAACAGGTTTAGACTTGTTGATTTAGCAGCTTCTTTAAAACTTGGTGTTGTTTCCCCAATTTCGTCGTCCTGAACTCATGAAAGCATCGCTTGAGATTTGGATGCAACATTGTGGATAAATTTTTAATATAACGCCCGCACTAATTGTCAATAATCATTTAACATGTGACGGATTTTTTTCAACAGCTTGTTTATCTGTTCTGTTGCCACCGGTTTCCATGACATCGCACAGCGGATGCGCCATTCACTGCCACCTAGACTATAGTCGTTTTCAGGAACATATTCATCTAGCCAGCCATGGAAATATCGGTTTTGTAGTGGCAGCCCTTCTTCCAAAAATTTTTCAACTGATATCTGGCGAAATTCTTATTTTCTGTTGGTATCTAAGACATTCCGTCAAAGTTTAAGAAATGGCATGACGCTTATGTTCTATTCTTGTTTTCTGCACGTATTTTGAGAAAGAGAGCATAATATTACGTCGTAACGTCCGTCGATTCCTTGGAAGCATCTTTGTACATATTGTGAATGTATTTCTCATATTTCTTTTTTTCTTATTCCAATTTTCGTGAGTAATTATCAAATAACAACACTGCCTATTATCATCAAACAGTCCTTTATAGTACTGCTTTTCTACTCAACAACTCATATAGTGAAAGCAGAAAGTGAAATAAACCTAGGACCTACCACGGATTTGATCCCTTGGAGAATGAAGATATTTTTTAACAATTTTCCTTGCAATTTCCTTAACTCCAGTATCAGAGCTGCAGCTGCATGCATTGTTTGTTTTTTGACTTTGTATGAAGACTGTAAGCAAAGTGCTTGATACTAGCGAATTGGAAAATGCCACATGGACAATAATAAAACCAAAGAAAAAAAAGAATTGCCCAGTGTCCAGTATTCAAGTCACATCATCAAGGTACTACTGAATGATTTTGCATTATCCAAGATAAATGAAGAATGATCTTTTGACCATCTCAATTATCCATGAATGTGCCAAAGGAAGGACCGACGGACTAACCTAAACAACACTGTTGTGTGTGTTGCTGTTTATAAATTGAAATGTTCTGTTAAGTGATTGTGTGGGATCCAATTTGGGGGTGACCGTTGTGTTCTCAGTTATACAGAGTGCTAACTATGTAAGTGTTAATCTCTCCAAAGGATGCACAAGTATAACATTTGTCAAAATAACACTAAGTGTTTATATATTAGCATACTCCTGTATATCGTATTAGGTCTATTCATTTTTTGCTAACGTGATTGCTAAGGACTGGGCCTCAAAAGGAGCCTCTTGCAGTTTACATCCTGGGTTCTAATATTTGAACCACCATAGATTTTAAGTGTCTTGTATAATATATTACCACAACAACCCTTAGTGTGCCTTTGATGTGGATCTTCCATTCTTAGAAGAAAGCTAACGGCATGTGTATGTAATCATCTTCTTCTGCAAATATAATTTTTAATCATACTTGAGATTTTAACAGAAACCAAGCAGAAACCTTTTATTTTATGTCATGTCATGGTTCTTTCTCATAACTCATTTCACTAAAAATTCCAAAACAATATACAAGTTAGCTTGAAAGTATCACAAACACTCAAGTGCATCTTTTAAGCCCAAGATATGTCCTAGAGCCCACATTGAGAAAAAAATTTATACAAGCAATAAGATGACCTGGACCTGCTCTATACACTTCTGAAATCATGTTATGGTAGACATCCTATAGTGGAAGGTAAAGTCCTAATGTCAGAAAAGTACCAATGTCTGAGTTATAATTTTTTAAATATCTTCCAAAATGTGAACAGGTTGGTTGTGAAGTTTTCATACAATAGGATAGAACAATGAAAGTAGCTGGTACTTTATTACTCCAGCATTCTTGTCTCCTGACAATTCTCAGCCAACTTAATAAGTTTTTCCATTAAACACATTATACTTGTTTTGTTTTGTATATAAAATAAAAAGTTCTTGCAACTTCAATAGCATTTTTATTCCAGGTATAGTAAGTTATTTGCAAAGGGGTTCTTAATTTCAAACTAATAAATAGCCTTTACTTGTTTCTAAAAGTTACTTCAAATTCTTGGTCTATACGTAAGTATTATAAGTCGAAACTTTTTCAACTGAGTTTGTAAGAAATGGTCCCTGCTTATGATATTTAGTTTAAAAGAACTATAGCTCTCTTTAGTTGAAAATAAGTTGGTTCCATTCGACCAAGAAACCATTCCAGAATGGTCTATCATTCTTGACAACTCACTAATATGATATCGGAATTGAAATAAACAATGTGCTTGTCCACAGTGGTTCTGCAACCATGTCAGATGGTTCCTCATTTCAATTTGAAATGTTTGCTGGTGAATTGGCCAAAATGATTTTTTAAATGTTCTGCATTGGTTCTCTAGCGTGTTGGAACAAACCTAATATTAAATCAGACAATTAATAAACCACCGCACAAACATTTTAGTTTCTTGATATTTAGGTAGTTTAAGAAATTAAATGCTCAATTAGCCAAGACTTCTTTTAGTATAATTAATTTATAATGTAAAATCATATATATTTAACAAAACAAAAATACCTACAAATGAATGAAAGGGTCAATTTTGATCCAACAATGGAGCCAAATGACAACTGAAATGATATAACAGTAAATTCATCAAAATATTCTTTTCTTTATCATGGGGGTAATCTTCACTAATATTAACTCAAGATCCAAAGTGATCATAATTATGGATGGCATATGGCATATAGGTACGTATATGAAAAGCCAACTGGGACTCTCATCACACAATCCAAATCATATAGCAGTACTTAAATCCAGTCTGGTAGAAAACCATCTTTTCTCAGATGCTTTTGCTGTTTGGAACAATTTTTACTTGACTGTAATCTGCATTCAATTTTAAACTTGGAAAGTGGTAGACTATATAATATTATGTAAGGCATAGGCATAAGCATAGTTAAATGTATGGTCTATTCCCAGGGCATCTGGGCACTAAAGTAATTTCTGGGTGAGTATATTCGGAACTTTTGGAAATCTTGTTCATGGTTGATGACCAAGTTCAGTTCTTCCCTCTGCATATGCATACTAATTTAACGCTCGCTTTAGCTGGCAATAATCAATCATCAATACTCACAACTGCTTGAATGTGGTTTTGATGTCTCAATTTTTCTATTTGTAACTCTACTCTGGCATCTTATTTTGCAGAAGTTGGAGGTTGCATATGACTTTTCTGAGTCATGCGATGAATTGTGTTAATAGTTCTGGATGATAGTTAGTCGTTTATTAAGCCAGTTTACTTTTCCTACATTACAAAAGCTGAATAATAATTGGATTTGAGCAAAATTTGAGAAATAAAGTAGTTATGTTTGAAAATTACAAAATTTGAGGTTAAAACCCGACAAATGCGTTCGTTAAGCTCGCTTCGCACCAATATCCGATCTAGTAACTTTTCTGGTAACTTTTCAATTGTTTTGAAAAGGTGCGTTTACAATGTCATGGGTGGCTAGATGAATATCTTCCTGAAAACGACTATATAAGGCCATGAAGCAGAATCTGTGACGTCACAATCGTGGTCCAAGGTCACCATTTGAAATGCATGGATTTCATATTATTTCGTGTATATTTTCCGTGATTTTACTGTGATTATTCCGTTTTTTAATGCGAATTTTGTTTTTATGAACATTACTGGGCTTTAAGAAACATATTAGAGCTGGTGCTAAATTCGGAACTATGCAATTTAGTGTTTAAAAACTGTGAAAATGCCTACCGATGCTGTGACGGGGTGCAGCACAAACTTTAAAAAATGATCCTAAAAAATAGGTTTTTGCTTTCCCAGGGATGAAGATTTAAGAGAAAAATGGATTAGAGCCATTAAAAGAGAACATTTCGTGCCTGGAGAGTGGAGAACAGACTAGGGAACGTTTATACATAAATAATAGACACAAGAATTTTAGAAAAAGTTAGGTTATCCCTCAGATTTCCTTTATAAACAAAGCATATGTATATGTTTCTTGGCGATACTATCGCCAAGAAAGACGTTTACTGTGAATATTTTTGTGTAAAACAGAAAAATTAACTTTATCTGTCCGCACAACTACATATACTGTATATAATATAAAACAAAAATAAATCGACCAAATGGCCGAGTCAGGAAAAAAAAACTTGGTGAAGAGGTAGCAAAACTGTACACCATTTTAAAGAAAACTTGAAAAGTGCAGAATGTCTGAAAAGTACTTAAATGACAGACAATAAGAGATAAGGAGGACATTAACTGCCGCTGAAACTAACCAGTTAGCGTTAAAACAGTTAGAGAGCAACATTTCGGGATATAAGCTCGCAAAAGTCATTCACGGTGATAGACACATTAGACATGTGGAGAAAATTCAGTTTCTTAAAATCCAAATAAAGATAGATGCACTGAATGTCATCCAAAATTTCGAGATTATAGACGGAAATTACGAGAGCGCTTGGATGCTAGCGATATGACAACAAACGTTACATAGTAACCAAATTGCTACAAAGAAATATTAAAAATGCCATAAACGTGAATTAGATGATCAAGTAAAAATGGTCTATAACACCGCAAAGAAGTGTTTAGAGGTTTTGTGAACGCATAAAACTAACACCAATCATTAAGATCCATTAATCGTATGCGTAGCATAAAGAAATGGGACCAAAAAATAAGTGAACTATTCGAAAACTCCTTAAAAAAACCATTTGACATGCAAAGAATGGAGAATGTATTGATATTTCTAGTAATGCTCTTCCAGCTTGAGGCAGCTGGTGTGGCATCAGCCAGCCACATCGACAGTCAGTTACCGAAGCCAGCCACATCGACACGTTACAAAAGCCAGAACGATCGAAGCTATCCACCTCACGACAAACCCCAGATCACAAGACGCAAATTCAAATTTCGATATCTGGGATCTGGTCTGGCTTGACATTGATGTTTTTTTTTTCTTTTAGAAAAATAAATGGTATTGAACAGTACGCATTCAACTATTCAGAGCCAAGGCTATACTTGGAGCATTAAGGCAAGCAAAAGGGAATTGAAGAACTTTTAGACCACAAGTGCAAACATTAATAAGACCTGGATGAAGAAGAAAATAAAATTAATAAAGTTGAAAAAAGATTGAAGAAAATGTATACAGAGCAATTAGATAACAAAAGAAAAAGACCTAATTCAGACAAAGATTTTGCTACAAACTTCAGCAAAATTCAGTGACACAGAAGATCCAATCGTAAAAATTATACCACTTTCAAGAAAAAACTGAACAAGGCCTTGCATGCAACAAATAGAATGTAGGGTTGCTCTAAAGCCGTAGAAACTAACAGAATAGAACTTCACCAACTAACAATCAGGGTAGTGGAGAACTACATTCAAGAAGTCGTGCACTTCTATACAAAAATACTAAATGTTTAATTTGAAATAGGAAACTTATAGCAAGAAACATCGCAATTACAAGTTGAAGAATTATTAAAAAAAGGCTACAGTAAAGCTACCTCAGGACATGGACGTTGTACAAAATAGGAGAAGAGCGACACAAGGGAAAAAAAAGACATGACCAAAGTTTTTTTTATGCTTCTCTATAATTGAATTGAACACAGAGTTTGAATTAATTAAGGAGTCGGTGCCGATTAAGGGTAACTTTTACAACTATCAGCAAAACTTCAGTTTGAAGTTAAAACACCAGATATGACGTAGATTGCATTGTTTGTAACAATGGAATTGTTTTAGTTGTGTGTGCAACGTTATCCTACACAAGTTTTTATGTTTTTCGAAACATGTGTGATCATGGAACCCAACTTTTTGCTTTTAACTAATGGATTATGAGCCCCTCTATATGGATTAGCCTTGATAAAGGCATAGTATAGAGGCCGCAACGTTGGCAATTTCCAAATGAGGAGCTTGTTTGTATCCTACACACGCTACCTACCTAATACAAAAAATGTTAAGTATTGAAAATAGGTATAATACTAGTGTAACAACATGCTAACGGCAGCACTGGGTTTATGGAGAATTGATGCTCGTAGATTGTTGGGGTAATTTTTGTGTTTGCAAATGGGCAGTATGCAATCCGGTTAGCTAAGTTTAAGAATTCTGACTTAACTGAGAAATAACGCAAAACTTGAAAGGTTGGTATGCCAAGGCTTCTACCGGAGAAAATAAATAGTACAATGAGTTTAACTTCAATGAGTTTACAATAAATCTCATCATTAATCACACAAGTGATAATAAAAGGAAATTAAGTTACACTATTAAATAAATAAGCAAAATATCAGCACATTCTGGCTTGTGTAGCGTTATGGGTTGACGACTACCTGAAGCTAAGTTTCATGTTAAAATCCCGAAATTTACCGAGTAACGTGTATGGTTTCTTTGGCCAAAGTGGACGAATACACAGTATTCAGATTACACCCAAATAAGTTAAATTGTAAAAACAACGTCAAGACACAAGCGGCTGTTACAAAATTCAAATAATATTTGCTGAAGAGCTTTATCTTCATTAAGTTTTTCCAAGTAGCTGGCAGTGGAAATCTGACAGATTACACCCTGCATAAAATTTGAACGGCCTCAGTATTTTTGTGATATTTCCAAAATTTAAAAGTTAGAAAATACTGTCGTTAATAAATGTGGTTGTCAAAACTTACTAAAAATAAAAGCTGCAAAGAAAATAAATTAAACTATGTGCAACATAAGATATTGAAAGAAAGTTTGTTAATGTTGAGGATTCAGGTACTTATTTATTCAATTCAGGTATTTCAAATTAGTTCGTTTTAGTGAAAATAAATTTTAAAACTGTGCCATTGAAGCAAATAAAAAATCTATATTGTTTTAACAAAAAGCGCTGATTTTAAACTAATTAGCTAATTAGCTCAGATCCGACTTACCCCGCTTTCTAAAAAGTCTGGGATGTCTTCTTTGTACTGATATATAGCACTTTGTAATTTGATTTTTTGTTTTTTTTTCGGAACTTGTTGGGTATTTGATTAGAAATAACTTATTTGCTAATTTTTTTTTCTACTCGCGTGCGCGATAGTTTGTTATGGCCGAACTCCGCTACGCGTCGTTCGGCAACTGCAGTCGCGTGCGGAAAAGTATCATTTTCCGCGCTTGTTAGGAAAATAACTATTTTAATACAATGTCGAAAAGTAATTTCATTTACTCAGTGTCAAAGTGAGTGGACAATTAAAAGTGAAACTACATGAAACCGTCATAACAACTTGTGGGAAATTATTGTTGGCTTTCATAATCATCTTCTTTTAATTTAGTGGGTAGAATCCTGTCAATGACATTTTTGACAAATCAGTTTATGGATAACTGGAATGTCGCATTTTTGGTGAACTCTTTCCTTTGTGGTCTGCATAACATAACTCATTACCTTGATACTGTTTAAAAATTATACAGAAGCCAAACTGTCAGATTTCCATGGCCAACAGTTTGGAGAAACTTAATAAAATACCTTATATAATTTAGAGAACATCACTACAGATCATCCAAGATCATTAGAGGAATCTGCTGGAAAACATCGGAAGTCATCAATTTGAGACGCAACATCCCGCAGCTTCTCTAGTTGCCAATATGTTTAATCACTTAAACAGATTGTTTTATAAACATTAAGTTGCTAAATCCACCTCATGATTATAAAATTCTCAATTTAAATCGCCAATAGTCACCCAGCTATTTGCAATGAACTAATTAATGTATCATTCAGGTAGGCGGATTCTACTAACACGGTTTTCAGCGTAACTATACGGCTGTAATAGATAATTTGTTTTGTATTACATCACATGAATGAATGAGTGATTACACACGTGAATAATCAATTGTCAATTTTCTGGCTTTTGTAAAGTAAATACTTTAATATCGATAGAACGACCTTCGCGTTTTATTGCCGCTTACCCCCAGCTACAACTGAGGTTAAAACGCACACAAAAGTAAACAATTTCATCCATCATACTCACTACTTGTTACTAAAAAAAAAAAATCTTGTTTGGGATGTTTAGGATTATAATTTCATATCCTGTAACATCAAGAATAATTGACAAGAAATTCTAAGAAAATTAAATATACTCCAAGGTCATCTATTACAAAATACTAACTTTGCCATGTTTCTATTTAATAGTTATTTACCTAACAAGTGCGGGAAGTGATGCTTTACCGCACGCTGATCGCAATGAACGACCGACGCGTAGAGTTCGGTCAGCAATCGACTGCGGTAGAGCAAGTCCCGCACGTGTTAGGTACAATATTTTTCCTACGAGCCAATTTCTCTTAATCTTTTTCGTCTTCCCTAGTTTAGTTCTTTAAATTTGCGTGTGTTATTTAGTTACACGTGCAGTAAAAATTTTTACACGCACGCCTGTCAGCGTCATGAAATTATTTAGAAGTGTTAGTGTTTTTACAATAAATCACTGGAAGAACGGTACCTAATTGCTGCATTTAAAATTTCGGCTGATAAGAACATTCTGATCAAGGGCGAATTTCAAAACTCATCAGGTCATGTACCTGGTAGATCAGTCACCTGCTTAATCCATCGAATTGCTAGATGGCCATCACATGACCAGCTTAACCGGTAGATGACCTGGTGAGTTTTGGAATTTTTTGAAGGTTTTTGTCCCTACTATCTATTTTGTCTATTTATTTTAAAAAACACCAAAATGACATGTCAAACTGTAATTAATCCGAATCGATTATTTTATTTTAACACATGTCAATGTAAGAAATGCATGGTATAGTGGTTGTGAACTTAAGGTGGTGGGTTCGAATACTGGTGGAGATGAACTTTTTTTTTCATTCCTCGGCGTGGTTGGTAAATTCCTACGAGCGCATGTTTGTTGTCTTTTGTAAGTCCAATTAAATATGAACGTGGATTAACCTTTACACGCACGCACGTGTGGTAGGTACCTAATTAATAGTTCTAAATGTCCCCTGAACCCTAAAGCATTCAGATAAGTATAGAAAAACGCAATCAATTTATTTCAACTCACCAAAAAACAACAACACAAGAACAACAAAATTATGCAAAAGTAACGCTCAGATTAATAAAGCTTCAAATTTTATGTAATTTGGCTTTGCGTGCGGAAACATTTTTTACCGGACGTGCGGTAAAGTGCTACTTCCCGCATGCAAATGCGTGCGGTAAAGCGACTTTACCGCACGCTCATAGGAAACAGTTATTTTCCTAACAAGTGCGCAAAGTAACATTTTCGCGCACGCGACAGCAATCAAGTGCAAGAAAGACACTTTGCGCAAGAATTAGGAACAACATTTTTTCTACAACGGTATAAAAATCCAGCTGCCACTAATATGGAACATCTTTATCGATTTTATAAATGATTAAGCTTCATAGATCTTTTCTGCTACCCCTGTATTGAAGGCGTGCGCCAAAGCCTTTGTCGCACGTGTCCTATGGCAACCAGTAACTTTTTTTTACGCTGCTATGGGCGACGTGCGAGAAAGATAAGAATGAAAATATGTGTCATTTTGCATACTGTCAGTAATGCGCGAACTGTGTCATATTTTGACGGTTGTAGAAAAAATCAGTAATGCAAACCGACACATATTTTCATTGTTATCTTTCTCGCACGTCGCCCATAGCAGCGTAAAAAAAGTTACTAGTTGCCATAGGACAAGTGCGACAAAAGTTTTTCGCGCACGTCAGAAAAAATGTTGTTCCTAATTCTTGCGCAAAGTGTCTTTCGCGCACTTGACTGCTGCTTGACAGCTCCGCTTCGCGTCGTTCAGGCAACGGCAGTCGCGTGCGCGAAAGTGTTACTTTGCGCACTTGTTAGGAAAATAACTATTGTATCATTTTTATTCTTTTGCCGGATATATACACACATACTTTCCGAAGTACCAAAGTAGTCAAGATACTCACTTTTCTATTACTGTCGTGAGAACAGTCATTTATCTAATACATTGGCAAATAATTTCAAGCTAGCAGAGCTTTTCCTAATTAATTTTATAATAAAAAACGTTTTGATTTATTTGATTCATAGATTTTATTTGTGTTTGTCCAAGGTTTAAAATGTCGTCTCGTGTCCGCCTCATGTAAGTGTTTATGTAATGTGTTTGAACTATTTCATATGGGACCACTCTGAATTTTTCAACGCTCTTGGTTTTGATAATTAATTATTTTCTGACAAATTTTTGCATTGAGTATCTCGACAAACCTATATCAAATCTAAGCTCTAAATAAGCTCTAAGCAATAAATATTTTCTATTTCCGTCTACCTGCTTGATACCGCAGCTTCGTGATAAAATACTGAAATTTACATATTAAATTTGATGAGACATTCTCCAGGGCTGAATTTTTTAATTTCTTGTCTCCTTCTCCCTAATTCATCGTGTTTGGTAAACCAAATTACGTCGTGGGGCCAAGTGTGTTTCCCTAACGACACAATTGCTGAAACAGACTGATGTGAACAACGTTTAAAATTAACCGAGTTTACTCGTTGTGCATATTCAGTTAGAGTTCGCAGAGTTCGAGGTTTAAACTATTATAATTACCCATTTAGCATGGGCAAATTGCATTCGAAATTAGTTGCATTACATATTTGTCTAGGCGGGTAGAAATGGGCGCTGCCACTTCTCGTTGGTCTAATTTGAATCTGTCAATCTCACAAGAAGAATTTTATTACCAGTTACGCAAAGAAATATCTATGGTTAGTTGACAGTGACGTGAGTAAACCTTTTGCTATAATCCATTTTACTATCACAATTTACTTTTTTCGATAGCTCATGTTAAATATTGTTCCTTATAAAACTTCATCTAGTTAGCTGTGAAATGTCAAAAGGAAAGGATGGAGAAATAAAAGTCCATTTATTTTAATTATGTCATCCTTTTCTGTCAAAATTTCATAGCCTGCTAGATGAAGTTTTATAATGAACACCCCGTACTATTTTAGCTACTCAAATGAGTAGATAAAGTAGTACTTTAACCGCAAGGGTAGATAAAATGATACTTTAACAGCAAAGGAAAATAAAATTCTTTATTTTGTAAGTAGATAATTATAACAACAGAACTAACTTAAATTATTACTAAGTATTTCTGTTAATACAAATTTTTATATTGGAATTAACATTCCCAGAATTACGTATGGGAAGAGAAGAACCTTTCTTTTGGTCCGAGAAGCATAACGATGTATTGTTGGCAATGGTCTGGTTTTCCACGATGTTAAGTATACATTCTGATAAAATGTTTTTCTACGAGCGTGCTTATTATGCCACTTTCCCGCACGCATTTTATTTTCGAAAGCTTTACTTTCACGCACGCCGTGCGGGAAAGTAAATATTTAAAGAATTACTGATTTATACTGTAATTTAGACTTTATAGTCTGTCTATCTAGATAGGTGAATCTGCCTTACAGCCGAGCCAAACATGTTTATCTGTTTTAAGGATCTATTATGCTTGCTTTTATAGATTTTTGATACAAAATATACCCATAATATACGTACTTTTTATTCCAATGTCACCAGTTCATGCCTGAAACATTACGTCACACCAACAATCACACCAAGTTTTTGTCATAACAACCAATTGATTGTTGATTAATTCAGCTGTCATACTGTTGACAAAGATAAAGTTGTTTATGTATTGTATGTTTATTCCTTGTCTTTGTTACAATGAATTGGCTCGTAGAAAAAATAGTGTTCCTAACTCGTGCGGAAAGTGTGTTTCCCGCACTCGTCTGCTGCCCGAACTCCGCTTCGCGTCGTTCGGGCATCGGCAGACAGCGTGCGGGAAAGTATCACTTTTCGCACTAGTTAGGAAAATAACTATTTTTCAAGTTTACGATCTTTCAGATTTTTAGTTTCTTTATAAATTTTTATTTTAATATTCATTATAAATTTGATAACTCTTACCTTGGTGTTTATATAAAACAGGCAAATCGCCTGGAGTAAGTTTTCTACCAGCCTCGAGTAACAACATCTTTGCAATAATTAATGGTGGGTTTATACGGCAAATAAAATTAAATAAGAAATAAAATTAAATTAAATAAGCATTTGAATGTACTCAATACTCATAGGGTGGACAAAGGTAAACTTTATGTCCGTCCAAAAAAGTCGGTTTTCTTTGAAAAAAATTACTGCAGGTGATAGATTAAGCTTACCTCTTTCATATTAATTGCGGACAAATGCACTTTTTTAAAATAATTTAAGAAAATTTTATTTATATTCGATTATATTCAACTTCGATTATATTCAAAATAACCTTGATTACTTTCGAAAAGCTAGTTTTTCTTTAATTACTGCATGTGATTAAAGTAAGTCAACTAACCTTAGCTCTTTCATATTAAGTAGTGGTAAATGTGTGTTTTTGTTTTAATAATTTAACAAAATTGTACTTTTTTTTTGCAACAATAAGTTACTAATATTGGAAATTTCGTTTTGAGGTTTTGACACTAGTCTTGTCGGTTACTTTAGGAAATTATAAATTAACACGTATTTACTGACAGCTTTCATCAGTCTCGGCACTTGACAGTCCACCTGTAGTAGCTTTAATACCCACCGCGCGGGCTTTTAACAATATTGGGTGTCAAAAATGTCACGGATTAACATTTGTTATATATTATACCGGCAATGTTGCCACATCTCTCCATATTCAGAAACAAATAATAATTATCTGCGTAATATGTCTTTGCAGTATGGCGGCCAGTTAGGGCCGCTATGAGCCCTGTTGATTGTTGCTGTTCAGGTCAGGTGAGTTCAGTTATCTTTTAAGGTCAGTTCTCGTTAGTTCAGGTTGGTTCATATTTGTTTAAAGGTGGTAGACAATGATGTACTATTAAGCGAAACTTCTTGGATATCCTTTGTTTTTATTGACTTTTTTAGTTTTTTTTCAAGTGAATCTGAGCATTAAGCTCGAGGCTATTTGCTTATGTACTAACACAGCCTATTGGCCAGATCGTCGCCACCGTCGCGCGTCAAGCGACCAGTACTTGTCCGCCGTATCAACGGATGCCATACCGAAGAGACGTCGCAACTTGGTTTACTAAAGGCACCGTCATTGCTTCCAATGAACCCTGCTTCCGTAAACTTTCGTTTCTTCCAGTGCTGTTCCCTATGCACAATTTTGGCTTCCGACCACTTAATATTATGGTGTTCGGACCAAGCGTGCTCTGTAATTCCCGATTTTGATGTTTCTCCTCGTATGAGTTCTGTGTTTCTGAACTCTTACATGATGCAAAGGACAAAGACAAACTTAAAACAGTTAACCGAGCTTGCCACTTGAACTTTCCTTTCTATATGGGGATGTTTTATGGAAATCGGCGCCTGTTAAAGCAAAAGCTCCCTAATTTAAAATTCCTCACTTGAAATTATCTCTGATTATTTATTCTTTATACTGATCACCTCCATCTTTGGGCTATAGAAAACAATATTGTTTGACACACGAAGATAAAATTCCTATTATCGTCTCCCGAAATTAATTCACTCACAATTTTATCGCTCGTGAATTATTTTTTTTTCGGTCTACGATAAAATGCCATTTTATCGTTTTGTATAAAAAATTTTTATTTTACTTCAGAAATTTTATACAAGGTGAGGTTTTTTCAATGATTAGTTAAGAGATTTCAAAAACTAGCAGAGTTACGAAGGGATTTAAATGGGAGAAGAGTTGAAGTTTTAAGAGATCATTTCAAAATTACTTCAATACTTAAAAATCTGACTGTTTCACTCACTGGATAATTGGTAAAAAACAAAATTTAACGAATTTTTTAAATCAATCTCCTTTCCAATGAAATTATGTGAATACAAAAGTTGTAGATAATTTTATCTTGAACAAGCTGGGCTTTTCAGATTTTTTCTGATATTGTAACCAATTTTATCTGGTTAAATAATTTGAAAAATCGCGGGTAACTTAGATGTTGTGCACTTTAAGCGTCACGCTAAAAAAATATTATATTTTGCTACGAATATCTGTCTACACCGACATTGTCAATCCTTCTGGTAAGGATTAATTCTAGATTTATTATTGTTATCCAATTATGATACTCAATATTGAAAAATTATGTTTTATACGTTCAGGGTGTCAAATATTTGTTATTAGCTGGTGTTGTTGTTGGTTATAAATATTGTCCCTTGAATTCTCAGGCCCTGACAACTATTCTATTAGAGGACTGAAACTAATATAATTGTATTAATGAGACGAACTACTTACAATTAATTTTTTGCTTAACCGTTTTTGATCTCATAACGTAGTCGCAGTAATATATTTAGTTTGAATCTCATAAGACTGCAAGAAAATGAGATAAATCAGAATAATTGAGAATACAAGTGATCACAAAAATAGAGAGAAACTGAAATTACTAAGTATCAAGAAACAAAAAACGACCCAGACTGATGTGCCGTGCAAAGAGTTAAGGGAGAGAAATTATATCTGAAAAAAAAAACAAAAAACACTATAAGCAAACCTGTACAAGGAATGACTCTTAACAACTGTACATAAATTGAAATTTGGAAAAAAAGAAAAAAACACCCATCAAACTATTATGCAAAGGAAAGCAAAAACAATATTTACAAACACCAACTTCTTTATCCACAATAAAACAAACAAGTAAAGCAAATGTTACAGATGAGGTAGCCTAAAGGCGGCTATCTCTAAAACAGTGAAAAAAGAGTGACGCAGAATAAGAAAGGTTTCATATCTTTGTCCTATGAAAAATTAACAAAAAGTTTTAAAAAATAGTAGAGCTTAAACTTTATACACTGATTTCACGATTAACTTAATAGATAATATTTTAAATTCAGAATTTATAAAATTTCTTCTTGTAGGTGGTTCTGAAGAAGGCAACAGAAAAGTTGCCGAAACGTTAACTAGCTGTTTCATCCGAGCCCTTTTCAGGGTTAAATGGTATTCTCAGTAATTTTACTGGGAATGGTGCGAAATTCTGTCTCTAACATAATAATAATAATAATAATAATTTCCTTTACTGCCAACAAAATGATTCAGTGATCACAAAACAACGTCAAGAAAAAAGAAATAGAACCTGTGGCACTTTTAACCGGCTGTCATACAGCCTCAGTGTAAAATACATATATAAAAAACAATAAACTAAGATAAAAATGAAAACGAATAAAAACATTTTTCTTTCAAATATAAAATAATCTCCCTGCGAAAAAGAGATTCAGATGATATTTGCCTAATATACCGTGGTAGCAAATCATATGCTTTTATAGCTCTATAGGAAGGACTTCTTTCATAGAAAGTGGAGCCATGTGCAGGAACAAAAAGGTCATCCCTGCCTCTAGTTACTATGTTCATTTCCTCTGAGTAGTTATCAATATTTCGCTGAAATAAATTTGGATTTTTTCTAACAAGCATGACCAGCGATAGGAAATACAGCGATGGTGCCGTGAGAATATTTAATGCCCCAAAACACTGCCTGCAGCTATCCCTTGGAGACGTTCCCAAAATAGCCCTCAATACACGCTTCTGGGCTCTGAAGACCACAATTGCATTGGCAGATGAACCCCAGAATACTATCCCATAAGAGAAAATGGACTGCACACTGCTCAAATAAAAGAGCCTAAGTATGTCAAGGGATAGTACACTTCGAATTCTTCTTAGAAGTGCACACTTGCTATTAAGCTTAGATGTTATGCTCTGACAATGAACATCCCAGCTCAACCGGGAATCTAGATGAACGCCCAAGAACTTTACACTGGACGACATATGTATAGATCTTCCATTCGTGGATACATACAATGAAAAATTAGTTCTACCTTTATCAAACATTAAAAGACCTGTTTTCATAGTGTTTAATTTTAAGGAGTTATTCTGACACCAATCTTCGACCTCAATAACCTTTGCACTACATGATGCAGAGAGACCCTCGATAGATGTACTCGAAAGCACTACCGATGTATCATCAGCATATTGGCATATCAAGCCTCCCGGTATGCACCTTGAATAATCATTAACATATAGGAGAAACAACAGAGGGCCCAGCACTGATCCCTATGGTACACCCCGCTCAACAGTGGACACCCCAGAAAAACTCGACACACCGTCACATGTGACACAAACTGTCTGCTTTCTTCCGTGCATGTAAGATTTTATCAGCAGCGAACAGACACCTCTCAGTCCATAGTACTCTAATTTTTCTATCAATAATCCATGATTAATTGTATCAAAAGCTCTTGATAAGTCGAAATATAAACCTGCAACCTTGGAATGTTGATCAACGCCATGGAAGATGTGCTGAACCATATCAATAATAGCCAGCTCAGTTGATTTGCCCGGGGTGAAGCCATACTGATGAGGAACCAATACATTATATCTACTCAGAAATCCCATTATTCTAATATAAATAACACGCTCAAATATTTTTGAAAATGCCGACAATATAGATACAGGTCTATAATTGCTTTTTATTAATGGGTCACCTTTTTTAAAAACGGGAACAATTTTAGCAATTTTACAGCTATCCGGAAACACTCCTTCTGTAAGACATTCATTTATAACATCTACGAGTGGCTTTGCAATTAATTAGGCAACATACTTAAGAATACGCACCGGAACCCCGTCAACACCTGCAGAAAACTTATTTGGCAGTTGCGATATCAACCCAATGACCTCAGATTCGTCAATTGGCAATAAAAAAATCGAAGGATAAGGTGACACATCTCCAACTGAGGTGAATATTGCTGTATCGTTGGATAAGTCAAACTGTTTTGCAAACATTTCTGAAATATCTTTAGGTTTTTCCAATATGACGTCATTATCATCTTTAACACGAATGTTAGATTGGGATTTAAATTTGTTAGATAACCTATGGAAAATATTCCAAGCTGTTTTGGACTTATTTTTTGAATTTGCAATTTGACCTTCATTTAGGGATACATAAAAATAAACACAAAGAAATTGGATTGAAGCGTAATACCCATGTATAAGTAGTAACAAATTAATAATCCGCCTCAAAAATATATCAGTTTTTTTAGGAGAAATTTAGAAATTTTAATAACCATTTTTTAAATTTTTACAGAGATGCAATCTAAAACATTCCATATAAAATTTCGGTTATCAATATCAAAATTCTTCAGACGGAATTCCAAAGCTCAATATTCTTAAAGCGATTGCACTCTTAGATAAATTTTAAATCATAATTAAATATCAAGTATCAAGAAACAAAAAACGACCCGGACTGATGTGCCGTGCAAAGAGTTAAGGAAGAGAAATTATATCTGAAAAAAAAAAAACAAAAAACACTATAAGCAAACCTGTACAAGGAATGACTCTTAACAACTGCACATAAATTGAAATTTGGAAAAAAAGAAAAAAACACCCATCAAACTATTATGCAAAGGAAAGCAAAAACAATATTTACAAACACCAACTTCTTTATCCACAATAAAACAAACAAGTAAAGCAAATGTTACAGATGAGGTAGCCTAAAGGCGGCTATCTCTAAAACAGTGAAAAAAGAGTGACGCAGAATAAGAAAGGTTTCATATATTTGTCCTATGAAAAATTAACAAAAAGTTTTAAAAAATAGTAGAGCTTAAACTTTATACACTGATTTCACGATTAACTTAATAGGTAATATTTTAAATTCAGAATTTCTAAAATTTCTTCTTGTAGGTGGTTCTGAAGAAGGCAAGAGAAAACTTGCCGAAACGTTAACTAGCTGTTTCATCCGAGCCCTTTTCAGAGTTAAATGATATTCTCAGTAATTTTACTGGGAATAGTGCGAAATTCTGTCTCTAACATCAAAATAAACACAAAGAAATTGGATTGAGGCGTAATACCCATGTATTAGTAGTAAAAAATTAATAATCCGCCTAAAAAATCTAGGAGTTTTTTTAGGAGAAATTTAGAAATTTTAATAACCATTTTTAAAATTTTTACAGAGATGCAATCTAAAACATTCCATATAAAATTTCGGTTATCAATATCAAAATTCTTCAGACGGAATTCCAAAGCTCAATATTCTTAAAGCGATTGCACTCTTAGATAAATTTTAAATCATAATTAAATATCGAAAGTTATTTCCCAGCTAAAGGGAAATTACCGAAAGTTGAAAACTAATTAGTGATTGCTGAACGGAAGATTAATGTTTGAGGAAATGAAATATGGGGGAGGTAAAATCAGCTTGGCTCAGATAAACCAATTAAAGTATCCACTGCTAGGTACTTTCGCGTTTTACGTTGATTTAAACTCGCAGTTTTTGGGTAAATTTATTGCATTATTAAGAGGGCGCTTACTTAAGTATTTCTAAATTATTAAAGGAGGGTATAAGTTGTGTCTTAGATAAGAATCATACTGTTAATTCGCGTCTTTGTTATTAAATCATCATGGTGCATAATATTTTGTATAGAACAAAAGGAAGGTTTCTATTCTATAAAAGAACTGCCGACGTGTCGTTTTTACTTAAGACTTAATCGTTACTCAACTCCATGAGGACGCATGAACACAATAGGTACTGAGATTTTCCCGCAAATACAAATAAAAAATATGCACAGAAAAAATAAGTAGGCAATGCTGGCTAATACCAATCAACTAGGTTTCATAAGATAGCCCATTGGTTTTTTGATTTTTTCTATTGAGGTAGATAAAAATGAATAAAAACTAAAAATAATTCATTATTTCAACGATTGATTACGAGTAATTTTTGTTTCTGAAATAGTAATTTCCGTCACAAGTCCAGTAGGTGACTTGTTACAATACGAGGCTTTTACGGACGAGGCGACGTCAGGAGCCGAGTATGAAAGTTATACGAGTACTGTAACAGCACCTAATGGACGTGTATCGTACAATATTTTATTTCATACTGTTTCTATTATTTAGAAATTAAATGAAAAAATGACCACGTAAGAATTAGATTTACTGATATTTGGCGGTGTCTGTTTTGTTGTCACTGTCAAAATTCATAATTCGAGAGCTATAGCATAATGATTTAAAATTACGCCATTTATGGTACCAAAATAAACTTTTGAAAATATGCAGCCACTAGTTTTAAAACTCTATTATCATAAATTATTTTTTATTAAAATTAATACTACATACGTGTAATAGATGTTTCTTAAATTCCTTCGAGAAGTCTTTTCCTAATGGGGAAAATGATGGAGACGTCAACATTAAATCATAAACATGTGCTTGTGTTTCTTCAAATATATGTAGTACTCTGAAATAAGTCGGTTCTGCTGGGCATTGGGGAGATTTTTGAATAACCTAGAGGCTCGTTTCGAATGTCAGGAATTGTTGGTTGATTTGATTTAATGGTTTAATTTAATGACAAGTAATATCAAACGTCGTAACTACTGAGCACAAATTTTGACGTCGCCAACTGAGCATTTGACAAAATCTTAATCAAATTTAAATAACGTAATATTTTATATAAGACGGTAGCTCTCTAGCATCGGTTGCCTAGCAACCTTTACCGGACTTGTCCGGTAAAGTTCCATTTACCGGACTCAAATCGATGCATGTAGGACGCATATACCGGACAGTATGAAATAAAATAAGTTATCAGCGTGAGAGTGATGTTGGATTTATTTTAATATACACTACATTTCTTATTATCGCCCCTACTTAAAGTCAAATTTCACCAATACCACCGCAGCAGAGCAAAAATAACTACAGCTATGTGTTTATGAGGCTCTAAGCATATTGTTCTCAGTGTTTTAATATCGAGCGGAATGAATCGAATTAGAAAAAAGGCACTAACCGTACGGCAACTCGAATGATAGTAATTACATTATTCGAAGCAGTGACAATGCTGTTTTTAATGTTTTCAAAATTATATCTTTATCTAAGAACTTGATACCTAATACAAAATTCTTTTATAAATTTTCCCTGTATTATTCCTAAGCATTTGCCTTGGAACAAAACGATAAATTATGCACCGGATGTGAAATTAAAATATAATTACAAACTTTAACACAAACACTCCATGCAATTTATTCAGTGCATTTTCTGCCTTTCTTCTAATTTAATAATTGTAACAGGCTTATTAATGCGTACGTTCCGCCGACGGCAGCAGCTGAGAAGTTTAGTCAGCGAACCCTGTAATTGGCCAATCAGGATCAAATTTTCAGCGTTCGCTGACTAAACTTCTAAGCTGCTGCCGTCGGCGGAACGTACGCAATATGTTAATTCTAAGTTGTTCTTTGCGGGACGTAAGAAAATGTTACGGTTTATTTTTTTCACCAAAAAGCTAGAATCCGAGGACAATTTTATATGGACGTAAAGACGGTCACTTAACAGCTTTCTATAGATCTATCTCGAAATGACGAATTTTCGCACTTACCCTTTTTTTTACTTGCACTCTTCAACAATATGATTTCCACATAAAGGAAATAAAATGTGTATTATGCCAAATTTATCTTGAAAAGTGCCTTAAGAATAGAGAACCCATCTGCATACTGGTTTCGGGGTCTATCCTTCATCAGTACAGCTTTGGCTGGTCGACAAATTGGAGAACGTGAGTTCGCGGCTTAAAGCCAAAAATCTACAGAAGAGCGGTGAGATGTTGTACAGAGCAGGAGCAGGCGACATCCACCAGCGTATTAGATCTAATACTGCATGGCAGATGGCTCTCAGTTCGAGAAGCAACCCATATTGCTGTATACCTCGCAGGTTATCGGAACCAGAACGAAGTGTAAAGAGTAGGTGGTCACCAATTTCTGGATCAACCCATCTGTATACTAGTTTCGAAGTCTACCCTTCATCAGTACAGCTTTGGCTGATCGACAAATTGGAGACCGTGAGTTAGCGGCTTAAAGCAAAAAAACTACATAATACTCTGCAAACTTTTTTGTATTATATGTGAAATGATGATTGTAGTATATGTGAATATGAAAGTGATCACATGCCCTTTTGATTGATCTAAAGCGGAAAGTTGTAGTAAAAAAAAACTAAACGACTTTTTTCTTGAGAGGCATTCAAAATTTGTTTTATTCATTTTGATAAAAATTCTCAAAAGACGAAGAGGTTGGATAACAAATACAATATTTTTAATGTTAAAAAATACTCCTTGGAAATTTTTCTAAATGTATAAAATTCATATATGTATAAGTTTAAACCTGCTTGAAAAGTACTCAGAAATTTGTGCAATTTTACGAAAATTTTATCACCTATTATCCTTGTAACGAAGCGTGCTATTAGATTTATATAGGAATGTGACATATTTCTCGATGTTCAATCAGTCCTAAAATACAACTGTTGTGAGATATCCTGCATATAATATTGAAGTATTTTCTGCGTATTATTTTAACTACATGGTTTATACAATTAACGAAAATCTTGGGTAAAAATCTCTTTGTCGTTGGTAGGTCGACTCCAGCTAAACACACTGTCTCTTAAGTACATTTTTAAACAATTACTTCACTTTTCTAATGCCATTTGATTCGTGTGTTTGTTTATATCTCTTCCAGGGAAAAAATATCCAACTTCTGAAGTTTGTTATTACACGAGTAAACAAATCGCGCGCATATTCCTTTTTCCAGAGACTAAAAAAGAAACGTCAGCTGGAAAGCTCGTAAAGTTTGATTTGTGCCCGTATGCTCCAAAATTAAAGTGTTTATATTATAGGCACTTTGTGTAAGATTTAATTTTTCTGAGACGTACCCACGTCTTAAGGTTGTGAACAATAGGTAATACATATATTCATTTATAATAATGAAAAGAAATAGGTAATTAAATCTAGTCATCTTAAAATTTAATAAGTGTGTGGATTGGTAATTGATTTATTAAAATTTTGACGTTAATTATATTTGTAATAAATTATGTGAGGTCAAATAGATGGGCGCAACGTGGGTGGCTAGATGGTGTTATTGGGGCAGAATCAATATATTACGACCCAGCGCAGCCAATTTTGGCGAACAATAATATATTATTCGGGAAATATGCGCTTTCATGGAAATGTTTTACAGGAGCGTATTAAAGGCGCCCTTTGTGCAACAGTGTCCAATATAGAGACATTAATCTACGTCTCAAAGTTTACATAATATATTCACTTTAACAACAGCCTTTATAGAGATAATAAGTTAGTTCAGTTCAGGTTTCCTCTATCCCGTTTTCACCTGTTTCTACTGTGAGAGTCTATAAAAAATAGACTATAACACAAACAACTTGGCTTATGACGACTATTGATGTCGAAAACGTTGTGAATTCAGCACCATGACAGGAGTGTTCACTGAGAAATTTGAAAATTTGTCAGTGAACACTGAACACAAAATACAAAGAAAAATATGAGCCCTACCATAGTGCTGTGTGCTAGAAATTTTTGTGCGACTAACAAAATTATTTGAGCTAATGAGACCGCGAAGATGAATAACAAATAACCGAACTTGACCTACAATCATAAATGCACTTCCCGTTGCAAAAACATTTTTATACCGTTATTAAATCTTTAGTTTTCAGCTACCGGAGACATGAATTTATTTGCTTAGTAAGTTTTCAGTTAATCAAAAAAAAAGGGAAGATAAGTTGACTGTATAGTCTTCTATAATACCAACATTTAGTTACCTGAAATAGGGAGAAGAATATATAATTTTAATACATTTTCAGATACTCGAGGGGTAATACCACGAGAGCTTTAAAATTACCGATAATTTTTCACGATTGCAAGTTTTCCGCAATTTCACGAGTTTTAGGATGATTGAAATTTGCAAGGAAAACATGCCAGAGTGAAAAATTATCATATGTAATATAACAAGTGCATTGAAAATTATCGGTAATTTTAGGACGATATGCACGAATGCAATTTGGGATGAAAGGAAAAAAATTCTATATATGCATTTATATGCATATGTTGATTATTCCATTCCATTCCATTCCATTATTCCATATTAATTTTCAATGCATGAGTTGTATTCGAAGGAGAATTTCTTGAACAAAATAATTAAAAACCCTTGCGACATTAACCGTATCTTATTATATTTATTGTCTGGACATCTGGACGCCCGAAAATTGTCAGCAAACGTTTTTACGAGATTTTCGGGGTTTAAATTGGTGTAGAATATTCGTTTTTTTTTTTGTGGTGCACCCTGTGGTGATTCTTCATTTGTTCTTACATGTTCTGGCACTGTTTTGGGTATGAACGTCCCGAAATGAGTGCATGTGTTTATTGATAATACCAACACACACAAAGGAACCGTTTACCTACGTATTGTATATATATTTTTTTCTACAAACGTCAAATAATGACGCATTTTATGCTTTCATTAGACAAACGAAAACCTAACCATTTTTGAGGATCAGAATGTGAGTTCACTTTTCCGCGCGTTACCCCACTGCCACCTAGACCATAAGGCCGTGAAGCAGAAGCTGTGACGTCACAGTCGTGGTCCAAGGTCACTAGTGTGAGACCATTTGAATTGTATGGATTTCAAATATTTTTTTCGACTTTGCGACTAATATTATTCATTTTGTATTCATAATTTTGTTTTTATAAATTGTGCCGGACTTTAGGACATTTCTTGCAGCTAGTGCTGCGTTTAGACTAACAACAAGTGCTTTAAAAGTGTTGAAAATTTCTCAAACGGTGCGAAATCAATGTAAACAGGTCTAGCAAAATCGCTGTTCTCAAAGGAATGAGGGTGTGACGAAAAAATGGATGTAAGCTAATCTATATCTGAAGAAAATAGTAGGGTAAGTTAAAATACAGAGTACCTACATAGTTTCATAAAAAAAAGTTAGGTTAACCCTCAGTGACTCATCCTGATTCCTGAATTTGAAAAAGGCCAGACTAAAGTCTATAAACTAGAACAGTAAACTTGCCAGTAGGCAAGTATAGAGGGTTGCATTTAACTTTTTAATATATACCTATTAAGAATGTAGCTTTTTTTCCCAAGAGTTATTTCACCCAGAGCAAAGAATGCAAAAAGATTTTCTAATCATTTATATTCTTTTATACAAAACCCTAGATCCTTTATGTAACACCCTGTTACAAATTTCAAAATTTGTTACATAAACAGATGTATTTGCTCTCAACGTATTCCTATATAGACCATGTATTACATTTACTCATTTAGGTACACTGCATGGACCAAACATTTGGTCCAAGTATCAAATGATGTCACTGTGGTGTAAACACTGGGAATCAAATATTTGGTTCAGAGTAAAGGAGGTAGATCAAACAGTCTTTTTTATGGTGTAAACACTTTAGCCCCAAATTGGATTCTGGAATTGGATTGCAGTTTCCGAAAAGGGCTAAAGCTTCCATTTATAACTAAAACAGCTGTTCTTTGACAAACTTTGATTCAAGTTGATTAGGTACTCAATTTGTTCCTTGGTCTAATTTGGTCCATGTGGTGTAAATGTACTACATGACTAAGATCAAACTCGGTAAACTTCATATTTCTGTTAAAAATTTAGGAATTATCTTTAGGAATTACATTATCTTTTAACTGTTAATTTTCTTAAAGGAATAAGCAAGAGATCATCATATACCTACCATTTATACCCAAAACTTGATGTCCTGCATAGAACTTCTTTAGTGAGGTCTTCACAGTCAAAATGGTAGAAACTCAATAGTAGTTGGAAAGTGCCAGTGTCCAGAAAGTACCTACCTACTTACTTCCACAAACAGAGATGTATCGAGCCTACTTCCTCCCTACTTCGAGAGGATTTGAGTGCTAGTGTGAGTAGTAACAGCAAGGACTCAAAGTAATAAAAACTGTATGCAGTGATATGTGTTGAAAGTACAAAATGTTGTAATCTGCAGGAAGTTGTTTTTTTTTTCTATTTATAGGTAATTAAGTAAGATTAAATTGCCAACAACTTTTCATTGTAGTAAATCCCGGGTTATTCAACTTATTATTAGTCATAGTCGTAATCATATTCCTAATTTTCATCCATTATAACCCATAAACAAGCCTTGCCATGGATATTTTGTTTACACGGGTTGTAATGGGTGAAAATTGAGAATACAATTATTATGACTACAACGAAGAAGTTGGATAAACCCACACAAATAAAACATGTTTTGATTATTACAACATTTGGCCCTTAGCAATCAAAAATAAAACAGTTAATTCAAGAAACATATGTTTTTTATTTAGAAGGTATAGCTTATACAACAATGCATCCAAGCCACAGCAGCTTGATACTGTAAAAGAGTGTAAAAAAGACTTAACAAAAATATGAATGAATGTTACAGAAGACAAAAATGTTGACATCATTATCTTATTATCCTCTGCTTTTCCTAGGAATATGACTGGCATGGTACAAGTTCATTTCTCAACTCAATAAATAAAAGTATCCCTTCAAGGGATATGTTTCATACTCAGAGATTTAATAGTTAAATGGAGACTATATAATTTAAAAGCATAAGTTAAGTGTGTAATAAGTTCTTACCACAGATCAATTTTGGAATGTCCAAAGGGGCTTGCAAAGTCTGATCTGTTTCTTCATTATAAAAAATAAACTTTTTCTGTACTTCATCCTTGCGAAAATGCACCTCACATACTTAAAACGCCAGTTTTCTACAAAGTTCATGGAATTCATGCTTTGTTAATAAATAATAATAACCTAACTTTCTCTAAAATTCTTGTTACTTATTTATGTATAAATGTACCTATGTTCTCTGTACTATATGTACCCCTGTACTATGTTCTCCAGGCACGAAATCTTCTCTTTTAAAGGCTCTAATCCATTTTTCTCTTAAATCTTCATCCCTGGGAAACCAAAAAACCGATTTTTTAGGTCCATTCTTTAAGTTTGTGTTGCACCCCGACACAGTACCGGTAAGGCATTTTCACAGTTTTTAAACACTAACATGCATAGTTCCGAATTTAGCACAAACTTTAATACGTTTCCTAAAGTCGAGTAATGTTCATAAAAACAAAATTCGCATTAAAAACAGAATAATCACAGTAAAATCACGTAAAATATACACGAAATCCTTTGAAATCCATCCATTTCAAATGATGACCTTGGACCACGACTGTGACGTCACAGACTCTGCTTCACGGCCTTATAGTCTAGGTGGCAGTGGTTACCCAGGACAGCAAGCGAAAAAGATTTTATCGCTTGCTGTCAATAGCAACTACCACCACTCAACCAATTATTAAAAACGTCATTGTCACCTTGATTTAAATTTTTAGATTGTGTCTTCAGTTATACTCAGTTGTGATTCACATTATTTGAAATTGATCATTTGCAGAAAAAACGTTGTATGCATTACGAGCAAAAAGTAACTTTTTTGCTCTCGAGTGATTGCCGCTCTCCGCTCCGCGTCGAGCGGCAAACTTCACTCTCCGAGCAAAAAAGTTGTACTTTTCGCTCTTAATACATAAATAACTATTCTAGCCGGGCTTTCCTTGATAAATATGAACCAAGATACGGACTTTTAAATATTTGGTAGCACTAACCTTTTTCTGTTTATTTTAATACTAATAGGGAGCACTAGCATTATACAGATATAGGAGTAACGTACTGACAACTCATGATGCGAAGTTTTAAGTGCTGTAAAAATAAGGAATTCAATAATTATTGTTGCATATCTTCATCAATTCGGTTTTCATCCCAGCTGCATGGAAAGGCTTTCTGAAGTCGTTAAACTGAGCGGATTTCGAATACTGTGTTCCACCTCATGCCAAGAACAATTTAATGAAAAAGAAACTATAGAAAATAACCTAATTAAATCTATAGAGGGGCTGCAGAAAGATGTCACAGACCGAGACAGACTGATAGCAAGATTAAAGAGAAACAGCAAAATTTACGAGGATGAAGATTTTGAAAGGGAGCAGGAACTTGAAACTGAACTGACGACATTGAAAGAGACCAAGATTAATTTGGAAAATGAATTTGCTAAACTGACTCGATCTTTACTGGAGTCGAAAAGTAGATGTGATGCACTTGAGGTTGAATTACGGGCAACAGTCAATGAATGCGAAGTGGCCAGGCTACTAAACAAGGAATTACGAGAAAAAATTGATGTTCTGATAGGCTGCAATGACTCTTATGTCTCTGAGATATGTAGGCTCAGCGAAAAACTGAACAAAGATGTAATAGAACAACCAGGAAGGAATGAGAAGGGTGCCCAAACCAATAGATATATGCTCACTGAAGAGGATCAATTTGACGGGGCCAAGCTACTCAGATTACTTTTGACCACGTCTCGGGACGCATCGTCGCAGACAACAAAAGACGCCAATTCTACGAGGGAGGAAGTCGATAGTAGGGCAATCATGGGATGTAATGATCAAGAGGTTGGGCCGAATCTTTTGTTGAATCGAGTTAAGATATGTAGTGACGGGTCTGCGGTCAATCTGGGCACAACCCTTGCTGTGTGTTTGAGGGAAAGGTACAGGGTGTCTGGCCGGTGTTGGAGTGCAGTCCTGCAGATGACTTAGCTGAAAATATATTCAATAAAACGTTAGAATACACATCAAATGATACCGTGGTTTTAGGTTTGGATATGACTAATAGTGTTCCAAGTCGTGGTATCCTTCATAACATACTGTCAGTAAGCAGATATACAAATATAGTAATGCTGGTGAAGTGCGACCTAAGAGCTACTTCCAGAGGTACTTATGACAGGGTATATATGCAGATATATTGCTAACTTCGCGGCAACAAGAATCAACACTTCATTGAGACATAAGCGATGTTCGTGACTACGATGGTTATAGGCTTTCCTTTAAATCTATGTGTCACTTGGTGGCCTTTTACATATACATGACTCCAGTATGCACCAACAACCGGATTGTTGTGAAATCAGTAAAGATGGTCAACATGACTTACTTGTTGAGACGGAGCCAGTTGAGACGGAGATCTTCATCGACAGTCATTAATGTTGAAGAAATGTCAACCGCAACGGAGGGAACCGGGGAAAAAACTGATCTGATCGGTGGCGATCGGGCTCCGAATGAGAGAGACAATAAAAGTAGTGTAGAGAGTTTGAATGACCAGAACCATTTTTTAGACAACCCCTTCAAACTGGCGTTTTCTTAGTGACGCATTTAAAAGTACAGTCAATAAGGAATAAGATAAATGTGACACAAAATCGATTTTCTCACATGGATTTAGTGTTTTTAAATGTGCAATCCCTAAGAAATAAGACGAATGAGATGGGCGTCTTTGTTGACGGCCTTGGATTTCCCGACATGGTGTTGACGTGCTTGGCTTAGACCAGGTGAGTTGTTTCATCTGGAGAACTACGCCCTAACAACTTCTCATTGCCGCGAAAGTAGCCGAGGGGGAGGTACTCTGATACTGATTCGATCTGACATTGCGAATTACTTTTCGGGGTGTAGTGGGATTGACTTACTGGAGGAGGATTGCGTTTTTGAATAATGTGCAGTTTTTAGTAAACGATTAAATTTGTATGTGTTGTGTCTGTACCGTCCACCCTCTGGCAGTCCGGATGTATTTTTAAATAAACTGGAACATATTGTTGCGAATTCGGGGTTCAATAATTCCAGTGTAACGATTTAATACGAAAACACTATTTATTAACTCCACAATTACACACGACTACTAAATAACTCACTACTTTAACACTTTATAGCCTTCTAATATCGCTTCGTAACTTTAGCTTACTTATAGCTCGATTAAAATACGACTACTCTACTCGGGCGCTCTATGCGCCTTTTATATACAATCCTAAAATTACAGAAAAACCTAGAAAGTTCTTTATAAGAATTCTTGAATAATCTCATATAAAAAAAAAACGGTTGTAAACAACTGCCTTCTAGATTAAGCCAGACGAGCAATAAATCACTCGTGTCAGCCATGACGCAGCGCGGATAGGTCGCGAAGCTCCACCAACCAACACGCTCCCATGCGTTGCCCCGCCTCCCATGCGGCGTTGCTGCGATCGTAACATTGCCCTCCTCCTAAGTCTGTTCGTCCCGAACAGATAGAGTTCCATGGTATTGTGCTAATCGATCCAAATGAACGACCTTCATCTTTGACCTAGGGGTCCGCTGGATCCTATACACCACATCATTAATCTTCTTTATAATTGTATAAGGTCCTTCCCAATTTTGGCTAAGTTTGGGCGACTTCCCCACCTTTCGCCTCGGATTGTATAGCCACACCAAATCACCATCCTGGAAGCCGCGGGAGTTAGCTAGTAAGTCATATCTTGCTTTGGCTCGATCACTGGATATCCGCAGTTTATTCCTGACTTGCTCATGAACATTGTTCAGCCTCTCCTTAAGCTCCTCCACAAAATTCTCAGAGCTGAGCGACTCTTTTTCTGGTGTTCCATACATCAAAGCCGCAGGAAGCCTCATTTCCCTCCCGAACATCACTTTCGCCGGAGTATAACCAGTGGCTTCATGCGTAGAGCCTCGATATGCCATCAACATGAGAGGTAGATGTTGGTCCCAATCACGCTGATGATCTGCCACCATTTTAGACAGGTAATGTTCCATAGTCCGATTAAATCTCTCTACCATCCCATCCGACTGTGGATGCAAAGGAGTTGTCCTAGTCTTGCGAATTCCGAGAAGTTCCATGACCTTCTGGAAAACAGCCGATTCAAAATTTCGGCCCTGATCAGAATGAAGTTCGAGAGGGACTCCAAATCTGCAGAACATTTCATTTACTAGCACCGTTGCCACAGTCGTTGCTTCTTGATTAGGCAGGGCGTATGCTTCAGGCCAATTAGTGAAGTAATCCATGGCGACCAAGATGTATTTATTGCCCGACTCAGTCTGTGGAAACGGTCCCGCGACATCAATTGCTACCCTCTCGAATGGAGCACCTACAGTGTACTGCACCATCCGGCCACGTGATCTTGTTCGAGGTCCTTTTGTGGCACAACAAACTTCGCACTTGCGGCACCAAGATTCGACGTCTTCATGATAATTCACCCAGTAGAACCGCTCTTTAATTTTGGCCAAGGTTTTATTGACCCCAAAATGACCTCCACTGGTTCCGTCGTGCATTTCCTGTAGTACGTCCGATTTTCTGCTACCAGGAACAACCAACTGACTGACTATGGACTTGCCATCCGGACTCTCCCACGCTCTCTTCAGTAGTCCATTTTCTATTTTAAGAGAATGCCACTGGGCCCATAGCGCCTTCAGGTTTGGACTTTTACCAGCGATTTCTTGCCATTCGGGTCTGTTGTCGTCAGTCTTTGCAGAGAGGATGGGTCCAATATCTGGATCGTTCATTTGTTCTTCTCGAAGGGTCTGTGTGGTCCAGCCATTGTTTATTTCTACGGACGTTCTCCTTACCAAAGGAAGTCCCTCACGCTGCTCAGTTCTTTGACAATGCCGACAATCTTCTTTACAAGGCCGTCTAGACAATGCATCGGCATTTCCGTGAGACCTTCCTGGTCGATGTTCAATTTGGAAATCGTACTGCTGCAGGCGCTCTATCCATCTGGCTATTTGACCTTCAGAGTTCTTCATCTGTAATAACCATTTCAAGGCTCCATGGTCAGTCCTAATCAGGAACCTTTTTCCATATAAGTAGCGATGGTAATGTTCGACTGCTTTAACGATGGCCAACAGTTCCTTTCTAGTGACGCAATAGTTTCTTTCTGGCTTATTTAAAGTCTTACTGTAGTATTCGATGACCTTCTCTTGCCCGTTTTGTCTTTGAGAGAGTACTGCACCTAGACCACAGTTACTTGCATCCGTGTCCAAAATAAAGAGTCCGTCCTTTATAGGGTAAGCCAAGATCGGACTAGAACAGAGGGCAGCTTTAAGCCTTGCAAACGCCTGACTGCATTCGTGGTTCCACAAGAACGGTGTTTTCTTTTCCGTTAATTTGTGCAGCGGTTTTGCGATGTCGGCAAATCCCTCTACAAATCTCCTGTAGTAAGTACATAGTCCCAAAAAGCTCCTTACTTCGTGTTTGTCTCGGGGAACTGGCCAATCTTTGATGGCAGATATTTTACTATGGCTAGTTTTAATGCCTTGTTCTGAGATAGTATGCCCCAAGTACTCGACTTGCTTCTGGAACAGGCTGCATTTCTTGTAGTTTAACTTCAGGTGAGCATTCCGTAACTTGTTGAAGATTTCTCTTAAATTCCTCAAGTGCTCGTCGAAATCACGCCCCATGACAATTATGTCATCTAAGTATACCAGGCAAGTTTTCCAAGTCAGCCCCCTCAAGACAAGTTCCATTAGTCGCTCGAAAGTTGATGGAGCATTGCACAATCCAAAAGGCATAACAGTGAATTGGTATAGTCCAGAACCAGTAGAAAATGCAGTCTTTTCTTTGTCTTCGGGAGCAATCTTTACTTGCCAGTACCCACTTTTTAAATCTAGAGTGGAAAACCACTTTGATCCCGATAAAGTTGCTAAGGTGTCGTCTATACGTGGCAATGGGTAGCTGTCTTTCTTGGTCACATCATTAAGTTTCCTGTAGTCAACACAGAACCGCGTTGAACCATCTTTCTTCTTAACAAGAACCACAGGCGACGACCATGGACTAGATGATTCTTCTATGACGCCCTCCTTTAACATTTCATTCAGCAAACTGTTAACTTCCTGTTGTTTAACCAGAGGGACCCTTCGTGGATGTTGTCGTATTGGCTGGGCATCTCCTGTGTTGATCTTATGGACAACTAAATCGGTTTGACTGTCGTTGCTCTTGAAGTTAAACATATCAGATTCATCCATGGCAAATTTTATAGCAGACTGAAGTTGTTCCTTTGACAGGTGACTCCACTGTCGCTTAAAAGCATCAATACCTTCTGGGGAAGCTTGGTTAGAAGATATAATTTTGGATGTCTCTGCTTCGACACAATTGCATACCCATTGTACAGGCTCATAATTGGCAAGAACTGTTCCTTCTTTTAGCTTGATGGTCCTTTCTCCAATATTGGCAACTCGTACTGGCATAGTCTTCTTCGTGTCGGTCAAAGTTCGGGCTACCATGATTTCAGTCGTCAAATCCAGGTTAGGTTCTATAAGTCCTATGGACCACCCAGGATCATTTTCAGAAGTCACTGTGATAATTTGTTCTGAATTTGGAGGAATTTTTACATCTTCCACCACCAGTAGACGGATACTAGTTTCCACATTTCCATTGGTTAATGCAAACTCCTCATCTCCAAACGTGAGAATATTCTGTTTGTGGTCATAGGAGAATCCATGTTTCCTGATGAGATCAATTCCCAAAATAAACTCGTCTTTGATCCTGGCAACCAACACTTTATGCCGAACTTCGAGTCTTTCTCCAATAATGATGGTGACATCGGCTTCTCCGTCTATAGGGCAAGACTCTCCAGTGACTGATTTTAACATAATAGGGTTGGGCAATGGTTGAATGGTATATCCGACAAGCTTATCTGGCCTTACAATGGTTACATCTGCTCCTGTATCGATGGTAATCTGGATCTTCTGTTCCTTAATGCGTCCGGCCACTGTGAGACTTTTGCCACCCAAATTATTGACTTTAAAGATCCTGGGGGTCTTAGCGGCCCCGGTCAATTGCCCCCTTGCATTGACCGGAATTAGTTTTCCTGGGACCTAGGGCGGCCTTTGTCGCCGCTTGGTCTTCTAAACGACGGCGACGGACTTCTTGCCCTATTACGGCAGTTACTCTTGATGTGACCCAGTCTGCCGCAGTTAAAACATTTTATGCCCCGATTGTCTGTTGATCGAGGGGTCCTTCCCAATAGGGCTTGTATATTGACTGCCATATCCTTCATCGCTTTATGTAAACTGGCCATGGATTCAACCATAGACGTATTCTCCTCTTCATTGCAACTTGCCATTCTTACACGCGGAGCTGAACTAGATGACACTCGTGACGCCTCGAATTCCAGGGCCCGAACTAGTGCCTCGCTGATATCCTTGGGCCTTACTAGACGTAAGTGGTATCTCATGTCACTATCGCGAACTCCCTCAATGAACCTTTCGGCGGCAAATTGCATTTGAAAAGATTCAGGGGCCGATGGATATGCCAGGTGAATGAGTCTGTCTATGTCCGCCTCAAATTCTTGTAAGGATTCACCTGACTTTTGCTGTCTCATCCTCAGCTGGGCCTGGAACACGGTTTCTTTGTGCTCATTTCCAAATCGTAGTTGCAGAGTGTGTACTAACGCCGCATAATTACTTTGATCCGCTGCCGACAGAGATTGGAGTAACTCAGCCGCTTTTCCACGAAGTGCTACGACTAATGATGTAGCTTTCTGGGGCTCGGACCAGCCATTAGCTTTTGCAGCTGCTTCAAATTGGGTTTTATAAATTTCCCACGCCGTAGTACCGTCATAATCGGGAGGCTTAATTTTAGCGTTGGCTGTGCTAAAACTCTCTGTAGACACGGTGTCGTCCTCAAGTTGTTCCCGGAATTTCTTTTCTAGTTCGAGAACCCTCTGGTTGACAGCTTCGAGTCCTTCGTTAACGCCGTTAATGGATTCGTTAACGCTGTTAACGGATTCGTTAACTGATTGCATTATTCTTTCTTCCAATTGTTGCTCCCTAGCTGCGAGATGGGTCACTATTTCTTCTTTGAACCGTGTCTGTTCTTCCTTTTGTTCTAGATAGAGTCGCTCCTGCACTTGATCACGTTTTTCCTGCTCTTCCTTCTGTTCTAGATAACGTTTTTCCTGCTCTTCTTTTTGTTCTAGATAACGTTTTTCCTGCTCTTCTTTTTGTTCCTTATAACGTTTTTCTTGCTCTTCTTTTTGTTCCTTATAACGTTTTTCCTGTTCTTGATAACGCCGCTCCTGTACTTGATCACGTTTTTCCTGTTCTTGATAACGCCGCTCCTGTACTTGATCACGTTTTTCCTGTTCTTCCCTCTGTTGTTGCATAAGGGACAGCAGGGCGGCAAGTTGATCCTCCATGGCTTGATGCTGGCTTCTGGTCACTGGCATAAACACGTAATGTCCGGAAATGAAGCACTCACTTACAGTTCAGTAATATTAGTCCTCAAATTCCCACTGGAATCGCACTTCTGACACCAGTTGTTGCGAATTCGGGGTTCAATAATTCCAGTGTAACGATTTAATACGAAAACACTATTTATTAACTCCACAATTACACACGACTACTAAATAACTCACTACTTTAACACTTTATAGCCTTCTAATATCGCTTCGTAACTTTAGCTTACTTATAGCTCGATTAAAATACGACTACTCTACTCGGGCGCTCTATGCGCCTTTTATATACAATCCTAAAATTACAGAAAAACCTAGAAAGTTCTTTATAAGAATTCTTGAATAATCTCATATAAAAAAAAACGGTTGTAAACAACTGCCTTCTAGATTAAGCCAGACGAGCAATAAATCACTCGTGTCAGCCATGACGCAGCGCGGATAGGTCGCGAAGCTCCACCAACCAACACGCTCCCATGCGTTGCCCCGCCTCCCATGCGGCGTTGCTGCGATCGTAACAATATTTTGTATCAACTGCCTATCGGAGCCAGAGTGATTTTGTGTGGAGATTTTAATTTTAATTATTTTGACGCGTCTGAATACACCAAAAGACTAAAGTTACTGTTTCATTCATTTAGTTTAAGTATGTTCGTTGGCGAACCTACAAGAGTCACGTCAAATTCGTCTACATTGATTGACTATCTTTGTTCTAATTCTCAAGCTGATGATGTTCATTGTCGTGTTGTTTCGCCAAGGTTGTCTGACCATGAGGCTATCTCATGTAGGTTGAAACTGGGACATAGACTGACTGAGATCAGATCTAGACGTAGGTGTAGATTGTATACCAAAGCAAACTTTCATAGGTTCTCGCAGCTAAGTAGAGAGACTGACTGGCTAAGCATCATGCATGGGGGCAGTCCTTTGGAGGTTTTCCATCAGGGGGTTAGTCGAATATTTGATGAGTGTTTTCGTCTGAACCCCTTTACGAAGAAACACAGGAAACCGTGGATTACTAGATTGCTTAAGATCTCCGCGAGAAACATGCGATGTTTGCATTACATCAAAATGTTCTTTTTCCATAACAACTGTTTTATGAACTACTTTAAAAAGTATCGAAACACATATCGTAAAACCTTAAGGCTGGCTAAAGAGGTGCATTACAGCAGGAGTGTACAGCGTGAAACTTGGAAGGTTGTTGGTGAACTGAGAGGTAGGACGGGGTCAGTGCCGCTGGATGTTGGTGTCACGGCTAAGGACATGAATAATTATTTTTGTACTGTCGCGTCTTCGCTATCCTGTGGACGTCGACCAGCTATGCGGCACACCGATTTCCTGCGGCGCGATGCTGTCCGTGAAACTTTCTTTTTCAGCCTCGTTGACTTGGAGGAGCTCATGAGAGCGATGGGCGAAATAAGGAAAAACGCGGCAGCGGGCTGGGATAACATGTCGGTTGTAATTCTTAATGCCCTCCCAGAATCGGCCCTGAGGGTGCTGGTTGAATGCATTAATCGCTCTTTCGAAGCGGGCACTTTTCCTGATTGTTTGAAGTTTGCAATGGTGGTTCCTATATTCAAGGGTGGTAGCAGGGAGGCGGTCAGGGATTACAGACCTGTCGCTCTTCTGCCAACCCTTGTAAAAATTGTTGAGAAGATGGTAAAGAAGAGAATGGAATCTTTTCTCGACAGACACAATGTTCTTTCGGCAAAACAGTTTGGCTTTCAAACTAAGAGGAGCACGAATGATGACGTTTTTTCTTTTCTGGAGAGCCTTTACCTACATCTTAATCAGCGAGAGGTGGCGGCAGCAGTGTTCTGTGACATGTCAAAGGCTTTTGATTGCGTCGACCACGGGATTTTGCTGAGCAAGCTAGAATATTACGGATATAGAGGAAGATCGGGTGGTCATACTTGTCCCACCGAACTCAAAGCGTTAGGTTCGGGAGTGGTGAGTCTGGCGTGAGAAAGGTGAATCTTGATGTTCCCCAAGGTTCAGTGTTGGGTCCGCTGTTGTTTCTGTTATATATAAATGACCTGGCTTCTCTTAACATAACGGGGAGTGTCACTCTTTTTGCGAACGATGCCACGATACTCTGGCACTCGTTGAACAAAGAACAAATGAATGATAGAATTGATGCGGACTCGAGGATGATTGGGAATTGGTGTGAATCGAACGGTTTGGTACTTAATGTCTCTAAGACCAACCTTATGTGTTTCGGATGCGACCTGAGTGAGGTACGAATAAATGAGGGACTTCTGGGCAGGGTGACTGAGAATAAATTTCTGAGTGTGTACGTATATAGATAGTAAATTAACATTCGGTCGTCACTTGGAGGAATTGCTTGGAACAAAAATTGCAAAAAACTGTTATGCCTTGCCAGTAATATCCAGGGAATTGAATCATAAAAGAACAACTATAAGTTCATATTTTGCCTTGGTCGAGTCTCACCTCAGATATGGGATCTGTTTCTGGGGCAACTGCAGCGAATATCTTTTCATGGACATCTTCAAACTGCAGAAAAGGGCAATTAGGTGTGTGTTTGGGGGGGGGGGGGGGCAGGGAATCATGCAGGCCATTGTTTTTGGAGGAAGGAATACTCACCCTACCATGCTTGTTCATTCTAAAGTCGGTTTGCTTGATGTATAAAAGTATAGACACCATATTCCTGTGGTAGTATGGGTTGTGGGTGAGTATTCCTACAGCTTAAGGCGCCCTGATATGATTGCTTTGCCATTACCGTCCACCGTGCGGATCAAACGTTCTTTTGTGTATAACAGCAAAAAAATGTATAACCACTTGCCATTGGGAGTTCGGGGACTGCCCACTCTAGGTCAGCTTAGGATTGGTGCTAAGGCTCTCCTGGTTGCGACGGCCTATTATCACATTAACGAGTACTTTGACGACACGCTGTGACTGACTGTGGGTTTTCGAAAGATTATTAAAGTCTTGTTGACAGCCAAGTTTTAGCTTTAAATTTTTATTTTTACAGTTGACATGGGTTATGTCTGTCCTTTTCAAATTTTAAATATTGCACTGTAAAATATCCTTTTTTTTATTCTTTCCTGTTTTGTTTTATTGACCTAGATTTAGAATCAGATATACTTTAGAGTATCATTGGAAATTTTGTTGCATAGTGGGGCAGTATTGGACCCTTTTCAACAGTGTTTTATCTGTGCTTTGTCAATAAATCTGCTTTTGATTTGAACATTTGCGACACCTCTGTAGGTACATATTTTTTTGTTTCGAATCAATGTCAGGAAACTTATTGCGGTGCCAGGTGGTATGACTATGGATTGAATATAAATTAAGTTAATTTGCATGGTTTATGCCATTACTTTAAGCCAGTTATTTTTCAATTGACTTTCAAAGAAAAATTATCGGGGGTAATACCACGAGAGCTTTAAAATTACCGATAATTTTTCACGATTGCATGTTTTCCATAATTTTTGCAAGGAAAACATGCCAGAGTGAAAAATTATCTGGTTCATTTTAAAGCTCGAGCGGTATTTAGTGAGATTATTTCTCGAATCAAATTAATATAGACAACGACATTGATTAAGGTTTAGGTTAGTGTAAGCGATAATACCACGTCGTCTAGACAACGTGGAATTAATTACCGCTGTAATTTTTTGATAAACAAACCCTCCTTATGGGAAAATGTATGCCTATATATATAGAAGAGTGAAATAATCGCGATTATCTCACTCTTCTATATTATTGCTATGCAGCAAAACAGGTATTAATAAGCGATAATTTTCTAAAAAATTACAGCGGTAATTTCGCGTTGTCATGGAATCAACCATAACACCTTAATCAATGTCGTTGTCTGACTGACTTAATTAAGGTGACGTCCGAATATTCTAACACTATTTATTTATTTCTTAATAGTATTTTTGATTCGAGAAATAAGCTCACTAAATACCGCTCGAGCTTTAAAATGAACCAGATAATTTTTCACTCTGGCATGTTTTCCTTGCAAATTTCACTCGTCCTAAAGGACTCGTGAAATTATGGAAAACGTGCAATCGTGAAAAATTGTCGGTAATTTTAAAGCTCTTGTGGTAGTTGTGGTATTGCCCCCGATAATTTTTCTGTTGATGGTCCTTTGCAACAATCAACCATATTTATGGCCATGTTTAAGAAGAGCTTAAACTAAATGTTGTTTTGTTTGTAGTATTTTTGACGTGCCAACTTACAATTAAAGCATGAATCAGCTGCTCTCGATAAACACGTCGGCAAAAAATGGCTATTATTTAATCAATTTAAATACTAGTAATTTCTTTTTGCCTATAAATAATCGTAAAACAAATTGCAATTGTAATCTTTCGATTTATATAAAAATTATGAGAAAGAATAATTTTAACAAATATTATAAAAAAATGTATTTTTTGTGCAGGTAGGTACTGTCTCTTAAGCCAGAGCAGTACCGACTGGAATTTCTTCTACGAACATGCAAGTTATCTTACCTCAATAAGTCTTCTCACATCTTGACAATGCAGATAAAACAACAGACAAAAATCAGCATTGACATGTATTTATTTTTCGGTAAAACTCGCGATTTTCAAACGTGTTGAATCATCAGGTCAACACCTGCCGTCCGCACGGAATTCCGCGCTTTACTGCAATTTTCCCAAGTTGGGAGGCCGGAGCAGCTCTGGCTACAGCGCATCCAAGAGTGGCAACATTTTCTGGAGAGTTAGATTGATGTGTTCCCCATAATCAGTTGAGGTTGGTCCGGTCTTTTTTGCCTTTTTGGCCGAGCCGGAGTTGTTGAAGCGACTCGTCTGGTAATTATGCCCGAATTAAAGTTACACCCCGAAAGTTAAAGATAACGACGATCTCGAGTTTAATTATAATGTTTGACTTCTGCAAAGGAAGTTGATTTTAGATTTGAATAGAATTTCTTGAAATTTAAAAATTTTAAATTTAGAAAAAATTTGCTTAACAATCAAAATATTTAACTCAAAATTAAGATGTACAGAAATAAATAAAAAATCGTAGAGGAGTTTTCAAAAAACTTTCCGATATTAGTTTTCATAATACAAAGCCAAAAAATTGTTTGACGTAATTCCGGAAGTATAAAAATACTGTCACAAAGGAGCAAAAAGACAAAAGAAATGCAGCATTTTTAGAAATGGTCGGTGGATGACCAGTTTGGTAACCAAGCACTAGTTGACACACATACTACATTAGGTTCCCATTAAAGCTCAGTAAATTTAAAATCAGCACAATTTTTTTTCTTTCCAATTTGTCTATTTAAATAAACCAAATACTTTTTCCTTTTGCGTGACAATATTTTTACTTTATAATGTATCAACCGTTCATTGATGTCATGGAAAAGAAAGTTGCAATCGATTGGAAAAAAATTGCTGACGGTTGATAAAGTGAGAACGGGTGTTTTTGAGACAGAGACGAGGACTCGAGAACAGGTCGCAGAGAAGTCACGTTAGCGACGAGTCGCGAAAAAGTCGCGATGGAGTCGCATTGAAGATCAGCAGTAGAAGTACTAAGTCACTTTACGAGTAAAAGGAGGGCGAAAGAACCTCTTTTGTTCTTCAATCCTTTTGCACCATTAAAGCCATACAGCTACGAAGTAGGTCTAGTTGAGTGCCACGATATGGTTTCGTTCTACCAGAAAAATTGGTAAGATCAATTCTGTATTTTCTTGTAATTGTGTGTATTTGTTTTTAATGTCCCAATTTACTACATTAGGTTCCCGTTACAGCTCAGTAAAATTAAAATCAACACAATTTTTTTTTACTCTCTATTTAAATAAACCACTTGTCTATTTAAATAAACCAAACACTTTTTTCCTTTTGCGTGACAATATTTATACTTTCTAATGTATTATTTAGGATACGTTTGCGTGCTTCACTTTCATTTAGTCGGGTAAAAAGCTATTTACGGTACTGAAATCAGAAGGCAAAGATCGAACTGAGAAATTATAAAAAAGAAGATTTTTGGATAAAATGAGATTCGTTAAATCGGTATATAATCTTTTCTATAAATTGCTCTCTCCATTTGTCGGTTTAGTTTCCAAACACCCTTTATTTACCTAGACTTATAACGCAAATAACAATCACTTTATAGTGTAACATTCAGGACATTGTATGTACTCGATTATAGTACGATAAATAGCTTTTTACAGTACTGAGTAACGAGATTATACCGGATTTTTCAAAAATATTTGCCGCGCCTATAATTGATCCTTAATTTCTCAATTTTAATTTTTCTTGTTATTAAAAAATATGAAATAATATGTTGTACTTCATATGTCCAGTAACGATACAGTACTCGTTTCAAAATTCCAGACTCGGCTATTGCCTCGTCTTGTAAAACGTACTAATACCTTAAAACGCACTTATAATATCAAAGAACCTGTCCCTGTCAGATTTTATGAAACAAATTATTAATAACCTTACTTAAATACAGACTTACATTTTATTTTTGTTTTTCATAAAATACTTTTCGATCTAAGATCAATGTATGAGTGAAATTCACTATTGGGATTTTCTTAGGGACGAGAAATTCAAATATGTAATATAGAGTAGACACCGATAGTAGGGTCCTGTAGTAACGCTAAATCGCCGATATCTCGAAAACGCTTGGTTTGGACCAGATAATTTTTTTTTTTTATTTAGAATCTTTGGATTTTACGGGAAAACGTGGTGGAGGGTATTTAGGTGTAAAGGTTTTTACTACCGGTGTTGCCTCCTACAAACTACAGCGAAACCGATGTCATATTTAGATTTCTTGTCTCCAAGATAACCTTTATAAAGAACTATACAGAATTATACCTACGTGTTATTTTATTATATACGGAGAACATCAATTCTTGACAATAGATCGAAAGTGTAACTAATAATTCAATAATTTGATAAATCCGATATAATAATTCGAAACATCCAATATAATAATTTGATAAACTGATTTGAGGTTATACTTAATTGTTTATCGAAGAATTCAAAACAAAATCTGTCTTTTAATGGAACACACATTTTTTTATAACAAACACTAATTCAAAGATTTTCTTCAATACGATCTCACTGATACTGCTAGAATTTAAAAACGTATTTTTAAATTATATAAATAGATTAGGTACTTAAGTAAATATGTTTAAAAATATATGCCATGAAGCCCTTTTGCTATCTTCTTTTTAATATATCTTGATCCTTTCTTTAAGTTACATACTACTTATAAGGATTGGCTTCTGTTTCCCTCATTGTTACTTGGCTACTTATTTGTCATTTCCATACTCTACATCTACAACAGCAATAAAGCTATTAAGGTATTAAAAACATAACTCCAATTAAACAATTACAAAAAAGAGCAAAAATAATATGATTAAGCATAGACTTAAGCATCTACTTAGTATTATTGTATCCTCCTTGGCCTTCGTTAAGTTAAGCACTACGAAGGCAGGCAAAGAGCAAACATTGCAAAAGTAAAAACAAATTCATAATTCTGATTTTAGCATATCTTATTCACAAAATATTTGGAGTTGAAATAATGGGCCACTTAACAGTTGTTCCAATCACCCAATGCTCAGATATCAATAGTGTGATTTGAGGGTACATTTTTAAACTGTACCTGAAGAAGATTAGGGTCTGTGTAGGCATAATCTGCAAAGTTACAATTTTATTTAATTCATGTACAGTTATAATAATAATATAGAACAACTCACTTTTGTTCCAGGGTAAATATCTTAATAAATATTATATTTAGAAAAACGGATTTTTTTTTCAAGCTGACTAAAAGTACGTCATTTGTTTTCTCCATACGCACACCTAAAGTGGGCTTTCAAATCCTGAGACCAAAAAAGTAGCAAAAAAGTCCTAGGCAGTAAAAGTAAAGTCAAAAGTCACCGCTAGTGTTATGGTGGCGCATATATAAACGATTTTCATTCACCAAAATTATTTTAATACTAGATGACACCAGATAAACCGATCTGAGTGTATTGCCATCTTTACATTCTTATTGAAAAAAACAAAGGACAGAAATACTCTCAGAGCACTCAAGAGCACCATCCGAAGCCGTTATTAGTCGAAATCGCATAAGTTCTCGAATTCTGAATTCGTCTGTTAAATGTCATGCGCGTCATCATATTTATCTGTCAATGTGACTCTTATTAATTTAGTATTGAAAATAATGCTACAAATTCTTAGTTTACCATAACCATTGGTTATTATTTAATACATTAAAACCATTGAACATTGAAAACCACCATTATAACATATTCTATGTATTTTACAAATAATATACACCACTAATTGGGTAAGTACCTAGACCCGCTTAAAGAGGATGAGAGAAAATTGCAAAACTGAACCACTTTTAAATAGATTTCTTATTTCTTGCATGCTTGAAAAAAAAATAGTATATGTTGCTCGGAGTAAAAGGTCTTTTTGTGCTTCGCCCAGTTGCAGGCCTCAGCTTCGCTTCGGCCGTCAATCTCTGGGCTCAGCACGAAAAGACCCACTTTTACTCCTAGTGATATATTCTATGTATTTTACAAATAATATACACCACTAATTGGGTAAGTACCTAGACCCGCTTAAAGAGGATGAGAGAAAATTGCAAAACTGAACCACTTTGAAATAGACTTCTTATTTCTTGCATGCTTGAAAAAAAAATAGTATATGTTACTCGGAGTAAAAGGTCCTTTTGTGCTTCGCCCAGTTGCAGGCGTCAGCTTCGCTTCGGCCGTCAATCTCTGGGCACGAAAAGCACGAAAAGACCCACTTTTACTCCTAGTGACATAATCTACTATTATATGCATGATGGCAGATTTTTTCCATTTGCGTCAATGTAATTTTTTGAGGTTGTTTTACCACCAAGTTCGATGACAACGTTCTGCACGAAACCTATTTTCTTGTCGACCGTTCTGTGTTATTTGTCAAAACCTGCCGCATGTCGAAGATGATATCGCAAGTACCATCAGTCTTGTGTGATTTTAGACTTTGACAGAAAGCCCTTCACTTCCAAACAGGTACATTGTGGCTTCTGTTTGTTTGAGTTCATGTTTCTTTTATGTAATTTTTCATGTTTTAATTTTTGCTGGGTGGAACCATACAACTATAACTCATTCACTTATTTTTGACATTTTGTTACTTTTGAAATCTTAATTTTTTTATACCTATCACCTTTCCGCCCATGTTGAGAATATACGATAAAAATATCAATGTCAAATTTCCAACGCCTACTTGATGTCGATTCTAAGTGAATGGTTTATACGCAAAATTATTATAATATTACATTATCGTCTCTCTACCTTTACTGTATAATCTTATAATACATAATAAAGAAAAATAAGATTTTTTTAAATATTGTAAATATTTCTAAAGAATAACGTTTATATTTTATAGCTTTACCATTAAATTATAACCATTATCAAGCTAAATAATTTTTTTTATGATACTGGGGAAACTATTTCGTCGATATCTTCTACATGAGTTTTTGTAGCCTTGAGAAAAACCAAATATATATAGTATGAAAGTTGAAGCGAATTTCAGAGGATAAAGGTATTTCACTCTACCACGTTCCAAACTTGCTACACTTCACGACCACTTTACGACATTCGGGACGCAAACTACTAACCATTGTTATTACGTAAGTAGTAGGTGAATTATATCAGTTAGATGCCTGCAAAATAACTTTTTTATTGCAAATTTATTTCAAGGTAAAATAAATTATATAGAACATACAAGATTTAGGAATTAATAATAATCGTAGATATTCGAGAATGCAAGTTCAATAATTGCGATTTAAATAAAATTGAGGTAACTCGTTGTAGAACTAGCACAAACTCATTACTCTGCCACAAAATGAATTTTAAATTCAATTTCCAGTCCATGTTCATCAACAGAATTCGAAAAATTTGCGGATTATTGACGTGATTACGTCTGTATGGCAAATGTTTTCCTACACCCATTGGTTTTGAAATATCTGCCTAAATTGCAAACTATTTTTAATGGCAGCTAACCGAACCAACAAACTTTAACGAGCTTTGCCAGTTTCTATTTACAGAACTAGATTTTTTTAATTTTAGTGGAGCATCAAAAATTTCATCTACATTGCCGTTTTGTGTGTGTACCTCCAACGAAAACATAATGACGTTGAATTTAAAAAGTGCTGGTAAAAAAAATTGTATTCTGCAAGAAATGTCTATTTTTATCCGCGTACTAAAATATGTTTTTATGGAAATTGCGTGTTTTCCCGTTCCGTTTTCATATCCAGGGACGGTCGCTCCTTAGAATGATTCTGGCAATATTCTTCGCCGAACCGTTGTGGTTAATAAAAGGCACTGAATATTATTATTTAGCAAACGCTTTCGACATTGATATTTTTGTCACGTCTGGAAATGATATTGGAACGATCTCATGGGATACAAGTAAAGTGAAAGATTGATATATAAAATATAAGGTTTTCACGTTATAAAACATTTTGTTCGTAATAAATATGTTTTGCTCTCGTCCCTCTGCCCCTTCATCTTGTTATAAACCACAGCAATACGAGCTGTGGAACTTCTTCAGAGGTCAACCCCATGGATCTCGACTCTCCCCCTTAATAATAATAAATCATAGATCCAATTATTGCAAAACAAAACTAACTTGCAAGCTAAAGTATTTTCCGAGCTTTGAAGGCGTGGTCCAATGGAATTTCGACGTTTTATCTACAGCTGTGGCAGACCTTATCAAAGGCAAGTGATCTCTCGTGCTTCCCGACGTTGACTGGTTCTACTGTCCGTGGTATTTATTCCGCCGCCGTCGCGCTGCAGTGGAGGGACTGTTTTTTGAGTACGTAATGTATAATGTAAAACCATAAATATGTGACAAAACACAAAATACACTTCTGTAGATACCTACGAGAAATGAAAAGGTCAGCTTTGATCTAATCATGTAGCCTTACTCAAATGACAACCCAAATGATATAGCAGTATATTGGTCTGATAAAAAATAGTCTTGCCCCTCTCATGGGAGCTCATGGGAGTATTGCCCCTCTCATAATCTTCAATAATATGTACTCAAGATCCAAATTGATCATAATTCTTGATGGCATATAGCAGGTACCTATATGAATGAAAAGGCCACTTGGAATCCCACCATAGATCATCACACAATCCTAATGATGTGGCGGTACCTAAATTCAGTGTGGTAGAAAACACTATTTCCAGGTTGTGCTTGGAAAAATTTTTAATTGGCTGCTATCTGCATTCACTTTAAGGTTGAAAAGTGGTAAGCTATGAACGCGTAAGGCATAAACCTAAGCAGTTAAATGAATGGTCTATTCCCAATGAATCTGAGCAGTAAAGTAACAAATTTAATTGCATGTTTGAACTTGATTTTTGTCTAACCGGGTTCAATTATTCAAATCCTGTAACAATTTTTGGGTGAGTATATTTGGAACTTTTGAAAATTTTTTTGATGTTAAATGGCTCCAGTTCCAGTGCTTTCCTCTGCATATGCATACTAATTTAACGCTCGTCTTAGCTAGAATGTGGTCTTTGTGACTCAATTTTTGTCACTATGCGAGTACTATGGTATTTTATTTTGCAGAAGTTGGAGGTAGCAGATGAGCTTTCTGGGTCATGCAGTGAATTGTGTTAGTAGTTCCAGGTGGAAGTTAGTCACTTATTAAGCCACATTACTTTTCCTACATAACAAATGCAGCAGAATAATTGGAATTGAAAAAAATTTTAGAAATGAAGTAGACATGTTTGAAAATTTGTAATTTTGTTTGCAATCTCCGATCTAGTAACTTTTCTGGTAATTTTTTCAATTATTTTTAAAAGGTGCAATGGTTAACAATGTCACGGGTGGCTAAATGAACATCTTCCTGAAATGGACCATATCGAAAGTATGCAAGAAAAAACTGCTCAAATCCTGAATAAAAAACATTATATCAGTTAAGGGTAGCTACACAAATGCTAAACGGCGTAAACTGAAATGTTCAATCAGAAGTGATTTCAAAAACAAAAGGATTTTACAAAGTCGTAACAGGAGTAGTGTTGCGTATCTCGAAAAATGCAAACGAATGGAAGAGAAAAGATGCAAAAGCACAAAAGTTTTGCATCTTACAAACAAGCAACAAATTAACTTGGAACTTTTTTGTAAATGGTTTGTACCTTAATCTTCAAGATTAACCAACTTTCTTTAAACATATTATGTTGCGTATGTGGTTTTATTTATTCTCTTTGCAGCTTTTGTTTTTAGTAAGTTCTTGCAACAATATTTTTGATAACGACAATATGTTCTAACCTTTAAATTTTTGAAATATAACCAAAAACACTGACACATTTTATACAGGGGGTAATCTGTCAGAATTCCTATCTAATCAGTTAAAATATTTTAACTGGATGGTATTGCAGGTAGAGGACAAAAACCTCTCTATCTTCTATTGAAGAATGCCGACGTTTCGACTAAAATTTGGTCTTCTTCAAGGCTAAAAACACATGGGAAGCTGCTTCAACTTACATAATTACATTGTGTATAAATAAAAAGGTATACAGGGTGATTCACGTTATTCGACACGGAAGATTATGGCTAAACTTTTAGATTTAAAAAAAGTTTTGTATATGGAATGGATGAGGGTCTATTGGAAGTACATTTTAAAATTATTGTCATTGTATACAGGTGGTCCCAAAAGTATAAAATTGATCAAAGTTTTATTTTTTTAAATAAAACAACTAGTATATTAATGTATTTTCGGTATCTACGGACAAAAGTAAAGGTAGTTTTATTAAGGTTTACGGCATCTAAACCGTATCGTTCTTCAGATATTCGTGATTTTGTGAAAATGCATCATCAAATTTAATGTTTAAAATCTCAGCAATTGGTTTCTTTTCAACCACCGAAATTGGCTGGTGGGCTACTAGTACATTGAATTTTTTGCGGTATGTATTAAATATTAACTACTGTGTACCAAATGTAAAAAAAATGAACACTAAATTAATGCAAACTTCAAACAGTAATAACTCGTTTAATTTAAATTAGATACCCTATATTTTATAGTATCATTAGATGCAGAATTTAGTTTTCTATCAAAAACTATTGAACATTCCTATAGCTTGGTCATTGCATTTTCTTGGGAAATAGATTTTTTCTGAATTTGCGCTGACATAAACGAATGTAGTAATCTAATTTACCTGTTCAGGTCTGTTCAGGTATTACCTGATTTTGATAAAGCAAAATTTATTGTCATTTCTAGTTGTCACATATTCATTTAAAGTTAAATATTTTTTTACTGTTATAATTGGTGGTTAACAGGGAGTTTTTTATTTAATCAAAATGCTGGTTTACACAATAGAAGAGAGTCGATATGATCTTCATTCTAGGAGAATGCTTGCAAAAGTGCCTTTTAGCATCAAGGGTTTATGCTAAAAGGTTTCCTAACCGAACTAGACCGAATAGAGCCGTTTTTGAAAGACTGTTGGTTCAATTTAGGCAAACTGGTAGTGTTCAGTATGAAACGACTGTCAAAACGAGACCAGTTACAGAAAACCAAGAAACTTAATTAGCCGTTATTGGCTATGTAGTTGAAAATCCCCATGTCGGACAACGAGAAATTGCACAAAACTTAAATATTAGCCAAGCAAGCGTATCAAGGATTCTTCAAAAACATAAATATCACGATTATAAGATACAACTACATCAAGAACTCTCCGTTAACGGTTTTAGCCAACGAGTGGACTTTTGTATGTGGATGTTAGAAAAAGTTGGAGAACAAGAAGATTTTTTTGAATCAGTTCTATTTAGTGATGAGTGTACTTATCACAGCGATGGTTCTTTTAACCGACACAATTTTCATTATTATTCTGATTTTAACCCCCATGAATTTAGAGTTATTAATAACCAACATAGGTGGTCAGTAAATGTATGGGGGGGCATAATGGCACAGTATGTGATTGGACCTTATTTTTTTGACGAACATTTAAACGGAATGTCGTTTCTAGTTTTTTTGAGAAATCAGCTTCCAATTTTACTGGAAGAAGTTCCTCTAGATATAAGAACAACCATATGGCTGCAAATGGATGGGGCACCTGCTCATTATCACCGTGAAGTCCGGGAGTTCTTAAATGTTCGTTTCCAAAATCGATGGATTGGAAGGAATGGAGCACAACATTGGCCACCAAGGTCCCCTGACATAACGCCTCCCGATTTCTTTTTATGGAGATATGTGGAAGGAATCGTGTATAATACGCCACCAACCACAAAAGAAAATATGAAGGAACGAATCAGAGGCCTTCAGAAGCATAACTCCCTATATGTTACGCAATGTGAGTGAAGGATTTAAAAACAGAATACGTTTGTGTTTAGAATCAGACGGTCGTCATTTTGAACAAATTTTATAACTGTTTGTTTTTGTTTGTTTTACTCTTATGTTGACTTGTTATTTATTGTATTTAAAATGGCCACTATTATTGCACTTATTTTTTTTTGTAATAGAGATGCTAAATTTTATAAGAACTCTTCTCTACAATAATAATGTTTTATTGTTTTATTTGATATTTTATGCTAAATAAATACACTTTAACATTCAGATGACTGCTAAATAATCTTCATGATCATAATTTTGTAACCTATGAATTAATATCTGACAAATACGGGGTGTTCATTAGAAAACTTCGTCTAGTTGGTTGTGAAATGTCAAAGGCAAAGAATGGAGAAACAAAAGTCCATTTACTTTCATTATGCCATTCTTTTCTGTCAAAATTTTATAGCCTCCTAAATGAAGTTTTCTAGTGAACACCTAGTACTAATGATAATACATTTTGCTTTTTCAAAATCAGGTATTGTAACAGGTAAAGTAGATTACTTAATTCGTTTATGTCAGCTCAAATTCAGAAAAAAATCACTTTTCCAAGAAAACGCAAAGACCAAGCTATAGGAATGTTTAATAGGAAACTAAATTCTGCATCTAATGATACTATCGATACAGGGTGTCTAATTTAAATTAAACGAGTTATTACTGTTTGAAGTTTGCAATAATTTGGTGTTCACTTATTGACATGCGGTGCACAGTAGTTAATATTTAATACACATCGCAAAAAATCCAATGTACTATTAGCCCACCAGCCAATTTTGGTGGTTGAAAAGAAACCAAGTGCAGAGATTTTAAACATTTAATTTGATGATGCATTTTCACAAAATCACGAATATCTGAAGAACGTTACGGTTTAGATGCCATAAACCTTAATAAAACTACATTTACTTTTGTCCGTAGGTACCAAAAATGCATTAATATAGCGTCATTTAAAAAAATACAACTTTAATCAATTTTATAGTTTTGGGAGAACCTGTATACAATGACACTAATTTTAAAATGTACTTCCAATAAACCTCCATCCATTCCATATACAAAACTTTTTTAAAATCTAAAATTTTAGCCATAATATTCCGTGTCGAGTAATGTGGATCACCCTGTATATAGTTTCTAATATGACACACAAACCATTTAACATTAAATTCCCTACAATAAACACAAAAAAGAGGAAACGGCACGCAAACAATGCTTAAAATATTTTATTTTAGCTTAGAAATCGGCATCTCCAGAAGCTCAAACGATGACAAAATTAAACTCAAGCCTATGGATTGAAGAAGCTAAAATGGAGACATCAAAAAAAGTTTTGGTGGCAAAAGCGAGTAGCAGTAGTCAATAAAAGCAGAGTTTACTGACGAGCAAAACCTGGAGTAAGATGCCAATTGGCTGTCAAAATCAAGGCTATATCAAAAATATTGTGCGTTACAGTCAAGTAAGTGGTAAGTCTAGCCAAGTAACAATGGACCTAAGAGATGCAATTGCTGTTAGAAACCAGAACACTTGGAATTAATGCTGGAGAAAACAGAAACCGAATTAAGAGCACTAAAAATGCAAATAAGAAACCCGTGGAAGTCACTGTGAATAATCAAATGCTTTTCTTGGCAGCATATGACATCCAAAATGGTGTTTCAGATGAATTAATATTGGCTTTTGAAGAAGGATATCTGGATAGTTGCGCAAGCGACCATATCTGTAAGAGTGAGAAGTACTTTCCAAATTTGAACAAAATTAAAACTGCCTTTGAAGACGGTGCGGAAACTAGTCGACTACTCTAGAAGGAATTACACCGAGCTAATATTGGGATGTGACGCAATGTGGTAGCAGCAACATAAACATAACACAGGCAGACCTAAAAATTATAATATTGGCAATAGCTCAACTTTCGTAACTGCCAAAAGACAAGAAGTTATAGATCTCACAATTCTTGTTTCAAATAGGATCTCCTATTGGACAGTATCCTCGGAGCAATCCTGCTCTTATCAAAAGCACAAAATGTTTAATCTTTACAACTGACACCAGACCAATATTTGCTTTCAAAGATCCACAGAGCACGAACTGAACATGGTGTCAGGAGTCCTTTCAGACACAGCTAGTTGGGACAAACATCTTTTTTGACGGTCAAATCAACATAGAGCTAGCAGCTGGCAGCAGGTGGAAGCAGCTGCTCTTCCGACCTTTAAGGATCCACCAAAAACAAACTAAGATAATAGTTAAACATTTGATGGAATAACCGCAATAAATGACCAGCAAATGGGGCACTTACAGACAAGCCTTAACCAATTACAACAACCAAATTAGGGATACTAAGTTCTGGAAGAGGTTCTTTAGCAGGATTGAGATCCTGTCGACGGGAACTTTAATCCATAGAGTTATGTCCAGAGAGCCTTGTTACTTGCTCGGATCACTAAAACGATCCGATGGTAAGTACACCTCCTCTAGTATGGAGAAGTTAAAGATTCTGATAAGTTGTTATTTTCCAAATAGTTGATTGATGAATCTAACACACGCCCCTTGGGACGATTCAGACAACCCAATAGGGCAGATTGGCAGCTCTCCAATAAGTTGTCGGATCGGCCCTGTTAAAATCCATAAGAAATAATTATGGACAAATGTCTAGAGAAAATGGTGTGTAGTTATGATAATAAATTGAAGTACTTACCACTTGCCTGAGGTGAATTCACGCCTCCACGTTTCTCCATCAAAGCACGAATCTTACTTAGAAACAAGTTTACAACAAATGTTATTGAAATATATCGCAATGTTCTTCAGATATTACATAAAGCACAATTTTTTCTAATAACTTTGACAATCAATAACAAATGAACCAAAATTTTTTTTAAATAAAAATTTGATAAAATCGTTATCTTTTAAACCAAAGAACGCCGCAGTATATTGGTAATCATGTGCTCATATCTAGGGATGACCTATATCCAGCCTATATCTAGTGAGACTCCCGCTTTGAAAAGGGGGGTTTTGGATTGGAGTCTGATTTTTGGGTACGTGGATTCGAATTGGTAGGGAGACACTGTTCATTGAAAGTGACCAGAAAACTTGTTTATGTCTCGAGCTCTTCTTTTTCTGTGTCTTAAATAGTAAAAAATAACGTTCTGTGGTTCAGAAAAGATTCGCTGTGTTTTTTCAAGCCTATATTCCAGAGGGATGGTGTTAATTTTGCATAACACCCTACACACATGATTTTTGTACATGTGTGTACCACAAAACAATATCAGTTCTTCATCTCTTATGAGCCCATAAATCGGAATTTTTTCAGGTAGAGTTCGACTGGAAAGTTCCTTATTTAGGTTAATATAATAGTGTTACCATAGTGAAAACAGAGAAAGATTAAATTTCACAAGTAGTTATAACATTAATATACAAGGTAGTCATCAAATATTACTTAACAAAACGGCGGTCTGTGCATCTTCTCCCGGGGGAAATTTCATGGAAGCTCGGTTTAATGTAGCATCTAGTCATGAACGTTAAAGTTTTACAAGCATGTCCGCAATTGGATTGTACCGTTTATTATTTGCCAACATCGTGACCTTAATACTGCACAGATTTGATGACAGGGATTTTTGTCGCTAAGAAGTGTTGGAGCGTAATTTTCTTTGCTTTTATGGATTCCATATAATGTAGTAGTAAAGCGATATTAGGTTGTAGTGAAATTATATGATATGTGCTATAACACTATCCTACCTAAAATTGTATAGTCTGAATTCTGAAATAATTAACAATGATAAAGCAAAACACAAACGGACACACAGCTACATTAATCAGGATAGAATAGTTTATTTAGATTACCCACCTGTCTAATATTAATGTTTAAAGCCGGCTCGCAAACCGGTGGTTGCTTGTAGGAATATTTCATGGCAACAGCTTTGATTTATATAGCCAAATATATGGATAAAATAGAAATATTCTGCCGTCAACTACCATTATACTCCAGCTGCAGCAAATACATGTTTATGGAGCCAAACGATTTATCATAATATACTCCCGGGCAGAACGGGTACACAGCTGGACAAGACGGCCCTTGCTTCGGAGACGATCGCCATTTTAATTCACTCATAAATTGAGAAATTATTATTCGGAAATGAAAAATAAATGTTTTAAAGTTCCCGTGAATGGAAAGGGGTATAGCGAGGTGAGGACAGTAAATAAAAAAATTCTATTTTATGTAGAAGGTAGGCCGACGAGTATAATAGCATGGCGTTCGTAAGCCTTATAAATATAAAATGCAAAATTATGGCATTAAGTATAAAATTAAATGTTTAGGGCAAATATAAAGTGTAAAAATCGCCTTGTATTTATGAATCAGATAGTTGTACTGAACATTGAGCCTCTGGGTGTCTGTGTTCAATCACGTAATGAAACATTGATCATTTCGCTTATGTTCCTTTTGTAAAAATTACGATCTCTATCCAAAATTGGTATGCAGTGCTAATCACCGTACATTTAATTTTATTACACCGTATTTTGTAATTGTATAATGTTATTGTAATATGGGAGAGTAACGTTATGTAATTCTGTTTAAGATGCATCTGTACTTTTTCAGAAAGGCCTTTGATATAAAAAAATCTAAAATGCGTTACTTTAGAATTGACGGCACACCATTAGCTAATGTACGAATAGTACGCTCTATGGGGTAGTTTAAGTAATTCTTAAGAATAATAATGTTGCAAACTAGAGGTTTAAGTAATTCCAGTGTGACAGTCTTTAATTAAAAACACTATTTTTGTACTCAACAAAAAAAAACGCAAATACAATCCGTTTTTATAGTCCAGTATTAACCAGAAACACTTTACTATAGCTCACTATTATCGCTTTACTCTTTTAACTTACTTATAATAATCGTTTAAGAATTAGACTGACTCAACCGTGTTTTTTTTTTGGGGGGGGGGGGGGAGGGGAGCAACCCCGTGGGCGAAAAATTTTCTCGGCAAGCCGCCGCACAACCCCGCACTGCTGTCCGGTTGCCTATAAATCTCCGATCTGCTGCCGGCAGTCTTCTCTGGAGCACGCTCTTTCCTATTTTCAACATATCTCACAGCTTGGCTGGTTAGCTTTTTATGATAAGCATTTTAAACATATCTTGCGGGAGATGTGGTGCTTGCTTCTCAAGGCAGTTTTTTGCCTCCTGCGGGCTTTGGTTCAGTACCGCAGCTGTGCGGGGCTGTCCGGCATCTTGCCGTGAAGATTTTTCGCCCCGGGGGTCGCTCCCCTCCAACCTGCCGTGAGCCCTACCTTTATATATCTAAAGCTTATCTAGATCTAGGAAAAGATCTAACAACCAAAGAATTCTGCGAAACGTTTAAATACCGCTCGAGTAAACAAGGTAATAAATCACGCTGGGCTGCGAAGCGTGACAGGTCCAACAGACGCTCGGAAACAATCTCGAAGCCGCCTGATGCCGATTCTTAATGATTGTCCCGTGGGACCATTTACTTAAAGACGTTATCACCATGGAATTCAGCAGAGGAATAAAGATTTTTTATTGTTGATATTTTGTGTCTTGTGGAATGGAAAGACGCGTAATTTAGTACCCTACCACATGTAGACTTCAAATACCAATTGGTATTTCTTTGATCTACATTTCGCGTCGCAAGTGAACGGTTGTTTCCGATTTCCATTTAAAATTTAATTTTGTGAAATGGTGATAAAACTTGTAAGTACGGGGTGTTCATTATAAAACTGCATCTACCAGGCTATGAAGTTTTGACAGAAAAGGATGACATAATTAAAATAAATGGACTTTTGTTTCTTCATCCTTTTCCTTTGACATTTCACAGCCAACTAGATGAAGTTTTATAGTGAACACCCCGTATTTAGTATGTGTTGTAACGAAGTTACTAATTTTCTTTATCAGTTCTAGGGGATGACAAATAAATTGTGAGATAAAACTAAACGTGAACTGTATTTCGGAACGTAAATAATCCGGTGTCAAGTTAAACATACGAGGTTAACAGTTTTTGGTTAATAGGAGATGCTAATATCTAATGTAAAGTATTTTCGGTGAACCTCGTATGAAACTAACACCTTTGATCTCGGGACCTGCACTTGGATCCCAGGGGAGAGTTGAAGGGTATTGTTGTTCAGCTATAAAAGACGGCCGCATGACAGTTTTCAGGGATTCTGGCTCCGACTCTTAAAGAGTCAAGATCTAAATTTAAAAAACAGTAGAAGGGATTCGATCGCCAGCAGTCCTCGAATCAACATCTGGTAAACTACCGAACCGATAACAAAAGAGCCCCAATTTGAGATCCAAAATTGTAAGCCAAATAATACTGTATACACTCACCTTCATTCACCACTCTGGGCTTTGGTGTTTACTGGGCCCCTTTTCTCTTTCTGGCTTTGGTGTTTACTGGGCCCCTTTTTCTCTTTCTGGCTTTGGTGTTTACTGGGCCCCTTTTCTCTTTCTGGCTTTGGTGTTTACTGGGCCCCTTTTTCTCTTTCTGGCTTTGGTGTTTACTGGGCCCCTTTTCTCTTTCTGGCTTTGGTGTTTACTGGGCCCCTTTTTCTCTTTCTGGCTTTGGTGTTTACTGGGCCCCTTTTTCTCTTTCTGGCTTTGGTGTTTACTGGGCCCCTTTTCTCTTTCTGGCTTTGGTGTTTACTGAGCCCCTTTGTATTCTAGGCCCTGGTGCTTACTGGGCCCCTTCTATTCTTTCGTCTAAGTGTTTACTGGACCTCTTTCTATAGTCTTTCAAGCCCTGGTGATTATTGGGCCCCATTTTATACGAACATTAACCTCACATAACACTTACCGACTGCTAAATATCAGCTCATATTTTACTGAACCCCAAATCTGAACCTCTCGATAAACCGTAGATGTGCCCGTAAATTTCGTTCCATTGGCGGCCAGTAGTGGATCTATAAATTACTTCGCTGTTTTAAAAGTTTAGTTTCATATTACCGTACTCACTGTATTTGGTGATTTTTATTAAATTGGTATTTATTACGTACCACTAGTTGCATTATTCTTTTGGGCTCTAAACTCAATAGCGGAACCCCGAATTCTGGACATTATTTCTCCACTGTCTAAAAGCATATCCGAAAGGCATTTGTGGCCCCTCTACCACTTATAGGGGGTGGCGCCCGAGATATATTTGGAAATTGCTTAGGACGTCAAAATATAACATCTCCAAAGTAACACGGTTACAGTGTTGTAGAGCATTTTTAAGTCATAATAGTAATGTGTCAACTGTAACAGACGTATGTTGAGCTGCATGCTTTTGGGGGTCAGCTGGGTTGTGTCGTGACACTTGACTGTGATGACACGACCCGGCGGGTGGTTGTTGTCATGCGGGTTGTAGATGAGCGGCATGCTTGGCCAGTATTAGAAATCCATTTTGTTGTAATAAATGTGAATTATTCATCGAGCTATTATTAATGATCCCAGAGTATAACTTAATGAAATGAAGTATATTTAGTATGCATAACCAGGCTTGCTGAATTAACCATAACTCTCCCATCCAGATATTGGTGATAACTCCATTAAATTTAAAGTAACTCAAGTCGAAAAGAAATTCAATGATTTCATAGAATGAACCACACCACATCTCTGTATATGCATATATACAGGGTGTCTTTTTTAAGTGCGTGCAGTATTGCTATCTCCGAAACGTCTGTAGTTACAAGGTCGGTTAAATTAGCAAAAAGTTGTCTTTTGTGACGACTTTTTAGAAAACCTTTACGGTGTTGCCATATTCAAAAACTATTGGTGACCCAAAAAAAGTTTAAATTACTACAAGTTTCACTACACTCCCAGAAGACATCTGATCCCAGTATAAAGTTTTTTTTTAAATACGGACCTGGATTTTTTTTTCATTATTTTAGAGTTTTTTTTATTCTTAATATAACGGCTATTACATAAATAGGGTGTTAAACATTTCGACCAATTAAATCCATCATCAAAATATTAGATCTGAGTTAAAATATTGTTAATATTTTTTACATTTTTTTACATATTTCAGAAATCACTCAAAATGTGGCAACGTTGTAAAAGTTTTCTAAACAGGCTCTACAGAAGTCAACTTTTTGCTAATTTATCCGTCTTCGTAACTGCAGCCGCTTCGGAGATAGTAATACTGCACGCACTTAAAAAAGACGCCCTATATATGTCTATATTTTCTTTTCAATCTTTATCTTATTTTCAATCTTATCTTTCGACACAATATCAAGAAAGGATTACAGAATAACCCTGATACATTAACGAACGGATAAAAAATTCTATTTATTATTTATATTAAAATTTTAATTTGTAGAGATTTTGTTTAATATTGCATGGACAAACGTCGCCAACGTATGAGAAAACGAATCCTCACAGAACACTTGTTGATGTGTTTTAAATAGTCATAAAGTTTGAGAAACACTCTTGTTATAAACCTTTAGAGCCTCGGATTTAGCCTCATCAAATAGAATTTTATCAGTAAGTGTTTTACTGGCATATTAGCATGATTTTGGAAACGGGGGTCCGCAGGCAAAACCTTATAAATGTCATCTCTTAACAATGTGTTCATTCCGATGAAATGCTCGTGCATTACCATCAGGGAGTTTCCTATGTCAGACCACATAATTATTAATTGCGGATGAGACTTTACGAATGACTGTGTTCTTCTATAATTACTCTTTTTGTCTCCTCATTTTAACCAAGATGATAGATAATTCGTGGGATGAGTAGATATGGTAAGAAAAACATTAATTTAGCTGTGGTGCGACGTTTCGCGTCAAAAGGAACACTGGCCAACAAAAACCTCATCAAATTTACACAAAAATTTTAGGCCCTTTCAAAGATCTTGAATATAACTAACAACAGTATGTTAATACAACCCACTTTGTAAATAAATTATTTCTTCCACTACTAGCTTTAATACGGACCGCTAAAGGCCAACAGAATGACTGTAAAGTGGGTTTTCTCGTTTTGCTTATAAAACAATTGAACATAAGCGGTCTATAATGACAACGTTATGGCCGATTATCTCCCTAGGGAGATAAAGCTGTCAGTTGTCAGGCGCATTCGGCGTCGTGATATCGTCATACGGCGATTTTGTTCATCGGTTGCCACGGTAACGAAGCCTCCATATGGATTGGAGACGCTCCTGTTCTTAGTAATAAAATATGCGGAGCACTATCTTACTAATCTAGGTAATTTTCTGTTGTAGATTTATCGAGTCTAGTAGTGGAAAAAATCGTATATACACCGCGGTTGTGAACTACTTATCCCCCCACGTCTTAGCTCTTGATAGAATATGACGATAGAAGTTCGGGTCATAATAATGTACTTCACAACCTTAGTATATAATATACTATTATGTGGAAACGCATGTGGGAGAGTCCGGAGAGTTAAGAATATATTCTATCAAATCGCATTAATTGTTAATTATCAACTATTTCAAGTATTTCGTATCTTGTATTTATTAAGGACATTTGAATAAAAATGGCTCAATCCCTAGCGTATCAGGTCTCAAATTAACGGTCGTTGTTTAGTTTAATGTGGATCATTTCGCTTATGTTACGTTTGAACTAAATAGTTTGCCTCTCTATCTAACACTCTAGAAGAATCATCTAGTAAACACCATATCTAGGGATGACCTATATCCAGCCTATATCTAGTGAGACTCCCGCTTTGAAAAGGGGGGTTTTGGATTGGAGTCTGATTTTTGGGTACGTGGATTCGAATTGGTAGGGAGACACTGTTCATTGAAAGTGACCAGAAAACTTGTTTATGTCTCGAGCTCTTCTTTTTCTGTGTCTTAAATAGTAAAAAATAACGTTCTGTGGTTCAGAAAAGATTCGCTGTGTTTTTTCAAGCCTATATTCCAGAGGGATGGTGTTAATTTTGCATAACACCCTACACACATGATTTTTGTACATGTGTGTACCACAAAACAATATCAGTTCTTCATCTCTTATGAGCCCATAAATCGGAATTTTTTCAGGTAGAGTTCGACTGGAAAGTTCCTTATTTAGGTTAATATAATAGTGTTACCATAGTGAAAACAGAGAAAGATTAAATTTCACAAGTAGTTATAACATTAATATACAAGGTAGTCATCAAATATTACTTAACAAAACGGCGGTCTGTGCATCTTCTCCCGGGGGAAATTTCATGGAAGCTCGGTTTAATGTAGCATCTAGTCATGAACGTTAAAGTTTTACAAGCATGTCCGCAATTGGATTGTACCGTTTATTATTTGCCAACATCGTGACCTTAATACTGCACAGATTTGATGACAGGGATTTTTGTCGCTAAGAAGTGTTGGAGCGTAATTTTCTTTGCTTTTATGGATTCCATATAATGTAGTAGTAAAGCGATATTAGGTTGTAGTGAAATTATATGATATGTGCTATAACACTATCCTACCTAAAATTGTATAGTCTGAATTCTGAAATAATTAACAATGATAAAGCAAAACACAAACGGACACACAGCTACATTAATCAGGATAGAATAGTTTATTTAGATTACCCACCTGTCTAATATTAATGTTTAAAGCCGGCTCGCAAACCGGTGGTTGCTTGTAGGAATATTTCATGGCAACAGCTTTGATTTATATAGCCAAATATATGGATAAAATAGAAATATTCTGCCGTCAACTACCATTATACTCCAGCTGCAGCAAATACATGTTTATGGAGCCAAACGATTTATCATAATATACTCCCGGGCAGAACGGGTACACAGCTGGACAAGACGGCCCTTGCTTCGGAGACGATCGCCATTTTAATTCACTCATAAATTGAGAAATTATTATTCGGAAATGAAAAATAAATGTTTTAAAGTTCCCGTGAATGGAAAGGGGTATAGCGAGGTGAGGACAGTAAATAAAAAAATTCTATTTTATGTAGAAGGTAGGCCGACGAGTATAATAGCATGGCGTTCGTAAGCCTTATAAATATAAAATGCAAAATTATGGCATTAAGTATAAAATTAAATGTTTAGGGCAAATATAAAGTGTAAAAATCGCCTTGTATTTATGAATCAGATAGTTGTACTGAACATTGAGCCTCTGGGTGTCTGTGTTCAATCACGTAATGAAACATTGATCATTTCGCTTATGTTCCTTTTGTAAAAATTACGATCTCTATCCAAAATTGGTATGCAGTGCTAATCACCGTACATTTAATTTTATTACACCGTATTTTGTAATTGTATAATGTTATTGTAATATGGGAGAGTAACGTTATGTAATTCTGTTTAAGATGCATCTGTACTTTTTCAGAAAGGCCTTTGATATAAAAAAATCTAAAATGCGTTACTTTAGAATTGACGGCACACCATTAGCTAATGTACGAATAGTACGCTCTATGGGGTAGTTTAAGTAATTCTTAAGAATAATAATGTTGCAAACTAGAGGTTTAAGTAATTCCAGTGTGACAGTCTTTAATTAAAAACACTATTTTTGTACTCAACAAAAAAAAACGCAAATACAATCCGTTTTTATAGTCCAGTATTAACCAGAAACACTTTACTATAGCTCACTATTATCGCTTTACTCTTTTAACTTACTTATAATAATCGTTTAAGAATTAGACTGACTCAACCGTGTTTTTTTTTTGGGGGGGGGGGGGGAGGGGAGCAACCCCGTGGGCGAAAAATTTTCTCGGCAAGCCGCCGCACAACCCCGCACTGCTGTCCGGTTGCCTATAAATCTCCGATCTGCTGCCGGCAGTCTTCTCTGGAGCACGCTCTTTCCTATTTTCAACATATCTCACAGCTTGGCTGGTTAGCTTTTTATGATAAGCATTTTAAACATATCTTGCGGGAGATGTGGTGCTTGCTTCTCAAGGCAGTTTTTTGCCTCCTGCGGGCTTTGGTTCAGTACCGCAGCTGTGCGGGGCTGTCCGGCATCTTGCCGTGAAGATTTTTCGCCCCGGGGGTCGCTCCCCTCCAACCTGCCGTGAGCCCTACCTTTATATATCTAAAGCTTATCTAGATCTAGGAAAAGATCTAACAACCAAAGAATTCTGCGAAACGTTTAAATACCGCTCGAGTAAACAAGGTAATAAATCACGCTGGGCTGCGAAGCGTGACAGGTCCAACAGACGCTCGGAAACAATCTCGAAGCCGCCTGATGCCGATTCTTAATGATTGTCCCGTGGGACCATTTACTTAAAGACGTTATCACCATGGAATTCAGCAGAGGAATAAAGATTTTTTATTGTTGATATTTTGTGTCTTGTGGAATGGAAAGACGCGTAATTTAGTACCCTACCACATGTAGACTTCAAATACCAATTGGTATTTCTTTGATCTACATTTCGCGTCGCAAGTGAACGGTTGTTTCCGATTTCCATTTAAAATTTAATTTTGTGAAATGGTGATAAAACTTGTAAGTACGGGGTGTTCATTATAAAACTGCATCTACCAGGCTATGAAGTTTTGACAGAAAAGGATGACATAATTAAAATAAATGGACTTTTGTTTCTTCATCCTTTTCCTTTGACATTTCACAGCCAACTAGATGAAGTTTTATAGTGAACACCCCGTATTTAGTATGTGTTGTAACGAAGTTACTAATTTTCTTTATCAGTTCTAGGGGATGACAAATAAATTGTGAGATAAAACTAAACGTGAACTGTATTTCGGAACGTAAATAATCCGGTGTCAAGTTAAACATACGAGGTTAACAGTTTTTGGTTAATAGGAGATGCTAATATCTAATGTAAAGTATTTTCGGTGAACCTCGTATGAAACTAACACCTTTGATCTCGGGACCTGCACTTGGATCCCAGGGGAGAGTTGAAGGGTATTGTTGTTCAGCTATAAAAGACGGCCGCATGACAGTTTTCAGGGATTCTGGCTCCGACTCTTAAAGAGTCAAGATCTAAATTTAAAAAACAGTAGAAGGGATTCGATCGCCAGCAGTCCTCGAATCAACATCTGGTAAACTACCGAACCGATAACAAAAGAGCCCCAATTTGAGATCCAAAATTGTAAGCCAAATAATACTGTATACACTCACCTTCATTCACCACTCTGGGCTTTGGTGTTTACTGGGCCCCTTTTCTCTTTCTGGCTTTGGTGTTTACTGGGCCCCTTTTTCTCTTTCTGGCTTTGGTGTTTACTGGGCCCCTTTTCTCTTTCTGGCTTTGGTGTTTACTGGGCCCCTTTTTCTCTTTCTGGCTTTGGTGTTTACTGGGCCCCTTTTCTCTTTCTGGCTTTGGTGTTTACTGGGCCCCTTTTTCTCTTTCTGGCTTTGGTGTTTACTGGGCCCCTTTTTCTCTTTCTGGCTTTGGTGTTTACTGGGCCCCTTTTCTCTTTCTGGCTTTGGTGTTTACTGAGCCCCTTTGTATTCTAGGCCCTGGTGCTTACTGGGCCCCTTCTATTCTTTCGTCTAAGTGTTTACTGGACCTCTTTCTATAGTCTTTCAAGCCCTGGTGATTATTGGGCCCCATTTTATACGAACATTAACCTCACATAACACTTACCGACTGCTAAATATCAGCTCATATTTTACTGAACCCCAAATCTGAACCTCTCGATAAACCGTAGATGTGCCCGTAAATTTCGTTCCATTGGCGGCCAGTAGTGGATCTATAAATTACTTCGCTGTTTTAAAAGTTTAGTTTCATATTACCGTACTCACTGTATTTGGTGATTTTTATTAAATTGGTATTTATTACGTACCACTAGTTGCATTATTCTTTTGGGCTCTAAACTCAATAGCGGAACCCCGAATTCTGGACATTATTTCTCCACTGTCTAAAAGCATATCCGAAAGGCATTTGTGGCCCCTCTACCACTTATAGGGGGTGGCGCCCGAGATATATTTGGAAATTGCTTAGGACGTCAAAATATAACATCTCCAAAGTAACACGGTTACAGTGTTGTAGAGCATTTTTAAGTCATAATAGTAATGTGTCAACTGTAACAGACGTATGTTGAGCTGCATGCTTTTGGGGGTCAGCTGGGTTGTGTCGTGACACTTGACTGTGATGACACGACCCGGCGGGTGGTTGTTGTCATGCGGGTTGTAGATGAGCGGCATGCTTGGCCAGTATTAGAAATCCATTTTGTTGTAATAAATGTGAATTATTCATCGAGCTATTATTAATGATCCCAGAGTATAACTTAATGAAATGAAGTATATTTAGTATGCATAACCAGGCTTGCTGAATTAACCATAACTCTCCCATCCAGATATTGGTGATAACTCCATTAAATTTAAAGTAACTCAAGTCGAAAAGAAATTCAATGATTTCATAGAATGAACCACACCACATCTCTGTATATGCATATATACAGGGTGTCTTTTTTAAGTGCGTGCAGTATTGCTATCTCCGAAACGTCTGTAGTTACAAGGTCGGTTAAATTAGCAAAAAGTTGTCTTTTGTGACGACTTTTTAGAAAACCTTTACGGTGTTGCCATATTCAAAAACTATTGGTGACCCAAAAAAAGTTTAAATTACTACAAGTTTCACTACACTCCCAGAAGACATCTGATCCCAGTATAAAGTTTTTTTTTAAATACGGACCTGGATTTTTTTTTCATTATTTTAGAGTTTTTTTTATTCTTAATATAACGGCTATTACATAAATAGGGTGTTAAACATTTCGACCAATTAAATCCATCATCAAAATATTAGATCTGAGTTAAAATATTGTTAATATTTTTTACATTTTTTTACATATTTCAGAAATCACTCAAAATGTGGCAACGTTGTAAAAGTTTTCTAAACAGGCTCTACAGAAGTCAACTTTTTGCTAATTTATCCGTCTTCGTAACTGCAGCCGCTTCGGAGATAGTAATACTGCACGCACTTAAAAAAGACGCCCTATATATGTCTATATTTTCTTTTCAATCTTTATCTTATTTTCAATCTTATCTTTCGACACAATATCAAGAAAGGATTACAGAATAACCCTGATACATTAACGAACGGATAAAAAATTCTATTTATTATTTATATTAAAATTTTAATTTGTAGAGATTTTGTTTAATATTGCATGGACAAACGTCGCCAACGTATGAGAAAACGAATCCTCACAGAACACTTGTTGATGTGTTTTAAATAGTCATAAAGTTTGAGAAACACTCTTGTTATAAACCTTTAGAGCCTCGGATTTAGCCTCATCAAATAGAATTTTATCAGTAAGTGTTTTACTGGCATATTAGCACGATTTTGGAAACGGGGGTCCGCAGGCAAAACCTTATAAATGTCATCTCTTAACAATGTGTTCATTCCGATGAAATGCTCGTGCATTACCATCAGGGAGTTTCCTATGTCAGACCACATAATTATTAATTGCGGATGAGACTTTACGAATGACTGTGTTCTTCTATAATTACTCTTTTTGTCTCCTCATTTTAACCAAGATGATAGATAATTCGTGGGATGAGTAGATATGGTAAGAAAAACATTAATTTAGCTGTGGTGCGACGTTTCGCGTCAAAAGGAACACTGGCCAACAAAAACCTCATCAAATTTACACAAAAATTTTAGGCCCTTTCAAAGATCTTGAATATAACTAACAACAGTATGTTAATACAACCCACTTTGTAAATAAATTATTTCTTCCACTACTAGCTTTAATACGGACCGCTAAAGGCCAACAGAATGACTGTAAAGTGGGTTTTCTCGTTTTGCTTATAAAACAATTGAACATAAGCGGTCTATAATGACAACGTTATGGCCGATTATCTCCCTAGGGAGATAAAGCTGTCAGTTGTCAGGCGCATTCGGCGTCGTGATATCGTCATACGGCGATTTTGTTCATCGGTTGCCACGGTAACGAAGCCTCCATATGGATTGGAGACGCTCCTGTTCTTAGTAATAAAATATGCGGAGCACTATCTTACTAATCTAGGTAATTTTCTGTTGTAGATTTATCGAGTCTAGTAGTGGAAAAAATCGTATATACACCGCGGTTGTGAACTACTTATCCCCCCACGTCTTAGCTCTTGATAGAATATGACGATAGAAGTTCGGGTCATAATAATGTACTTCACAACCTTAGTATATAATATACTATTATGTGGAAACGCATGTGGGAGAGTCCGGAGAGTTAAGAATATATTCTATCAAATCGCATTAATTGTTAATTATCAACTATTTCAAGTATTTCGTATCTTGTATTTATTAAGGACATTTGAATAAAAATGGCTCAATCCCTAGCGTATCAGGTCTCAAATTAACGGTCGTTGTTTAGTTTAATGTGGATCATTTCGCTTATGTTACGTTTGAACTAAATAGTTTGCCTCTCTATCTAACACTCTAGAAGAATCATAATCAAAAATGTATTTTTTCTACAAACGTCAAATAATGACGCATTTTACGCTTTCATTAGACAAACGAAAACCTAATCTTTTTTGAGGATCAGAATGTGAGTTTACATTTCCGCGCGTTGCCCAGGACAGCAAGCGAAAAAGATTTTTTCGCTTGCTGTCAATAGCAACTACCACCACTCAACCAATTATTAAAAACGTCATTGTCACTTTGATTTAAATTTTCAGATTGTGTTTTCACAACACACAACTTACAACTTTTTTGCTCAGAGAGTGAAGTTTGCCGCTCGACGCGAAGCGGAGAGCGGCAATCACTCGAGAGCAAAAAATTTACTTTTTGCTCGTAATGCATACAACGTTTTTTCTGCAAACGATCAATTTCAAATAATGTGAATAGCAACTGTGCATAACTGAAGTCACAATCTGAAAATTTAAATCAAACTGACAATGACGTTTTAAATATTTGGTTGAGTGGTGGTAGTTGCTATTGACAGCAAGCGATAAAATCTTTTTCGCTTGCTGTCCTGGGCAACGCGCGGAAAAGTAAACTCACATTCTGATCCTCAAAAATGGTTAGGTTTTCGTTTGTCTAATGAAAGCGTAAAATGCGTCATTATTTGACGTTTGTAGAAAAAATATATTACATGACATGAGAAGCGATAGATTATCTCAGATTTTTAAGACAGTAATATGGCATTCTTAATACGTGTTAAAATTTGACGTGTAGACTAGACAGCAGTCCAGTATAATACTGCTTTTTTGTGGGATATGGGTTTGTTCGTCTTCAGCCTACCAGTTCATAACCAATTAGCAACCAATTCAGAACATTAAGACTTTGACATATTTTGTGTCCAAAAAACGCAATATTATTAAGGCTTTCTACTTCCATGGTAAATTTTAGATTTTAGATTAATTCACTGTTGCTAACATTTGGAATACCCATAACATCTAAGCTAGATCATATTTGTGTTTTTATGGTCTCTGCCGGTTCTTAGCGAACCATCTGTGTCCAAAAATGTAATATTGTGAAAGCTCTCTACCTCCATGTTAATTTCAGATTTATTCGATTTTAGATTTAAGATTGATTCGAATAGATTTAATTCGATCTGTCTAACATTTGGAATATGTATAATATCTGAGGCATGTGTTGATATGTATGTTTATGGTTTTTTGACAGTATAATTTACACGCTATGTTTAATATAATATTATAGCGCTTGACAAAGTGACAATTCCGTCATGAAGCGTCGCAACACAGTTAAGTCAGTATTTTTTGTTACTATATCTCCTCAATAAAATCTGAATTTATGACACTTCATACGTTAGAATTCTTTATGCAGTGTACACGATTAGTAACAATAGCATATTGTGCAACTTGTATCGAAAATTGAACTTTTCACACAAGTATGAAGGTTTGGGCACGAGCCGTAGGCGAGTGATACTACGTCACAAGAGTGTAAAGAGTGATTTTCGTACGTTTTGCACACTATACTTTTCCTATGACTGCGATTTTGCTTCATAAATAATCATTCTAGGTATTATAAAATATATGCAAAGCGCATATTATAAAATATATGCAAAATGGACTTTGCACGCTTCTGTATGAGAAAGTGCGCAATGTTCACTTTGCATACTCTTTTTGCAATATGGGATTTTTAACGGTAGTTAGTAGTGCACATTTGTTCATTTTCGAGACAGTCGTAGAAAATAGTATATTATGCAAATCGTGTCGAAAATTGCTTTTTTCACACGAGTGTGACGAGTTGGACATGAGCCACTGTGAATGAACTAGTACAATATACAGGGTGTCCCGAAATTAGGTGAGGTCCCAAACTTAAACGGTAGATTCTTGAGGCCAAAATAATACTGGTTTGCCTAATAAACATATATAGAGAAATGCGTCCTACCCCCGATAACGGAGCTATGTCCCTTTAAACAGAGGTGGCCAAACCAAAATTTTTTTTTATTTATTTTTATATAAGTTTCAAAATTATAGATTTTTCTCTTAAAAAAGGGTACTCTTTGATTATGCCCGGTTTAATACTAGTAGATTATGTCACTAGGAGTAAAAGCGTTTTTTTTTTCGTGCTGAGCCCAGAGAATGACGGCCGAAGCGAAGCTGAGGCCTGCAACTGGGCGAAGCACAAAAAGACCTTTTACTCCGAGTAACATATACTATTTTTTTTTCAAGCATGCAAGAAATAATAAATCTATTTCAGAGTGATTCAGTTTTGCAATTTTCTCTCATCCTTTTTAAGCGGGTCTAGGTACTTGCCCAATTAGTGATGTATATTATTTATAAAATAAATAGAATGTGTTAGAACCGTGGTTTTCAATGTTCAATGGTTTTAATGGTATTAAATCATAACCATTGCTTTAGGGGGTTTAGGTAAATTATGGTAAACTAAAAATTTGTAGCATTATTATCAATACAAAATTATTAAAAATCACATTGACAGATAAATGTGATGACGCACATGACATTTAACAGACGAACTCAGAATTCGAGAACCTATACGATTTCGACTAATAACGGTTTGGGAGGTGCTCTCGAGCGCTCTGAGAGTATTCCTATCCTTTGATTTTTTTCAGTAAGAATGTAAAGATGGCAATACACTCAGATCATTCTATCTGATGTCATCTAGTGTTCAAATAATTTTGGTGAATGAAAATCGTTTATATATGCGCCACCATGACAGTAGTGGTGAGTTTTGACTTTACTTTTACCTCCTAGGACTTTTTGGCTACTTTTTTGGTCTCAGGATTAGAAAGCCCACTTTAGGTATGCGTATGGAGAAAACAAATGACGCACTTTTAGTCCGCTTGAAAAAAAATAATTTTACTTCATACTGTATCATTTAGGACACTTTTGCATTTGATTTTAGTCCGCTAAATAGCTTTTTACAGTACCCTAATAAAACTTTACGGTATTATCATCTCCAATTGAATGGATTCCCACTCTTTGAGCAATGCACCTGCCTTAACGATATCCCATAAGGAAAAACTGATGGTTTATATCCCTCGGTCGCATTGCTACATCCTTTCTATATAACGCCATGAAATTTTGCTCGGTTCCATTTATAACCGTAAATACTCTTCTCTGGTTGGGTTTCGTTTTAGGTATCGTAACTACCAGTTGGGTACCAGTATCCTCAATATCTTTTCGAGTTATTGAGTGGACTTCTTCTCGATGGCACCCACCCGCTATTTCAGGTAAAGCCACAACATAAAAATTCTCAATATGACACTGGTGAATTTTTTTTCTGTACTATCTTACTTTCATCAGAACTATTCTTTATGAGAGGCTTCTAACATGAATCGGCTCACTTGTTCTCGAGTCAACGTTTTCAATTTAATCGGCTGACAACTAACTGACTGTTATTTTGAGAAAAGACCTCAGCTTAAGAAAGGTAGTTTTATCTATATTTTCGTTGACTAGCATCATTGCTTTCACCATAGACAATTTCGACCAGAGAGACGAACTTTCGTATTTAGTTGATTAAAAAATATATCGTAATTATCATCAAATTAAGTAGTTTAAAGAGAAAACATTTGCGGAATATTCACATTTGTACCAAAAAATATTAAAAAAGTAATGTATATTTAATAGGATCCTGTACCAACGAAAACAAAACAATAGCTTGCAGTACAAAATAATTGTAATATAATATTTTATTTATTTTTGTCATTTGTCCGCTAACCTACAAAAAAGCAAATATTGCGTTGCAATATTTGCATTTTTTTGCAACGTTGCAAAATGTAAAGAGTAATGAATAAAATAAAGAACTAATGTGGACTAACGTAATTTCAACTAACCAAAACAAATAAAAAAAATTTAGCCTAACCTGAAGAAAGACAGAACTGATATAACATGAAATAATATAACAAAAGACAAAGCAAAACTAAACTAACTGCCACAAGGTCTAGATGCAGTCCCATGGCCCGCCGTAAAGGACAAGTAAATCTGAACTAACCAAACCAAAGGAAAAACATTACTGAACTCGCCTAAATAAAGGAAAAACAGAACTGAACTAACCTGAACTAACCAAAGGCAAAGCAAAAGTGAACTAACCTAACTAACAGAGCCTACACTTATATGCAGCAATCAACATGATCCGTAATAGCCCTAAAGAGCTGTTGCGACAAAAAACAGACGCGGCCCTAACAGGCAGCTCTAAAAGACAACTAGTAGCCCTTAGGGCCACTACAGAGCCACATAGACGCTACTGCTCTGTAGCGCTACAACTCATCAATTCCTATTTTGGCAGGAATTAATGACTCTTGATTCATTACGTTTTGCTGTTTTATTTTCGAGCAAATTAATACATGTGAAGGCACCTAGTGTCATAATAACAAACAAAAATTGCATGCGTTTCTAGAGAAACCATTTCATCGCAAAGCATGCATTTTACCATGAATTGAATTCCACAATATTCGCCAGACATAAAATGAATTATTAATTTCTCATGTTTTATGTTTCTCAAAGGTATGAAATAAAATATTGTGCGTCATATGTCAGTCATATGCGTCATATGAGCATTGCAAAAATGCATTTTTGCAATGCTCGTTTCGAAATTCCAGACTCGGCTGTCGCCTCGTCCTCCGGAAACATCTTACTCGTGCTGTAAAAATGTATCTACGGGACTTATAATGTATTTCACCTAATACAGGACATTAACACCTAATTTCTGTATTATTGATAGCTTTTTCGATGGCGTGTCAAAGTTCAGTTAGTGGCTGCTGTTTTAACTGAAGGACTTGAACGTTTGAGATAAGGAACTTTGTATAGGTGTTTGTGACATTAAAGTAGTTTGTGTTCCTATTGCATATAACAGAAATAAATTTAAATATTATAAAGTAGGCTAATGCACACGTATTTGACTTTTGTTTTAAAATGTTTCTTCCTTTGTATGATTTTGTATGATTTTAGAAATTTTTAAATAATTTTTATTATCAACCTATGGGTTGTCTTGCCTCTCTGTCATTGACGCTTCCTTTTCATGAATGTTTAAGTTCATTGGTGAAGCATTACTTTTTATCCTGATGATGATCCGAAATACGAGTCGAAACGTTGCTTCATAAATAGTTTGATAAATAAAAACAGTCCCCTATTCCCTAAGATATTTCACTCTAGTATTGTAGTACGAGGAACGATATCCCTGCACCGATTTGATATTAGATTTATAAATATTTACTATGAAAAAATAACAGGACTTAATTTTGGATCTCGAAGAACAGTTCACCCTAGGTCAAGACATCAGCACTATCAAACTGTCTCAGAACCTCTCATTTACAACTATGATATTAACAGGTAGAAATATATACCACCTGACACAATGTAGCAAGTAAAGTTTCAGATTTTTTTTTTTTTTTGTTATAACCATCTACCTTCAAACTAGATAGACTCAGTGAGTCAATCATAAATTGTCAGGTCAGGTTTGTTTGTTTACTTCCAACATGCATATGGATAACAGCGGGCGCGCGTAGCGAGGGGAATGAAAAAAATGCCGCCGAGTCGAGTGAAAAAATGATACATGCACTTACCTATGATACGAAAGATTTCTGTCCCACTTTTATAACTAGAAGTCTTACATATCCCACAATATCTCACCATAATGATAAAATCTTTAATAAACCACCAAAAAATAGCACAAAACGTTCTCAAGCACTGCCTCAACTTCAGACACAAAGGAAACGTTTTGAAGTTTTGTGGTTGACATCAGTTCAATAAGGTTGACACACACATTGAATGGGTTTCGTGCACATGACGTCATTTTTCCAGAATTTTAGTGAATATAACCTCTTTAATAATTAATTATATAATGTTTGCAATAAAATTGGTCTTTTTGCATTAATTTTAAATCGTACTAAGGCGTTTTTGGGGGATCCGAACTTTAAATTTAGTAATGTTGATGCAGAAGCACACAAATACAATATATTTTTTGTTTTCAACCAATGTCCTCACGTGCCGCACGAAACCCATTGACAGCACTGTTGCCAATTCGTCAATTTAGAAAATTTTCTACCTTTCATTTGGCTACACAACATATAACATATGGGTTGTGTAGTTGGACCTAAGAGCGGGCAACATCGCACCGAACCTTTAGAAATGATGACAAAGTCAGGACAAAATTTTGTAAATAAAGGACTAATTAATTCTTCCTCTGTGGTTAAAACGTTGTTCAAGGTAGATCTTCAATTACTCCACGTAACTAATAGTAGTGGCCTCTATTGAGTATTATTATAATAGCAACAAAGCAATCTTGTCTAGTTTGTCATAACATGTTTTGTTATACCGAGTGTTGCATCGTCGTGCGGGAAATAGCAAATCAGGACACCAAAAACCACAACTAAAGGGACAAGCATTTCAAATAACCCGTTTACAAGTTATTCCCAGTAACTTTTTGAATATTTTGTCTTTCTTGTCGCCCCGTATTTACGTACACCCGTCAAGGTAAGAGTTGGCTATCAAATAAGGTTGTCATTCAGAAATTTACTGTTTTATTATTATTGAAACCTGGACAGGGAAAAAAGTAGCCATAAACTACTGTCCTGAAGAAAAGGTCCCTTTAGTTGTGTTTGTTTAGTGTTCTTCAAAAAATCAAAATAGAATTTTTCTCTAAAATAATTAGGGAAGCCAATAATAGACCCTAACGAAATTTACATGGGATTCCCTATGTCCCGCACGACGATACAACACCCCGTATATTAGGTACTTAAGAGCGTTATAAATAAAAATAGAGTAAAATTCTCGTAAATAAATCACTTAATTTTGAACATAGCAGCAACTCAAACGAGGGTATTTCGTTATCGCTTGCATCATTAAATTTTCATTTGCCCCGTCATAAATCCACCTGCTAAGCTAAACCTAAATGTTCAGTGACACTGAAATGCGAATGTTTCATCGCATCAGTTGGCTTTTAACGCACGGTGAAGTAATTTGAGAATTTCATATCCAACGAGAGAGTGTATGCGATAATATCCATGGACATACACACACACACACACACACGGAGAGATAACAGGAGTCGTTTTCAACATCATTATTTTTATTGTGTTCACTTTTTTTGAAGCGCACATATATTTGCACCTCAGAATTTAGTAGACTAAAATTTGATATTGTTTTGTAGGACTAATCTCATCGGACCAAGACAAATTCTTAGTTTAGGATATTAAACTTTAGGTAGCACAAATTCACATAACTTTTCACCTTCATCTTTCAGCCTGCTATTTCGGGTTTTAGAAGTCAAGAATAACGATCAATTCGAGGCTTTGTCACAGACGAACCGTCTCAAAATTATTACCTTTTTAATCCATTACTTATGTTGCGTTTTTTAAAATAAAAATCACGTTTGGAAAACCGTGTATGACTTTAGGAGTGCCGTGTCTACTACGTATAAATTTAAGGGAACAAAATCCCGAAAAAAGGCAAGCAGGCAAAATTTTAGCCACCCGCATATGTGTAGTCTGTGTAAAATTGTTTCATGGTTCTTGTGCTGAGAGAAACTGGTCCGAGAGAGTGATATTTATCAAAACGCGTGTTGAGAACAAACACGAAACTGGCGAAAATAATGAGATCGGTAGGGACACCGAAATGGAGTACCTTAAGCTACTGTTTAAAAAAGTGAAGGAACAAGATCAGGCATTAATTGAAACTAATGATCTTCTGCGAGAAAAGGTGAAAATGTTAGCGTTAGACCTCTTAAGCAATTTCAGCATAATGCAGCAATAACCAAACAAGACCATAGCAAAAGTCTTACTTACAGTGACGGGATATCCTGCCAACCTCAAGAACAAAGCAAAACCTATAAACTAGACAGATGAGGAGTCAATTGGATCACAAGAACGGAGATGATTAGAAAATTGGTCCTTCAGAAAAAAAACTGTAAAAAAATAAGAAAAAACACAGGAATGGGTGAATTGAGTCTGAAAAGTGAATTTGTGGTCTAGAGTCAAGAACTCAATAAACGAGTGTATATTAAAATAGCGATGACGATATTGAGACTAAACTGTGTATAATAAAAAATCCCATGTTCAAATGTGTTATTATTGTAGTGAAACCTTCCCTAGAGGTGTTGATCTATGGGGAGGACTTCTTGCCAATTATAGTGAGGTTTGAGCTTGCTTTTGGAATAATTTTTTTAGATACAAACGTCCAACTTTCACTTAGAAGTGAACACAAAAATGTCCTGTAACCTATTGCTACCAAAGTAATTCAAAACATAAACAGTTAAGAGAGAATAATAGAAGCTTTAGTATATACAATGCAAAATGTCAACACTAAAGTAGCAGAGCTCGATGGGGAGGTTGGTCTCCGAATATAATTACTATTACTGAAAATTGTGGTAGAGGAATTGATAAAACCTCAGTTAATCTATCGAATTGTGTGTTGTCGAGTCACTTTACTCAATTAAATTTTAGATAAGAAGGAGCTACCATTGATCTGGATCAACATTAACATAAATCTTCAAAAGAAATTCGATGCGCCATTCAACCCATTGAAAAATACTTCAAATTTTACATGTCTGAACTTTTGTTACCGACGCTTAAATATTTATTGTCTGCATCTAAATGTCTTCCACTCGTAACGCAAAAGTGTTTTTCGACTGTCTTGAAACATTGCTTGCATTATATATATTTTTGTCCACGACCACTTCATAATATACTGATATTCAGCTTGTTGACAAAAGTTAAATAGGGCTCATATAGCGTCAGAGGGATATATGAGTTGAAACCGCGGGAATAATGATATTATTCCCGCTCGCCATTTAAGTTATATATGTTGCCTTGGCAACCAGTAGGAGTAGGCAACAACGCAATATCAAACGTCGCAGCATAAAAAATGCACTGGTGGCACCGGTTTTGCCGTCAAACGCGAGTGTCACTTTGACATTTCAATAATTTTATTTACACTACCTATAGATTTTGTAATTATTATTAGACAATGGCCGTGGACAAAGTATAGTATTATACTCGCTTTTTATGGCCATTATTCCCACGGGAGACTTGCGCCCCTCGCCTGCGGCTCGTGACGCAAACGTCCCCCTAAGGAAATAATGGCTTTCATAAAAAGCTCGAATAATAATAATCTATTAAACGTATATTAATAGATGGTAATTTTAACTTTAATTTTATAAATTATTCTGATTTAGAAGAAGCTGCATTTTTTTGATGGCTATGGTGTGAAGGCACATGTAAGGGGATGATAAGACGTTCGGTTTTTTTTATGTCTAGTTAAGAAAAAGTTAGTTAGTCACAAACTGTAGCGGTTACTGATGACACTGCAAATAGGGATGGTTCAGAGACTCCAGCAGACTTCGTAACGTTTTTAGCGAATCAATTCATATTGATGAGGTTTCTTGTCCCACGAATGGGACTCATATACATTACACTCTTGCAAAACCAACCAATCTATAAAAGAGAAACAAAACAGAGGAAGAATGTGGATCCCTAAAGAACAATAAAAACCGTTGGTAACTTTAATTGGGGCAGTAATTAGGTGGTACTACGTAAATTAAGAAACTTGAAATGCTGTCTCTCAGCTTTTGGTCTTTTGAAAACTACATCATTTTTTCACTTTTTTAAGCACATAACTGTAAAGCGTATGACCCTTATATTATTATTTCATAACATCGTTATTTATTTCAGATATGTGGAGTCAAAAGCAATCTTAGGTGCTAATAACTAAATCATTTTTAATTTCATTGCAGTTGGTCTAATAGCACATAATTGAAAAGCGCATGACTTTAATTTTTTTAAATACATAACAGCGGAGTACATGACTCTCATTTTGTTATTTGAAAACATCGTTATTTCTTTCAGATATGTGGATTTGTCATTATTGGCATAAGCAACCAAAGACTGCCAGATGACAAGTTCTGCAGATTTTCCAGAGTGAATGCCACGCCATTTTAAATTAATCAATATATATTATTATTTAAATTATTTAAATTAAATATTGCTTATATTCAGTTTGTTGAGAATTTCCTAAATTTCCCATTTAGACAATGTGTTCAGTAGTCTTGGTGGAGCTGCATTTCTCAGCTCGGGGATCATATGGTCATGTATATCAAATCATTACGAACAAAATGTTTATTTTCATTTTCAGGTCAAATTCCCCTCGTAAGCTCACTCTTTTTCAAAAAAGAGATTTTGTTTCTGGTAGAAATCTTATGAAGTGTAAAAACTACATGGATGGGGAATCACAGGAAAACCTTTACTCGTCCGTGGGTCGGAAAATAAATTCAACACATTCTCGAATATATTTTCTTATTACTTCAACTTGGCATTTCCACTAAGTACTCTTCGCTTTAAGGAAGGTAAAACTAGTTGGCATAATACTAAAATACACAACTACTCCAATTATATCAAAGATCCAAATGTGTGATGATAAACTGTCCTGACGCATATAAAAACTATAAGGTTGAAAAGAAAAAATCCTGTGGATACAATGAAACCAAAAAATCCAAACCATTGAAATCCAATAAATAGGGATCCACACGATCCAGTAAAAATTAAATTTTTAAAGCAGTTGTGTCTATACCAAACAATTTTTGTAGTAGCCTGAATGAAGTTTCCGTGTTCGTTGGCACATAATCAATTAATGTTTTCTTGAACAGGTTTTTTCGTTGAATTTGAAGAGGGTAAAAGTGTCAGTGTCAGTGTCATGCCTGCTGACAGTGTCCAAGGTCTATGAAAGACCCAATACCATATTCCATTATTTTCTCCATCTTACATGACTATGGAATTTACCCTGTATATGTCGTCAAAACACGTACGCTAAATGTAGAATTGGAAATAGATAACTGAAATCGGCAATTTGAATGCTGGCCAATAAGATCGCTTCACGTGCTTTTTTTAATCAATACACTCAAACTAATTACTAACTGGTATTTTGAGTCGGAATTGTCTTCAATAAGCTTTAAGATTGTGTTAAATTGAAGTTACGTTGTTGTCAATTTTCAATAAGTGTATCAACGTTTTAAGTGCATTAAGGAGTGAAATAATTCCAAAAAGTCGAAAATAATCTAGAAAAAAATTCGATTATTTATAAAAAAGAGCTCTCCAAAGAAATATTTGCAATATTTTTGAGGTAAGTACGCATACAAAAATAAATATATAAAACAAAAATTCTTGTATTGGCTGTATAGGCTCTATTTGAGGACTGGAATTACTACAAGGTATTCATTCATTATCTGTTAATAATGGTTTGAGTTTAAAAGTGTTACGTACTAAATGCTTTTTGTAGTTTTACTTAATATAGCACAGAGAAATGTGTGAAGCAACAGTGAATGAAAAATAATAATAATTTTGTCCACGACCACTTAATAATATACTGATATTCAGCTTGATGACAAAAGTTAAATAGGACTCATATAGCGTCAGAGGGATATAGGTATGAATTGAAACTGCAGGAATAATATCATTCTTCCCGCTCGCTATTTAAGTTATACATGTTGTCTTGGCAACCAGTAGGAGTAGGCAACAATGCAATATCAAATGCCGCAGCGTAAAAAATGTACTGGTGGCAACGGTTTTGCCGTCAAACGCGAGTGTCACTTTGATCTTTCAATAATTTTATTTACCCTACCTATAGATTTTATAATTTGTAATTATTAGACAATGCCCGTGGACAAAGTATAGTATTATACTCGCTTTTTATGGCTATTATTCCCACGCGAGATTTGCGCCCCTCCCCTGCGTCTCGTGACGCAAACGTCTCCCTAATGGTATTATGAATATTGCTCATGAATAAAACAAATAATACAATAAAATATATAAATACGATCCCAGTAAAACTCAAAGGGGCTGTAACCTTTAAACTTACCAAGGGATTCTGATGAGTAGAACTGCAGGAGCAGCTAGAAAACGCCATTCAACACCTTTCTCTTTATTGGACATAAGCACTGCTGCTGTGATCTCTACTTAAATGCGCTTATTTCTCCTTGATTACTTTTTCAATTTACAACTTGCAATAATTACAGAATAAATTACTGTAGTTCCTTTTTTTTTCTGAGAATGACAATGTACCTAACTATTAAACATAATATAACTATGTTATTTAATTAATATTAAGACCTCATGGTAAAGTTTGTAAAATCGTAATAAAATTTCACTTTTTGAAACGCCCAAATACCTAAAAAGAAATGGGCTCTCGAATTTTGATACCTTAGTATAGAATATTATAAGACGATGAATGACAATAGCTTAGAGTTTCGGATTTGGATGAAAAGTGCCGAAAAATGAAAAAAAGTATGTTATATTCATTTATTGCTTATAACCATTAAACTTAATAGTATATTATACAACAAATATTTGAGTGGCACAAGTTGCTTGAGAGAATAACGCCCGATTCGTTTTTATTCGAAAATTTTTGGAAAAGCCGCATTTTTTAATACATATTTATTTTACTTGAATCTAGTTCGCATCTTTTTTGATATCCGAAATTTTAATGATGAGCGAAGAATTTCAATAACCTGCATACTCTGTGTAAAAGTAAGTATATACATCTTTAAAAAGAACATAAACTCTAACAAAAACATGTTACACCTCATTAAATTTGTAATAAAAAGCGCATTCAATTTCTGTTATTCAAATGTAAGAGCCCTATTTGAAAAACTGAACTTGATAATGCCCCAGAAAAGTCGAAACGTCCCACTAAAAATTAAGTAATGTAGATCAGAAGAGTGCCCACGAGAATATGCAGTTTATTTTGAAATATCGCCTCTTAATTCAGGAAAATATTTTTCTTTAATTTTGAGAAAAAAACGCGATGCAGAACCGTGGAGAAATTTTATATTATTTGTTTTTATTTTCGAAGCTTTTATAAAACTTCCGTAGTCATCCCATCTCTACTTTCGGTTTTTTTAAATTTCTCAAGGATAACGTGCACTATTGTTAATAGCCCATCGGTGCTCATTATCTTAGGACAGTGAATCGCCCGTATTTATAGTTGTGACTTGGCTCCGAGTGAGCCTTAAGTCTGACTTTCACATTTAGTGTCAATTTATAATACATGGACTTATTTAAACCATTTTTGATTAAGCATGGGCTCGTGCTCAAGTTATACGCCCATTTGCCCGTATAAATACGGGCAAATGTAAATAGTGTAACCCGTTTCTTTCGTGGTAACTGCAAAAAAAAACAACAAGTACATTGATTGATTACGAAATTTAGAAGAATGTGCCCATTGAAAGATCCTTACGGACGGATAATATGAATTTCAAAATAACTTAAAAGCATGAAATATTAACAAAAACCATGAAGAATTACCTAATTCGCATGTACAGAAATTTGAATCTTTCCAAGACTTCAAATTCCATGCAAATCAACGAAACAAAAACCTATTCTTCTACGTCGAAACAATGTCAAATAGTGGGGCGGAAACAAAATAAATTTTGCCCTACACATGTTGGTATCAGGTAAGCGCCCTTTAAACTTGCTAATCAAAACGTCTGACGTACATTAATTTCAAAGCGAGTCTTTTGAGAAGCTCGAAATCTTCTAGTTTTATGCATAAATTATTATTATGCAGCGCCACTCGATATTTTTGTTTGATCCATAATATTGGGGTTGCAGCAAATTGGAATTTATCGGTAAAGTTGTCTCTGGTGTTAACTGAAAGTCAGTGATGAGCAGAAATAACTTTGTCAAAGAAATATTGCCATAAAAAAGAAAAAAAAATGCAACGTTGTTGAAAGTAGGTAGTCGATGACCTATATTTCGAAATCATGCTTTGGAGATGTATTTATTTCGCACGACGCAGAGCGACAATTTGACTTAATTTTCTTTGTTATATGCAATAAGCATATACGACAAGTGCTTGTAACACAAATATCTAAAAAACGCAATTAATTTTTTTTAATACAGGCTCATACAAAAATTCGGAAGTTAAAGCTGATGTGACGACCCTCAAGTATTAAATTTTTATGAAGTTTAACAGAAAAGCTGCTAATCGAGTGAGCGACTTAAAATGATGTCCCTGTACCACCTGAAAGGTAAACTCTTGAAAAAACCGGGACCAACTTTGATTTTGATTCTTTTTTGTCGCCCATATGACAGCTAGGCATTCCTGTTCATTGCAGTAATATTTGGTTTCCGCAGGAGAAAATTGAGCACTAGAATATGAAATAATTTGTCCTTCGTTATCATCATTTAGCTGAAAGAATACACAACCCATTCCTACGGAAAAGGCTTTGAAGAAAAAATGGTTTAGAAAAATCTGGTCGATGCAAGGAGAGTGAATTTGATGATATCAAAACATCTTTGGTGATAGTACGACCAACGAAATTTGATTTTCTTATGCAAGAGGGCATTTAACGGTGCAGTATATTGAGACATATGAGGCACATATTCTCGAAGCCAATTATGCCCACCAAGAAAACTTTGCAACTAACCGAAACGTATGAAATTTACCAGAAATTACCAGGCAGATGATAACTGTTTAGTTTGCAAACAAAATTTTTTTAACGTTCTTATTTTGTACAGTCAATTCTAAACATGAAACATCTGCATAAATACAGGTTTTCATCTAAGTGATGACACCCAACCAACAAGGAACGACAATTGATAAATCAAGATGACCTTATTAGGTAATGTTTTTTTTTATCTATTACAAAAGGTTACAATAAAAACACTAAAATTTTGTGAATTTGATCTATATTAACTTGAGTTATTCCAGATGCGCCATTTATATAGTTTGTTATATTGTGTTAATTGTAGTAATTTCATTTCTTTCCTTTCTTTCTCTTAAAAAAACGCGATAATTATTTAAAACTGACTTGCAATTGTTTATTATAGTTTTACAATATGTATTGTTACGATCGCAGCAACGCCGCATGGGAGGCGGGGCAACGCATGGGAGCGTGTTGGTTGGTGGAGCTTCGCGACCTATCCGCGCTGCGTCATGGCTGACACGAGTGATTTATTGCTCGTCTGGCTTAATCTAGAAGGCAGTTGTTTACAACCGTTTTTTTTTATGTGAGATTATTCAAGAATTCTTATAAAGAACTTTCTAGGTTTTTCTGTAATTTTAGGATTGTATATAAAAGGCGCATAGAGCGGCGGTTAAGTAGTAGTCTTATTTTAAGCGAGCTATAAGTAAGCTAAAGTACGAAGCGATATTAGAAGGCTGTAAAGTGTTAAGTAGTGAGTTATTTACTAGTCGAATTGTAGTCGTGTGTATTTGTGGAGTAAATAAATAGTGTTTTCGTGTTAAATCGTTACACTGGAATTATTGAACCCCGAGTTCGCAACAATTGGTGTCAGAAGTGCGATTCCAGTGGGAATTTGAGGACCAATATTACTGAACTGTAAGTGAGTGCTTCATTGCCGGACATTACCTGTTTATGCCAGTGACTAGAAGCCAGCATCAAGCGATGGAGGATCAACTTGCCGCCCTGTTGTCCCTTATGCAACAACAAAGGGAAGAACAGGAAAAACGCGATCAAGTACAGGAGAAACGTTATAACGAACAGAAGGAAGAGCAAGAAAGACGTTATAAGGAACAAAAAGAGGAACAAGAAAGACGTGATCAAGTACAGTAGCGACGTTATCAACAACAGAAGGAAGAGCAGGAAAAACGTGATCAACAATTCAAGGAAGAAGTAATGAACCATCTCGCAGCTAGGGAGCAACAATTGGAAGAAAGAATAATGCAATCCGTTAACGAATCCGTTAACGGCGTTAACGAGTCCGTCAACAGCGTTAACGAAGGACTCAAAGCTGTCAACCAGAGGGTTCTCGAGCTAGAAAAGAAATTCCGGGAACAACTTGAGGACGACAACGTGTCTACAGAGAGTTTTAGCACAGCCAACGCTAAAATTAAGCCTCCCGATTATGACGGTACTACGGCCTGGGAAATCTATAAAACCCAATTTGAAGCAGCTACAAAAGCTAATGGCTGGTCCGAGCCCCAGAAAGCTACATCATTAGTGGTAGCACTTCGTGGAAAAGCGGCTGAGTTACTCCAATCTCTGTCGGCAGCGGATCAAAGTAATTATGCAGCTTTAGTACACTCTCTGCAACTACGATTTGGAAATGAGCACAAAGAAACCGTGTTCCAGGCCCAGCTGAGGATGAGACAGCAAAAGTCAGGTGAATCCTTACAAGAATTTGAGGCGGACATAGACAGACTCATTCACCTGGCATATCCATTGGCCCCTGAATCTTTTCAAATGCAATTTGCCGCCGAAAGGTGCATTGAGGGAGTTCGCGATAGTGACATGAAATACCACTTACGTCTAGTAAGGCCCAAGGATATCAGCGAGGCACTAGTTCGGGCCCTGGAATTCGAGGCGTCACGAGTGTCATCTAGTTCTTCTCTACGTGTAAGAATGGCAACTTGCGATGACGTGGAGGATACGTCCAGGGCTGAATCCATGGCAACTTTACATAAAGCGTTGAAGGATCTGGCAGTCAATATCCAAGCCTTGTTGGGAAGACCTCCTCGATCAACAGGCAATCGGGGCATAAAATTTTTAACTGCGGTAAACTGGGTCACGTCAAGAGTAACTGCCGTAACAGGGCAAGAAGTCCGTCGCCGTTGTTTAGAAGACCGAGCGGCAACCAAGACCGCCCTAGAATCCAGGAAAAACCAATTCCTCTCAATGTAAAGGGGCAATTGACCGAGCCCGTTAAGACCCACAGGATCAGTCAAGTCAATCAATCAAGTCAAGCCAATAATTTGGGTGGCAAAAGTGTTACAGAGACTGGACGCATTAAAGGACAGAAGACCCAAACTGAACATCGACCAGGAAGGTATCACGGAAATGCCGATGCATTGTCTAGACGGCCATGTAAAGAAGATAGTCAGCATTGTCGAAGAACTCAGCAACGTGAGGGACATCCTTCTGTAAGGAGAACGTCGGTAGAAAGAAACGATGGCTGGACCACACAGACACTTCGAGAAGAACAACTGAATGATCCAGATATTGGACCGATACTCATGGCAAAGACTGATGACAAGAGACCAGAATGGCAAGAAATTGCTGATAAAAGTCCTAACTTGAAGGCGCTCTGGGCCCAGTGGCACTCTCTTAGAATAGAAAATGGATTACTAAAGAGAGCGTGGGAGAGACCGGATGGCAAGTCCGTAGTCAGTCAATTGGTTGTTCCTGGTAGCAGAAAATCGGACGTACTACAGGAAATGCACGACGGAACCAGTGGAGGACATTTTGGGGTCAATAAAACCTTGGCCAAAATTAAAGAGCGGTTCTACTGGGTGAATTATGATGGAGACGTCGAGTCTTGGTGCCGCAAGTGCGAAGTTTGTTGTGCCACAAAAGGACCTCGAACAAGATCAGGCGGCCGAATGGTGCAGTACACTGTAGGTGCTCCATTCGAGAGGGTAGCAATTGATGTCGCGGGATCGTTTCCTCAGACTGAGTCGGGAAATAAATACATCTTGGTCGCCATGGACTACTTTACTAAATGGCCTGAAGCATACGCCCTGCCTAATCAAGAAGCAACGACTGTGGCAATGGTGCTAGTAAATGAAATGTTCTGCAGGTTTGGAGTCCCTCTCGAACTTCTGATCAGGGCCGAAATTTTGAATCGGCTGTTTTCCAGAAGGTCATGGAACTTCTCGGAATTCGCAAGACCAGGACAACTCCTTTGCATCCACAGGCGGATGGGATGGTAGAGAGATTTAATTGGACCATGGAACATTACCTGTCTAAAATGGTGGCAGATCATCAGCGTGATTGGGACCAACATCTACCTCTCATGTTGATGGCATATCGAGGCTCTACGCATGAAGCCACTGGTTATACTCCGGCGAAAGTGATGTTCGGAAGGGAAATGAGGCTTCCTGCAGATTTGATGTATGGAACACCAGAAAAAGATTCACTCAACTCTGAGAATTTTGTGGAGGAACTTAAGGAGAGTCTGGACAATGTTCATGAACAAGTCAGGAATAAACTGCGGATATCCAGTGATCGAGCCAAAGCAAGATATGACTTACTGGCTAACTCCCGCGGCTTCCAGGATGGTGATTTGGTGTGGTTATACAATCCGAGGCAAAAGGTGGGGAAGTCGCCCAAACTTAGCCAAAATTGGGAAGGACCTTATACAATTATAAAGAAGATTAATGATCTGGTGTATAGGATCCAGCGGACCCCTAGGTCAAAGATGAAGATCGTTCATTTGGATTGATTAGCACGATACCATGGAACTCTATCTGTTCGGGACGAACAGACTTAGGAGGAGGGCAATGTTACGATCGCAGCAACGCCGCATGGGAGGAGGGGGAAACGCATGGGAGCGTGTTGGTTGGTGGAGCTTCGCGACCTATCCGCGCTGCGTCATGGTTGACACGAGTGATTTATTGCTCGTCTGGCTTAATCTAGAAGGCAGTTGTTTACAACCGTTTTTTTTTATGTGAGATTATTCAAGAATTCTTATAAAGAACTTTCTAGGTTTTTCTGTAATTTTAGGATTGTATATAAAAGGCGCATAGAGCGGCGGTTAAGTAGTAGTCTTATTTTAAGCGAGCTATAAGTAAGCTAAAGTACGAAGCGATATTAGAAGGCTGTAAAGTGTTAAGTAGTGAGTTATTTACTAGTCGAATTGTAGTCGTGTGTATTTGTGGAGTAAATAAATAGTGTTTTCGTGTTAAATCGTTACACTGGAATTATTGAACCCCGAGTTCGCAACAGTATGTATTATATTTTAGTCCTGAGAAAAACCTCAATATATGGAAACGGGAATTTCACAAAAGTAAAAGGGTTTCTTTTCACCGTCAACTCAAGTTGGCTTCTTTAGCCGACAGAAAAGTATTTCTTCTACAACGTAGGACTAAAAACGTCGTAGTTCCCATTCATATTAAAAGTTATATGAAATATGTGCATGCATTAAAAACGTCAAATCATACTACTTCAAATGCAATAGAAACAATATCGAATACAGTAGAAAACTCTATCATTAACATAGTACTTAAAATAACTATTTAAAAAATTAAGAAATTGGAATCAGAATTAATAAAAATCTAGGACATAAAAAGATCCCGGTCGATATTTATAAAAATAAATTTAATGATTGTTCTAGAGAACGAAACATTTTTTTTTTAATTCAATGATACCATGATGTGAGATCACACACAGTAATAAAACATAGGTATGTAAAAAGCCTAATGCTTACCGGCATATAAAGCCAAAACTATTGCAGTCAGTTAGTAAATTAAATAAAAATAGAAATCAGAAAAATTACTTATTTATTGCAGATTTATTTGATACTTAATTGAAAAAATTTTGACGAAAACGTAATGTTTCAAATTTTTAAGTTTAAAACTGGTCTAGCACATTGTACCTTACTGACACACCTCTTATACTCATATTAAACATATTAATTTTAATTTTTTCTTAATATCTGTACTAAGCGTATTGTCGCCCTTTCCAAAGAAATCGGAAACTTTAAAATTTGAAAACTTTCTGGCCATAATATTTCATAATTTGAGCACTCGAGGAGTAACGTTCTTACGAGAACCCTCTTATTTAAGCACATATCGCGAAGAAGTTTTAGGGAGGAAACTAAATTACTTGGAGATTTGTTTGGTTTCAAACAGATTACTCTAAGTTCCCTTCCGACGAGTGGGCAAACTGAAAGTTATGCAATTTTAGCTGCGAATACTCTGCTCCAGGGTAATAGTGTCGAGTTTTGTTTGATCTTTATTATGTGGTTGAAAATTTTGATTTTTGTGTTAATCAAGCAGATTTTTTGGCACCATATCAAAAAAAGTCACCAAATAGTAGTTAAAAAAAGAAGAACGCATGATTTTTGTCGCATTGCAATACATTATTATGGAAGTCATGTTTAATTTAGCTTAAGGTGGTTTTATACAGCAAATAAAATTAAGTATAAAATATAATAACAAATAAGAATTAATTTCGTGATTAACGTCACCATTAACGTCAATTCACCAAATAAGTTTCAAACAAAATAAACGAATAAGAAGTTAAGCAACTTTTAACTTTATATCCTAGGAAACGCCTTAAAATGATAGATTTTTTTTTCTCATTTTATAGAGAACTCCATCGATCTGTCAATTTTGTTACATTTGTATTTTTAGAGCACTACAAAGATTTTGAATTTGATTGGTCGTCGTAAGTTACCGTAAAAATATTTTAAAAGTTGTAACTTTTCCAATGTTTCTTTAGTTTATTTTTAGACTTCGACTGTAAAAATTGCATGTCAATTCAGTTTTTGAAGTTTAGATGTAAGATAATTAAGCCATAACCTCTGCTTTGTGCTCCAAATTACTGTTTTCCTCTTTTGCTTTATTTATAAAAGGGTATCCTAGTTGTAAGTGTAAAACATGAAAATGAAGACAAGGGCTCGAATTTTGAGCAAAAAATTAATTTGCTAGCGAAACCATTATTAAACTTTGCAGGGTAATATTTTTATAAATTTGCCTCCCCTTTTACTAAACTATCTTGTGGTGAGCCAAACAAATTCAACTGGTTTTTTTTTTGTATCTGCGATACTTTTCTGCTTATACAATAGTTATTTACCTAGCAAGTGCGGGAAGTGTGTTTTACCGCACGTGTTAGGTACTAGTTATTTATCTACGACTACTAAGTAAATAGCAAATAACAAACGCTCTACTTCGCTAGTAAGGAGCTCCTTACGCACGCTGTGCCAAAACCACGAATGTGCAGAACTTTAGAATTGCACATTCGTGGTTTTGGTATTAGAGGGACGATTTGTTAACATTTATTTGTAATGGTTTAAAAATGTCTATTCCTAGCGATAGCGTAAATGAAATTTTAACGCCTCCAGATATTTTAAAAGGAGCAGAGACTGCCACCAGTCCACTCCTCCCAATTAAACCAAAAGAAAGATATGAATGTACATTAACTGGTATACTAGTGTGAGCGTCGTAGATAAAGTATAGTACGAAATGCGGGTTGTAAAGCATTTACGTACTCATGGAAATGCAACTTTCCTTTCGTACGTAATAAGCTTCTTACAACCCTAATTACATTACGTAATATACTATTACCGCACGCTCGTAGGGAAAAAGTTTTTACATTATTTAGAAACATACAGATGGCTAAACTAAATCGGACAGTATAACATAGAGTTTAGCCATGTGTCAAGAAAGACATTTTTAGTCTGTTGTTCTCCATGTGATAATTGTGGCCAACGTACTTGACTACATTTAATAGTATAGTATAGTGACGACTAAAATCAAGTTAAAATTGCCCTGAAGATACAGAAATATAGTGCAAAACATTGACAGTTTTAAATACTAAGTGTGGTATTTTTATTCTGATCCAATTCCCAACAAAATCATCCAAATGTAGTTCTACGGATCGTAAAATTATACAGAAAAATACTACTGCAATCAGAAACAATGAATAATGGGTGTAATGAAAGATATTGTTGTCAGACATTAATAATACAAAGGTCCGAGAAGACGAGTATCTCTACCGATATTATATTTTCATCTTTTAGCAAATTCTCAGAGAGTAAACAAGACAAATTAATTAATTAGGGAAATGTTTGTTTAAAACGTTATTTGTAAGAACGTTATTAGCATGTTGTTTACGCCTCTGGATCTCTTGTAATTGAAATAAGCGCCGGATGTTCATAATAGCATATTATTCAATAAGAATATAATGTAAGCAATTATTAACGAAGGTTTCTTTTGAACAACTTTTTTTTTTAATTTTTATCTTGCGAATCCTTACACCACGAGAGTACTATAATATTATTGCTGTCCAAATAATTTTTGAATGGTGATCAATAGAACACTTATGACGATAAGAGAAAAAAATTCGTTTAAGATGGCCAACGGGGCACAATCGGCAACATTGCAGAATCCTGTGACACGTGGTTTATGTCAGTTTATGACAATTATTTCATGTTTTTTTTTCTGGTTCAACAAAACAAAACTCAGGTGGCTCCTGTGCGGCATAGTTACAGAGGAATGTGATAGCTCGGAACATGTTCGACCGATTTTCGATATGATGATGATTTGAGATGATGGTTTTGTCAAAAATATCGACTTTTTTCAATATTTCGGTCTGATATCTTCTCTGAGAAACTTTTCTATTCGCTCTCTCAAGATGAGTGCAAGCAGTAAGTCTATTGCAACTTAACCACGAGTAAGAAACTAACAGAGTGCAAGCCAGCGATATGCAGAGGGCAGAAAATTGTAGAGATTGGTCCGGCCATTGGTAAAGTGGTGAACTGGCACAGCGTGACTGATATTATTAGTGAGACCATGAAAGATTTTCGAAATTGGGCATCAGAATATCGAAATTGGTAATTTTGACTCGGAACCTGTTTCTTCTTCACTTTTAAGATGGCGTCTAATGGAACGGGTGGCGATGATAGCGATCCTGACTCTTCAAAGTGTTTTGTGTGTAAGGTCGGCTTCGAGGATGTTAAAACTATTATTCAGTGCAATGTGTGTAAACAGTATTTTCATGGAAAGTGTGAAAATACCGATCTTCGCGGGTTTCATATGAAAAAATTAAGTTGGAAATGCACGGCATGCTTGGAGCAAGCAGGTGAAGTTAGGTCTGATGTAAACAGAGGCGAAAGGTCACGAAAGAGAAGCAGGGTTGAAGACATTTACATTGATCAAGCAACAATTGAGGGAATAACTGCAACCCTTGATGCATTGATGAATAAAACCAATAAGTTAAACAACAAAGTTGAGTTATAATTGACTGAGAATCGCAGTCTCAAAGAAGAAATTGCGAGTCTTAAAAAGAATAACCAAACTAACACCCTGACCCAGCTGAGCCAGCCTGAAAATTGCACAACATTTTCATCGGTTGTGAAAAAAAAACAACAAAGTTTTGATTGTAAACTCAAAAGGGCCAAAAAAGGATATCAAAGAGTTAAAAGGAGACTTAAAAACCAAGGTTACTAGTCACATAGGACATTCAGTCGCAAATTCAAAGCCAACTTGGTGATTCGTATAGTGTCGATAGGCCGAAAGTTATGCAACGTCGTGTTAAAGTGGTAGGAGTTAATGAAAGTGAATTTGGAGCAAGTGAAGGAGTTATTATAAACAAGGTAATTAAACAAAATGATTTAAGCAATGGTTGCAACTTTTCTATAAAAATAATACGTAGAACTAATGTTATTAATCAAAGATTTAATTTGATATTTGAGGTGGATGATGATACCTATAACCGTCTTATAAATCAGGGAAAGATGAATATTGGTTGGAGTCGTTGCCCTGTTTACAATGATTATGGTGTGATTAGGTGCTTTAAATGTTGCCAGTATGGTTGCCATATTAGTAAGGATTGCAACCAAAAAAAAAGCATGTTCTAAATGTAGTGAGGAACATGACGTTAAAGATTGTGTTAGCACTGCACATAAATGTTTAAATTGTATGTTGGCAAACAAAAAATATGGATTGTCACTAAAAACTGACCATGTATAAAGCTTTTCATTATATTTTTCGGAAAAGTAGGTCATGGAAATTTGACAGATTGCCCCCCGTATAATATTTGAACTGTGTCAGTTTTATTGACATAATTTAAAGGTTATAAAATGCTGCGATTACAAAAAATGTTGTTGCCAGAACTTACCAAAAATAATAGTTCTAAGTGAAAATAATAAATCCATGTACTAGAGCTCCTACTACGTTTTTCAGGCAGGTCAAATACTTGGCAGAAGTAATCCTTAGGACAACAAATTTTCTTATACTGATATATAAAACGTTAACATTTCTTCAATGTAGAAATCTACAAAAAGGGAGGGACATACTAATACTATCAAACAAGGTGCACATAAAATGCATTCATACTGCCCTCAAAATTTGACCAGGAACAGTGTTTATCTGCACTTCGGATATGGTCGGTACAATGCTCTGCCTCAGAACACTAGGCTTCTTTCCAAGGGATAGTTCGGCACAGAAATTAAAACTGTTCTTATTAAATGTGCTAGCTACTGAGTGATTTTGAGAAAATTTATAAGCTGATAAAAACTTTTTAATATAATGCGAGCAACGTCGAGGAAATTAATTTGATTTACTCAAAGTCAAACTGATGGCAGATATTAAAGTGAAACTACATTAACCATCATAACAACTTGTAGGGAAGTTGTTAGTGGCATTTACCTTCACCTGCTTTTAATTTACTGGTTAAAATCTTGTCAATCACATTTTTGGCAAATCAGTTTATGGATAACTAGTATGTCGCGTTTTTGGCGGAATCTTTCCTTTACGGTTTTTATAACATAACCATTAACATTGACACAGTTCAAAAATTATATACGGGTCATTCAAATAATAGCCTTTGGAAAAACTTTATGGAACGCTTTATAGCTTCGGATAGGAATAATTGCGAAACTCTTAAAAAAGTAGAGCAAATTCAGAAAAACAAATTTATAAAGTAGCAACTAGATGCTAACATAGAACTAAATTCCAGTCTTGTATATCTTAATTGTCAGGGTTACTTAAATAACAAAGATCATATTAGGGTATTTATTAACGACTTGCGACCAAGACTGTTGTTGTCCGAAACACATGTTTCTTCGGAGGTTAAGATGTGCGAACTGAGCATTGATGGTTACCAGATTGAACAGTGCATCACAAATAATAACAGAACTAGTGGGGTCATTGCATTGATCAGAAATGATATTAAATATTGTGTAAAAGACATACAATGTGTCTAAAACTTTGTGTGGTTGTTGTCTCTTGAAATTACTGTGCCTAAGATAAGATATCTTTTCACTGTTCTGTATCATCCACCTCAGACCGAAAATGTCAAATTTGTGGATTTTTTTAACAATTAACTTGATGAGGTTAGTGTATTTGAGGGAATTAATTTCATAGTGGGAGACTTTAATTTCGACCTGTTAAAGCCTTCGTTTTACGGCGACAAGGTTTTATCTCATGTTTACTCAAATGGATTTTTTCAGATTGTTAACTATCCTACACGAATCTCTTATAGATTACGTTAAAACGAATGACAGATCTTTTTCAGCTGTGGTACATTTAACACCTAAAATTGGTGATCATAATATTTTGTCTCTTCGGCTTGAGCAAAGTTCAAATAAGACCTCTGATAAGGCTGTGTATTGCAGACCCATGAAAAATTATGAAATGTTTGAATTTTTATGAAATCATGAAATTTTGTTAAATACGGTGTGGAATAATAGTAGTGGGAATGTGAATGTTTTGGCAAGAGAGTTTGTAGACAGCATTACTAACATTTTAAATACTATGTGTCCTAGACAAAGATTTGTAGTTAAACAAAAATATTTAAATAAACCTTGGATAACGGGTGATATTAGACAAAATATGCGGACCAGGGATGGATTGTATGTAAGAGTTGTTAGAGAAAAGGATGATGAGACCTGGAGGGAATACAAGCGGATGCGAAACTTAATAGTAAATGAAATTAAACTAGAAAAAGATAGATATTATAGAGAAATGATTGATGAAAACAAAAATAACTCATCAGAAATGTGGAAAAATTTAAAAAGTTGGCTTCCTAACAGAAATGAGTCAACACCAGATCAAATCAAATTCGTTAATAAAACGGTTTTTAAGGAGGTATTAATTGCTGAAGAATTTAATAGGTATTTCATAAACAGTATAAATGAAATTATAAGTAGTGTCACAAAGTGTTCCCTTCCAGATGAGACCTTAAACTCATATGCTGATCTAAATAGTAGATTCCTCAGATTTGAACAATTGAGCATGAGAGATATGAATGAGACAATAAGAATCTAAAAAATCTAAAAAATGTTAGAGGAGGTGTGAATGGAATTTCCAAAAAAGTTTTGTGTGATGTGTGCTGCGTGGTTGGTAATAGATTATTGGATGTTGTTAATACTTCCTTGTCGAATGGTGACTTTCCCGAGACGTGGAAGGAATCCACAGTGATTCCGGTTTCAAAAGTACAAAATACGAATCTTTATAATGAATTCAGGCCAATAAATACGGTCGAAGTATATGAAAAGGCTTTGGAACTCGCTGTAAAGAGACAATTGTTGGACTATTGTAACAAAAATAATATTTTAGTGGTAAACCAGTCAGGTTTTCGTGAGGGTCACTCATGCGAATCTGTAGTGATTAATATATGTGATGTTTTTCTGAGAGAGGTTGATGGGGGTAACATGGTTATAGCAGTGTTTTTGGACTTTAAAAGAGCCTTTGAAACGGTTGATAGAGCTATTTTAATAAAACGATTAAACCACATCGGCATTGGAGGGACAGTTTTACGATGGTTTGAGTCATACTTGCACAATAGACAGCAAACAGTTAAATTTAAAAATTCTGTATCAAGCCCCTTGCTTGTTCAGCATGGGGAACCACAGGAAACTGTTCTGGGTCCACTGCTATTTTTACTTTACATAAATGAAATGGTTAGGTTTGTTGAGAGCTGTAAAATTGAGTTGTTCGCCGATGATGCAATGATTTATGTAGCTGGAAAAGATGTGACTCAACAAATTGAATTTGAATACCTCAAAGTCAAGATTTTGCTTGTTTGGGAGAAAAATCAAGTTGAAAGACATCAATCTGGCTGATTTAAGCATCATAATTAATAAGGAAAAAATGATTCATCAGGAAGAGATCAAATATTTGGGTGTTGGATTTGAAGCAAATTTAAATTTTTATGCTCACGTGGAATATGTAAATAGAAAGTTTGCCAAAAAGGTGGGTTTTATTGCTAGAGTAGGGAAAAAAACTGTCACTAGGTACAAAATTGTTGTTATATAACAGCATAGCGGCTCCTCATTTGAATTTTTGTGCTACACAACAATTACAACTTGTACAAAATAGAGCAATGAGAATCATTTTAAAATGTAACAGATACACCCCTATTGAAACTATGCTTAGTGTTTTAAATATGTTGTCAGTCAAACAAAAAGTTATGTTTAGTGTTTATATGGTAAAATTTAAAATTAAAAATAACTTACTCCCGACGTATATATGTGATAAAGTAAAGTTTTTTAAAGATGTCCATGGATATTACACAAGAAATTCCAATGATTTTATACTTTTATCAAAGTGCAATAGCTCTCAGAGATTAAACTCGGTTATGTACAAAGGATTACTAGATTTTAACATGTTGCCAAAAAATGTGAAAGAGTGCAAAAATTTCGAAGTTTTTAAAAATAAGGCGCGGGCCCATGTAATGTCTTTTTAAATATGTTCTACATATTTTAATGTTAAATGATATGTACAAAAAAAATTACTTTGTTATTACCATTAAGATTCTTGTATAGCGATATGCTAAATAATTTAGCATACCGCTATACTAGCTAAAAATTATTAACCTAACAGGACACAATACAGGAAACCTTGTCCAGAACGAGTATTTTTTTAGTTTAAAACTAAAATCTTAGGTTGCCGAATATGAATCTATGAAAAACATAGTCTAAAAATAGTCCTCCTTCACACCGATTGTGACGACATCTACGAATCTTTCCACAAAGCTTCTTTGACTGATTATCCTTTCTCTAAAAACATTCGTAAAACTATTTGAAAACTCCAGGCCTAAATCACTGTCTTTAAGGAAACAATTTACCCGTGAAATTTAACTTTTTGTCAACTCTTCTACCCCAAACTTTAAACAAACTTTTAAACTTTCCATTTTTAAAGCCACTCAGCCGAATTTCATTGGCGACCCCAGTAAGATACATTTCTGGATGCTGATGAGAATGTAAACCGTATTTACTGCAAAATGACCAGGATACCGGTCATAATTAGGGATCCCAAACTGGGCAACAGTTGTTCAGAACAATTTGTCCACTGATCGATAGTTATTACCTAGAAGCTTAGAGCCTTAATGTCGGTCTGTCTTCGGCCAAAATTTCCCCACAATATTTACTCAAATGGGTTTTGGGACCAGACAGGAGTTGCTCATACTTAGTACATAAATAAATCATTGGAATTTATAAGCAAAATGTTCAAATCGTTTTCAGAACTTTGAGAAAATTGAAGTTATATTAATAACCACCTACAATTCAAATTTTCGTTTACATTTGATCGAAATATTGGTTTCTTTAATATTTCTGCCGTATGTTCTTAAACAACAATCTCAAAGGAGCTCCACCGTTCACATTGAAAACTTATCCTACAGGATGACGTAAACCATTTTGCACTGTCCCACTAAACAAGAGCTTCTGCTAGCAAATTGCACGGTCCATAAAGCGAATTTCACTTCTTGTTCCCCATTAATGATTCATGTAGACTGCTAAGACAACGGATTCTTAACATTTCGTATCTGTTTCTAGCTTGTCAAATATTCATGCGGATCGCGAGCCCGAAACGTAGGTACAAAGCAAGTCGTAACTCCCTTCGAGATTCGTAAAGCAAAAGTTGAACATGTTTTCTGTCGTTTTGATTTTTATGTGATTGGCGTAGGATTTTGGTTTTATGTTTAGGCACTAGGTTTTCTCAACATAAATAATTTGGCTAAACATATGTTGCAACAATTGTAACTCTCAAAAGTCCTTTGGAACGACCCTCCATCCAACAAAACAATCCTTTGTTGCTAGAGAATAACGTTGATAAAGACGTACATTAAATGTCAGAACAGTATTTTTTGAACACTTTTTATTATATGTTCTGCACCTGAGAAACACTATTTATTAAAGTTAAGACGCTTAACAATATGACTAGAGAGTATAACGTTAATTATAGTAGTAAAATATTTATTAGAATCTATAATACTGTTAAATTTTTAAACTTTTTTAACGCGTGAAACGCGTTTGTCTGCTGCATACATAAATCGCGTCCGAATATCGAGAATTAAAAAAGTTTTCAATTAAAAAGGTTTATATACGCTAATTTTTGCGATAATGCACAATATTTACTTACCCGAGCGAGTTGCTGAAAATTTACGATAGAATAAACGATTCGATTTCCTGCATTAATTAATCCCGCAAAATATTTAAACCCATTTGTATTAATGAAATATGTAAAAAAATGATTCAATTTTTTTTGTTTTACTATAAAATTCATTCGATGGTTTTCGTGAAACACTAGTTTCTGCTCATAACATTATGAAATAGAAGAATAGAGTAAGATATTCTAAGGCATTTTCAAAAATCTTAGTGCATGTGAACGCCACTTATTTATTTTTATAAGATTTTAAATTCAACGGTTCAAGTACGGGGTGTTCATTGGAAAAAGTCATCTAGAAGGCTATTCATTTTGACAGAAGAAAATGACATAATCAAACTAAAAGGACTTTTGTTCTTTTATAAAACTTATCAAAATAAATAACCTAATCACTGCGATCCTAGTAGAAAATCTTATGTGCAAGTCGTTATCTGAGATTTCAGTTACGTGAATAATTTATTAGTCGAATGATAGGTAAGATATTGTAGTAAATATCAATTAAATAAACTGACTGTGCTGAAGTGAAATTAAACAAAGAAAACTATTTCTTCAAATAAAAGTTTTTTTTTCAAGCGGTCTAAAAGTACGCTATTTGTTATCACGATACAGGCACTTGAAGCGCGTTTTCTAATTTTCAGGGAAAAAAGTAATAAAAAGGTCTTAGACAGTAATAGTAATTTCAATTAGTCATCGCTGCTGTCATGATGGCGCATATACAAACGATTTTCATTAACCAAAACTATTTGAACACTAGATGGCTCCAGATAGACCGATCTGAGTGTATTGCTATCTTTACATTCTTATTGAAAAAACAAAGGATGAGAATACTCTCAGAGTGCTCGAGAGCACCACCCGAAACCGATAATATTCGAAATCACATAATAATATGTTCTCGAATTCTGAGTTTGTTTGTTAAATGTTATGCGCGTCATCATTTTATCTGTCAATCTGATTTTTATTAATTTAATATTAATAATAATGCTACAAATTTTTAGTTTACCATAATTTACCTAAACCTAAACCACCCAAGCCATTGGTTTTGATTTAAAACTATTGAACATTGAAAACCACCGTTCTAAAACATTCTATTTATTTTACAAATAAATACAGCAATAATTGGGTAAATACCTAGACCCGCTTAAAGAGGATTAAAGAAAAATTACAAAACTGAATCACTCTAAAATAGATTTCTTATTTCCTGCATGCATGAAAAAACAATAATATAACTCGGTTATAACTCGAATAATATAACTCGCCCAGTTGCAGGCCTCAGCTTCGCTTCGGCCGTCAATCTCTGGCCTCAGCACGAAAAGACCCACTTTTACTCGGAGTGACATAATCTACTATTTTTAAACCAATGAAGATAAAAAACAAACAGAAAAAGGTCATGAGGCATCATTAACAGCTGCACTAATCATGCATCGGAATTCAAAAATCTTCCATATACTTTTTTTCACATCACTTAATTTGTGGACAAATTAACCTTCCGATTTTTCAAAAATATTTACTTTCTCTTTGCTACTGAGCCCTGTTTTTATACTCCATAAGAAAACGTTATCAATATTTGTAACATGGGAAAAACTGGAGCCCGAGTGCTAAAAGACATACCACTTTCATGAAAAAAAAAACTAAATATCTAGTGAACCAGACAAAATACCCAAAAAAACACAAAGATGGGTTTCAGATGTGAGATTCAAGTGGGAATTTGAGGGGTAATAGGATTTGTATTATTAATCGGTAAGCTTTTTAGAATCTTTACACTTTAGTGACGTCTCGTTGACGTCACTTACGTCAAATTATTGCAAAACAGTTGTCATTGTCATTATTTTTATACTCTAATCGAATAACGAAGTTAGCCGATCTGGCTCCGAGCTTTTCTAACACTTAACTTCTAACCTAACAAAAACCCAAAACAATTGACAATCAATATCCGGTCCGGCTTTAAGCTGCAATGGCTGTAACGCTTGCATGACATTTGCTGACGTGCTGACGACAAAATTACGTCATGGGAATCTTAAAAGAAGCGGACTTTTAAAAAAAAAGGGATATTTTTAGGAAATATCGGCATTTGTTGGGTCTGTATTTCTCTAAAATTAGTTCGTTTTTTGGTCTGTCATGTTTGTGTGACCCATGATGTAATGTCATCCTAAGACCAAAATTGAAGAATCGCGATTTCGAATCATTTGATGAAAGACTTTAAGTGATACGTCACTTTCGACGCATATCGTCGCCATTTTTATGTGACCCAGTACCCACTGCATAAAAGGAAGCCAAAACTGCGAAATAAGGGGTCTCTCCATATATAAAATAGGGATGCTCATTTAAAAACGTCATCTTGTTGGCTCTAAAATGTCAAAAAGAAAGGATAAAGAAACAAATGTCCATTTACTTTGATTAGGTCATCCTTTTCTGTCAAAAGTTAATAGCCTTCTAGATGACTTTTTCTAACGAACACCTAATTCGTTTTTGTTTCACTACTGGTTCTGGTCCTGGTTGACATAAAAATGACAGAAATTTTTGACAGTGGTCACGATCGGTTCTGATTGATGAGGTATTTAAGAAGCTGAAACGAATGAACTGTTTCTGTGGAACCGGAGTTGTTGACATGTCTAAAGTTTATTTGAATGTTTGAATTTTCAAGTTGTGATAGTAGAAAAATGTACGCGGTGCTATTTGAAATTGCAGGAAAGCAGATTTCATTTGATTGTGGTGTAGAGATTTGCAAATTGTTATTAGAAGATATAAATTGAGAAGGTTTAAAGCGGGTTTAGACATTTCAGAAATGCTAAAAATTATAGAGCGGTTTGGATTCTCACAAGCTTCGCTTACTAAGAATGTTGTAAGGGCTTCTTTCTTACTTTGTTACCCACAGAAAACACGCTGCCTAGTACATCCTAGTACAATCCTATCCATGTACGTACCTTAAAAAGAATAGATCAAGATTACAGTGTGTGATCTAGTATCTAGTGCATGCTTGTCCGTTATTTCATAGAAGTCACAATGGCCCTAGTTGTTTGGTGATAGGTTTTTTAGAACTCACTGCCCGTTTTTATCAAAGATTGCAACTTCAAAAAATATAAATTTGAGCCAAAAAAAAACAGACATACAACAAAACGCAGAAATTGACTTATAAAACGTCAACCGTACGTACTTTAGGACCAATCCTCCGAATTGGTCCTAATAATTCATCACCTGGTTTAACCTGGTCCAAGCGATAACGTCATCGTTTTGAATCGAAAATGAACGATCCTGTCTGGTTCAAGTTGGTCGTAAGCGGTCCATTGAAACGAAAACGACTCTAAATATTAGCTCGTTGTGTCAAACACTGTTTTAACCAATAACCTAGCAGATATGGACAGAGCCAATAAATGCCGATATTTACCTAAAAGTGGTACCCGTTTTGGCCAGAAGTCCGCCGCCTCAAAGGTTCTCCTGACGTAATGTTGTCGTCAGCGCACGTCTTAGCAACTTAAAGCCGGACCGGATATTGACTGTGTCGATTGTTTTTGGATTTTATTAGGTGGGATCTGAAGTTTCAGAAAACTTTGGAGCTAGCAGGTCAGCTAAGGGCTAGAAGCCCTAAGACTCTAGCTAGGAGATAGATATAAGTTCGATATTCGATTGGATTGGAAATAAGAAATAATAAAAATAATGACAGTGACAATTCTTTTGCAATAATTTGACGTAAAACGTCATGACTTCATCGAGACGTCACTTCTGCCGAAAGTCGTCATCAGTTCAAAAGTTTTCACTGCTCGGAGGCCAAAACTATAAAACAGGAGGGGTCTCCAGATTAGGTCGATGGGTTATAACCACCGTTAATCTGGAGACCCCCTCCTGTTTTACAGTTTTTGCCCCCGTTTCGGTGACGTCATGACCTCTTACGTCAAATTATTGCAAAACAGTTGTTACTGTCATTATTTTTATTACTTCTTTATCTCTATTTCCAATCCAGTCGAATATCGAACTTATTTCCATCTCTTAGCTAGAGCTCTAGGGCTCTAGCTTTAAGCTGTTATCGCTATAACGCTTGTATGACTTATTGACACTTGTGTGCTGGCGGCAAAATTACGTCAGAGGAACCTTAAAAGTGACGGACTTCATTATAGTTGAGTTCGATAATTACATCCCGAGCGCTCGGGATATCAGTGTATCTCACTCTAGCTTGTTAAGATTTTGGGAGATGGTCTGTGTCCGGAGCGCGCGGATGCAATTACCGAACTCGGCTTATAAACAATACAGATGTTTGTCAAAAATAACCGCATTTAGTGAACTGATGTATTACAATAATTCATGTAAACGTTTTGTGTTACACTAGACCCGAATTCCGGGACGCGTAAAACCCCGTAACTATCCATAACATGTATGTATACATATATAGAAAAAGGAAAAAAGTAAAACACAACCCAAATCCTGCCACAACATACAATTAAATGCCCCAAACGTGTAGGCGAGGGAATTTTATCTTGCTGGACGATAATTGAGGTGCTTTACCGTATTTCATGCGGTTCCGAGCTTTGTCCGCGGCTCGCCAAACAAGCACACAATGCAAAGGAAGGAAGCTGCCGCTGCCCGCAACGACTGTATGCACGTGAAAGCGATTCATCAAAATGCGTCGCCGGGGATTAGCAAATGTGTGGACTCGGTTTTGCGATTTGAATATTTCGTTTCAAAGCGACCTGAGTTTCTACTCTCCATCGGCTTCGCTGTTTTAATAGCTTTCTGGGTCACTCGTTTGGTGCTGTAAAATACCTATAGTTCTTGAATTTTTCATACCATTCTTGCACTTTATGCATCGCGCCACAATAAAACTATCTTTAACACAAACTGTTGCCTATTCAATTACAATTCCGAAATCCCTTATTCTGTGTCTCAAAAAAGGACCTAAAGCTGTCCATAGAGAAAACATTATGAAAGCGTTTATTTAATCACCTAAAAGAACTTGAAATAAGTACCCGAATCCTAATATACCCCGACTTTACAAGTGCGTGTAGAGGAAATCAAATGAAGTTGCTTTTTCCAATAATTTTTTTAATAACATTTTCAAATTCCAATTAGAAAGTCACCCTATAGTAAATACGAAATTGTTAATCGAGAAAATTTTAATGGATTCATCATAATTCGCGCGACAGTACCCCCTATCTGTGAGATCATAACAGAATATCTGAAAGAATATTTAACAGAAAAAAATAGGTATTTTTACTTTTACTTCAAAGAACTAAGAATAGGTATATTTTCAAAATGTTATGTAGATAATCATTTTAGAAATTTCAAATTAATAGAAGGCTCGGAACTTGTGAATAATATACAAGTTAAAATTATTAGTGGAAATCATTAAAGGAAGATATTACTAACGTGTGTTGGAAAACATTCCACAACAAATTGTCTCTGACAATGGAGCCGATTTTAAAAATGAAGTTGTTCTAAATGCTCTCATTTTTTTCTGTAGAAAGACTACATTGAATATCAATTGAACACGTTCGAATTCTAAATCAGACCCACTTTCTGATGTAACAACACTATACATGCAGTCACTAATTTCATTTCTTTAAAATTAGTGTTAGGACGGATTCAAGAGACCCCATGAATCTAGTCTCATCCCACGTTTATACAGAGTATCTAAATTGTCACAACACCAATACTCAAGCACTTTATGACAAAATATTTCATGACAAATTTCTCCAAAGAAATGCCAAAAGCCGTGCGGCTTTTGCAGCTAAAAAAATACCAGGAAGCAAAGTAAACAAAGCAATAAACTTCTTTCTGTGATGATTGTTGCGGTAAATCTCGATATTGTATAGACTGTTTTACCTTATTCCATAATATTCTGTAAAACAGTTAATTATTTTTTTTTATATGCTTTTCATGTCTTACTGCACCTATTTTCATTTACCTAGTTAATTTTATTAGGTCGTATTTTTAATAATGGTCTTTTATCCTCTTAGTTCTCACTGGCGTCTCTGCGATGATCCAGTTCTAAAATTATGGCAAATAGTGTCATTTGTAGGGCCGTAGCAGACACAAAAGCAGTCACCATCAGATACGGCGTTAAATAAGACTTTTTCGCACTCTCTTTCTCGCATCTTAGGTAAAGGAGCGTAATTGACAACGTCACGGCAGACACCATAATATTCTCGCAGTTAAACTTTCTATCTGAGCGGCTTGATAGGACATAATTTAAACAGACGCCGCTGTCTGCTTTGACTTTATAAAACAAAGCTTGAACAGGCGCTTGTAACTGCGCACGAGGTGCAAAAACCACGCAATCAATGTGGAGACTCCCGAACATACCTATACAAATACCAGAAAGAGTGTAGGCTAAATGATTACCCTGACGATGATGATCGTCACATCCTGGCGCTTGAGAGAGCCGTCCGGCACCTGAGGAGAGAGGACCCCAGGGTTCAGCAGGACCCGATGGATCCGGTCACCCCCGGTGAAGTCAGGGACATCTTGAGGAAACTTATAGAACGAAAGGCTCCTGGGCGGGACGGCAACTCCAACAAGGTGCTGAAAAACCTGACTAGAAAGGGTGCAGCTTACCTCTGCGCTGAGGTGGACGCAGGGTGTGGTGAGAATGCTGAACAAGCGGGGCAAGAATAAGACATTCACACAAAACTACCGGCCCATCGTATTACTGTGTGGGGCAGGGAAGGTCATGGAGCGTATTATTCTGAGGAGACTCCAAGACACGCCGAGTGTATGGTTGTAATACGGTTCTCAGGAGCTGTAATGGGCAGTATTGCAAATCCTGAAAACCATGGAGAACGTCGCCGAACTCAGGAACTCCAGACTGACCCCTGAATTAGTCCTGCTGGACGTAGCGTTGGATAGGGTCTGGCACGAAGGCCTGACCTACAAGCTGAGTGACTTATGCTTGTCGGCAAAGATTTGGCAAACTTATCGACAGTTGCCTCACAGATCGGACAGTCATTGTAAGGGGGCGGATCCTCCCTGTCGGCACCCAGAGCGCTAGAGGGAGCTGTCCCCCAAGGGTCGGTATTGTCATCGCACCTGTACACGCTGCACACGAGCGTAATTCCTGGAACACTAATAAGAACTACGGTCGCGCTCTATGCTGCAAGATGTGAGGCAGAATCTGCAGCTAGCTTTAGAACGACCTCCAAAATAGCTGGTACATTGGAGGATTAAGATTAAGCCAACCAAGGGCCAGGCAATCGTGATTGTGAGACGTTGCGATGCCATCCCGGAAGAACTTGTGAACGATAAAAAAAAGCTGAGAAAACCTTCATACGCGCAGAACATCTAGACGACGAGCCGGATCCCGCATCAGAACAACCCTAGAAGCGGCCACGGCTGAGAAGCAAGTGCCACATCTCCCGCAAGATATGTCATGCCAAACCAGCCAAGCTGGCGAAGCTATGAGATATTAAAAACAGGAAAGAACGTGTCCCAGAGAAGACTGCCGGTAGCAGACCGGGGATTTATAGGCAACCGGGCCCGGAATTCCCAAACACAAACGGATTTTTTTAGTGGGTAAGAATTCCACAATACCGGACAGTAGTGCGGCGCTGTCCAAAAAACTGATGGCTGCCATATGGCAAAAGGTGCTGATTGATTGAACGTTACTTCTATACAATCAAGACCGAGTTTTCAGACACTTTTCTAATAATGAGACTGAATTGTTTTTTTAACTCACTGTAGCACATATTCGCAGTTAACATCCAGGGCCTCCAGGAGTTACGTTGTGCAAGTTTGTACCACATGTCCAGGTCAAAAATATGAGAAATCAAATAAAAATTTAGAAATCAACGACACATGTCGCTTTAAAACAAAAAACGGTGCTAACGAATGCTATTGTTTGTACTTTAGATACGCTGGTTGTCATGATGTTGAAGCAAATCGCTCGACAACAGTTTAATTCTACGTTTACCACCAGCAGCCAGAAGTGCAGCCCTGAACCCCCGAAAGTGGCGACAGCTGGTAGCCAAAAGCTCGGTACAGGTTTTCACATTTTACCTCGCATGTAATTTATTCTACCGTAAATGAAACTCAACAGTCAACAAATAGTTTATTGTTCTTACATCCTAGAAACCAATTTGAGTCCTAAGATATTAAAACACCGTTCCATTGTCATGGCCGTGGCTTCGGCAAGCAAAATCCTACCCACGTTGACCTTAATGACATCACCAGAAGAATCCTTTTCGATGCAATAGCACGAGTCGTAGAACTCAGTAAATGTGGTGGCAATCTCGTAGACGTACTCGCACAAATGATGCATACAAAGGTCCTCGGTGATTTTAAGTAGCACGTCAGGGAATCGCACCAAAACTTTGGCCAGTTTCCACTCTTTTTCGTGATCCAGCGACAATGAGTGAGTCGCCGCTAGCTCTCTAATTTTTTCCGGAGTAAAATTTGCATTCCTAGCTATAGACTTAATTCTAGTGTAAGCGTACAACAGGTAGACCGCAGTGTTGCCTTTATCTTCCAACATTTTATCGAAGGAGAACACGTATTCGTGGTTCCTATTGTGAGATAGATCGGCGTATTTAATACACCCATAGGCTATAGACTCTTGAGCTTGTTTTAACTCCTCCGGAGTTAAAACCTTATCTCGTTCTTTTTCTATCAGTTTGTCAAGAGAGCGCTTCAGACCTTCCTCGAGCAGGTCGAGCAGACGCACTGTATCACCTGACCTGGTCTTAAATTTCTTTTTATCTTCCCCAAGAACTACTCCAAAACCCACGTGGTCCACCCTAAAGTAAAGCAATGATCAGTTAATATTGAGTTTTGACCGGACCGCTCAGAATGGGCTGAGTGAGAAGTTTTAGTCTCCATATCACTAGAGAACGAAAACATGAGTTTGATAGGGTTATCGTCGATAGTACTGGTGTTTTTGAAATTAATTTTGAGTTATGCACTTGTGTAGAATAGCCTTGAAAAGGACGTGAATACACAGGAAAATTGCTAGATAATTAGTGGACATTATAAGAGTCCTTTTCCTGATAACTTTTTTTTTAGATGCTTTCTGAGGATATCACAGAGACATTAAAGTGATCAACTTTTCTAGGTTTTAGGCAACAACTAAGAAAATTACTAATTTTTGAGAGGTCAGAATATGGATTTTATGTAAGAAAAGAGCTGTTAGTTTAATTTCACTCAGCTCACACTGCCTTGGTCAGTCGCAATATTGTCTAAAAATTCGCTAACCTGAACTAAGAGTAAGAGGATAGTTAAATAAATTAGCGAAATTAACTTTTTTAAAAATATTGTTATCGTAGACTGGTAAAAAAAATTAGTAATACACAACACACCAAGCAATAAATATCTTTTTATTTCCAATGTTTTAAACCCATTATTTAAATTCATCCTGAAAATTTTTACCTATAAGCAAAAGAAAAAACAATAATGCGAAAATTTAAAAGTTTTGACTGGTAAAAAGTATTAGTTTAAATTATTCCTTAAATTTATTAATTTAAAACCCAAGTCTTTGTAGCAAAATCAAGTCTGCTGGACATACTCAAATAGCTCTACAATGATAACTGCTTTTAACTGCCACCCCAAAGGAGGAAAAAAGTTATATTTAAGCTTAACTTCTTTAATTATGTTGGCATTCTTTACAGGCAGCAAAATTCCATCTTAATCGCTTAGTAAAAAAAAATAACTATTTACTCTAATTAGCCGACCTAACTATTTTAGCTACCGAGATATTTTGTTCGAATTTGGTACTGTACCTATGAATGGCAGGATTCAAAATGCCTGCTTTCCGAGCACAGGCAAATATCGTGAAAAAATGTGTCGCTTGTCCGGAATCCGTGACGTAAATGATCCAGTCAGCTTTTTCTTCTTCGATACGTTGCTTGATGGCAGCCATATCTGACGTGTCGTAGGTGAAACCCCCGTCTGATTTGACAATGGTAAGAGGAATTGTTCCGCTATCACCTAGTCAAAAGACTCAATTCACCGTTTAGTCAGCGACTCACAAAAAGGTGTTCCATCATATAGGAGCTATGTATCTAACCCGTTACAAAATGTCCGTTTTGTGTAACAAATGAATGTTTGAGAGACGAGCGTAGCACGTTCTTGCAATTTGAATGAGTTTTTTCAGGAAATTTGACCAATATTAACATAAAAACTTTCGTAGCCATGAAGCATAAGCCACATTATATATGTTACTTATGTAAGTAAATTCAATATTTTCCCGGCTTACATTTTACCCCGCCCTGACTATGATATGTTTTAGTTACATTTACAAAAAATCTGTAGGAAAATCATTCATCCTATAATTTTATGACTTTAAGGAGGCTAAAAAATGCTATTCTAGTAATTTATACAGGAACAAGATTCGAATATAAGAAAACTTTTACTTTTCCGCCGAAACTGGGTCGACGTTTCGATGTTTATTTGACGACTTTATCAAGTCCACTAACGTTTATTAATTTTATTAGTAAACGTTAGTAGCCTTGAATTAAATTATTAGCAGTGATTACATACACATTTAACGTGTGTTGTGATTGTGGCCTGATGATGCCTTTTTAGGCGAAACATGTAGCCGTACAACTACAATAAACTTGAGACTGTTGACTTGGAGATATCTAATTTCAAACCTGAATTTCTACCAGTCTCTTAGAGAAAAAATGGATTTTTTCTACGATTTTACATTTACAAGACCTCAGACATGAGACAAAGGAAGATCAAAGAGAACAAATTGCAAAGAAATTTGCAAGTTTTATTGAGCGTGAAAGAGAATGAAGGGCAGATCGGCACAAGAAAACTTTTTCAATGTTCTCGTTTTCAATGTCTAAATTCTCAATAATAAAGAAGCACTCAATTTCTGAATAGCAATCTCCTTTGAAAGCCAACTCTTACCTTTACTGATGTCCGATAAAGAAAAAGTCTGAAAAACAGTCAAAGCAGCTAATTTTTCAAAATAATGAGCGGAGCCAATAATTGACCCTATAAATAATTAGAGAAAAACTCCTATTTTGCACAATATGATTTAAGTATAAAAACGGTCAAACTACTGTTACTACACAAAATAACTTACCCCACATGATTTTTCTCCCCTCATCCTCCTGCAAGTGTCCAGCCTTCTCCAATTCCTTAACAATATTTTCCATGCGAGTTTGATAAAATGATTCACCCTTCTCGATAACTTTTACGTCTAAGCGATCGTAAATTTTTTGAAAATCTGAAATAAATGCGTTAGTAAGCAACTTTTTCAAAACTTCAGTAGGTATGTAATAACGTAACGATAACAGAAAAGGATTTACAAATTGAAAAATGCTCTAGATCTCAGTTACTAAATAGATTTTACATTTAAATTTATGCTTCCAAAGCATTTTGGGTTTCTTTTTATTTAGACACATGTTATAACTTAATGGTAACATCTATACTGTTAATAATTTGTTGAAGCTCTTACAACTCTAGAACATTCTTTAATTTTTATAAATATCAAAGTTTTAGTGATGCGTCACCGCGCAATTTCCCAGGCAAATTCACAATAGAAAAGGGAACTTTTTGCAAATCTTGTAACAAGATATAGTGGTACAGCCAAAAGCCATTCTTATTTGACCATATGGTACTGGCTGGTAGCATCAAAAAGAGAATATTTATTTTTTTTTAATTAAGGGGCAATTTGGTGGCTATTCGATGGTAAGAGTGGCAATTTGTTGACAATTCTGGCTATTTGATGGCAATAGTGGCAATTTTTGGCAATATCAATTATTTTCGGCCAATATATTGGCAATTGGTGTATACAAATTTATTTAATTTATTTAAAAGGGATTTATTCCTCGATTCCCAATAAATGTTCAAAATGATGTCCATTACTGTCAATACATACACTTGACAACGCACAACACAAAAGAGTCTTGACTACTTACAATAGTTTCTCTTTCAAGATCTCTGTAAGCATTATTTCCTTCATATTTTCAAGTGCGATATAAACATCCCGTAGTAAGTCAATGCTTTTAAAGAGAGCCAATAAAAAAAATTAGAGATTTTAGATCCAGTGATCAAGCAGGCCAAACAACCAAACAACTGACCCCCTTTTCTAATCCAATGCCTTGGGCCTCGTCCAGGGCAGTCCCGATCCAAGGTTTCACACGGCCAACTTTGGGATCATTTTACGGAGTTATAAATCCTCCATGAAGTTAGTTGACCAGTGTTTTGAAGTTGATAGACATCATTTAAAACATTTTTTGAATTTTATTCACTGAACATTTCATTCCACAAGTTTAGAACATTTCTGTTGCTTATCCCATAATACGTTTCTAAAACAGAAGCAAGTACAAAACAGTCAATATCCATTAGATTAGAAGCAAAATACAGGGGCTGAAAAAGATAGGGCAAATTTATTACAAGGACATTGCCATAGGGTAAGGGCCCTCGTGGACATTGCAGCAAACCTACTGATATCATGTATAAATTTCCCGCGCCCAAGAAATTTCTCATACCGAATTGCGAATTGAAATATTGAACTTGGAGAGACTGAGATTGAAACACTGAGATTGAGAAACTGAGATGGAAAAACACAGAAAAACAGGAAAAAACTTTGAGGCAATGTAATAGAAAACATAATAATTATTTACATTATAGGTCCGGTAATAGTTATTTACATTTAAAGTCTTGTAAATATAGTTTTACAGTAATAGCAAGATGTTAGTGGACGAGACGATAGCCAAGTCCGGAATTTTGAAACGAGTAGGTACTGAAGTACGTTACCGGACATATCGCTCACGGAATGCAATAGTGGCACAACTCAAAAAAGTAGAAATTCTAGATAACACAATGTCCGAACTAGAAATTCCAACCTCTACCTTAGAACAAAACTGGCACAAAATTATTTCCTTTTATGAGTGTATTATACATAATTCATTTTCAAGTCAAAACAGTGTCCTATTTATAACCCAAATCTTAATTATTGATTTTCTCAAAACTACGTTTTTTGAGTTGCGCCACTATTACATTCAGTGAGCGAATGACATACAACATTTTACTTCATACTTATTAAAAACAGGAAAAGATTCATTTTATGCGCGGCGAATATATTTTTGAGAAATCCGGTATAGTTTTATAAGAGTATCCTGTACCACAATGAAATTTCGTTATGGTACTCAACACTGTAAATTTCTTTACGGTATCCAGTCTTGTAAAAAGCTATTTACCACAATAAAATCAAATACGTAAGTGTCCTAAATGAAACAGTATGAAGTAAAATTTCTTTACGGTAACCAGTCCTGTAAAAAGTTATTTAGTAGATTAAAACCAAGTAGGTAAAAGTGCTCTAAATGATACAGTATTAAGTAAAGACTTTTCTTTCATAAAATGTCACAGGGATTATTGAGGTTAATACATTGTATATCACTGATATGTGGCAAAAATAGTGTTTTTGAAAATGATTATGTGGTACAATGCTCAAATAAACAAACAAAAAAGTGTTGTTTTCCATATACAGGATATAAAAGGTAGATCCTGAGAATGATATTTAATTATTTTCAAAACAATGTGAGATAAATTAATGTAATTTGTTATGATTGTATACCTACAAATTTGTATGTCCTTGCAATAAATTAAATACTTATGGACATATTTGTCCAGGGCAGCACCTTTGTGTTTGTATACATTACATATTGACAGTTTATTAGAAATAATGACAAATCTGAAGGTTTCCACATAAAATAGTTTTTATTTTGATAGATTTCTACATAATGTTGTATGCTTTAGAAACTACCTTTGAACTAATCCTGAATATAGAAAACAAAAATTTTTCAATTCTTAATTATCTTCAACACTCACCCTGCCTTGACACATCACAAATTAGTTTCCACGCCTTTGTGTGATCAGGATCAAATGACTGCAACTTCACCACACTGGCATAAGCTCTTTTTTTAAACTCTTCATCCTCATCAAACCTCTTTTTGGACTCCTTGTAGAAAGCCTGCAGGTCATGGATTGGAGGAGATTGAACTAAATAATTTGGAAATTTGTCTTGGAGATGGGCAATTAACATTCCAAACTGAGTACCCCAATCACCAACATGGTTAAGCCTCAACACATCATGACCTAAAACATATTTCCTCAAGAATGGTCCTTGTCATTTGTATGGGCACATGCCAGTAAAAATTTAAAAACTTAATACATATTTAAAAAATATATATATATTTTTAGCAACTAACTTCAATAAAATTAAAAACATCTCCCAAAATGTACAAAAAGTGTACTAACCTAAATATTCCAATAAACGACAAATACTGTCCCCAATAATTGTGGACCTCAAATGACCAACATGCATTTCCTTGGCAATGTTAGGAGAAGAAAAATCCACTAATACCTTGAGCTTTTTTTGCAAAGGAGGAGGCCTAACTCCTTCAGTAAAAATACTTGACAAAGCCTCCAAAACATATTCTTTATTGATGAAAACATTGATAAAACCTGGGCCTGCAACCTCAAGCTTTGCTATGAGTTTGTGTGCAGGGACATTTTCAATAATCTTATTACTGATTTCTCTGGGTGGAACCTTCTTACCTACAAAATGATAGCAAAATAATTAAACGAACACTGCTGATGCAATGTTGATAAAACTTACCAAGTTGTTTATATAGATTAGCCACGGGCATGGCAGAATTACATTGGTAGTCTCCAAACTTGGGATTGGCACCTGATAAGGCTATATCAATCGGAGGTTCTGCAATATCAGGGCATGCACTACAGATTGCTGTTGAAAATATGCTATGCAAAGTTTTTAAAATGCTTTGACTAATAACTGTAGGTTCGGTCAACCCATTCTTTGAAGATTCCACCATTATTGCCTGTAAGAATATTATAAGGTGTATTTTAAATTTTTATGTACAAGCTGCTTAAGACAGATGTTAAGGCAGCTTTAAGAGCAATGTCATCAAACTTTTCGATGCAAAAATAATTCGGCTTCAGACATAATGTCGTTTGACATATCTTTCTTTATTGTGGCCACTCTTAACTACTGCTTAGGAACTCATAAGTTCCCAGTCACCACTGCAAGATACTACTTAAAGCAGCTGTAAGAACTGTTGTCATGACTTATGCATGCATTAAAATATCATTGTATATGATATTTTAATCAGCTTGTATGCAGAAATATGCCTCTAGTGAAACTGCCGAGGAAACTACCCTAATTCAATATATAGAATTAGGGAACTTACTCTGTTCAATATGGCTAATCTATGTTTTAACTTTATGTTTTCAGTTAATAGTTTTGACACTTCAGGGTCAATATTCTCTAATGACCCGCCTTTTAGTGCATGCTTCAGGTCCTCAAGTTCTGCTTTTAGAACTATTATTTGGGTTTCCTGCAAAAAGAGAGCAAATGTAGACTGATTTTTGTAGATGATGTAGACTGAACTGTTCATATTAGGACAGATAAATGTTGAATAATAACTAAAAGAGCTTACCGCCTTTTGCGCTTCCTTGGTGTATGTTTCTATAATATGTTTTTCCATAATAGGTAAATAAATTAATTAATGAAGAAGTACAAAACCTACAGACTGGACCAGTAGGTTAGGTTGGAAAAAATTGTTAGTGTTAGGTTAAAGCTTTAGGTTAGTTTGCAAAATTATGTCATACTAGTCATACTCACTTGTCAAATGTCAACAGGTTTAAGGTTGCTCTCCACCGTCTGACAGCTTAAGGTTGCTTGACAGCATAAACTCCAAGCATTTTTAATCAACCATTTTACGAATTATTTGCCAGTAACATTTTTAATATTTAATCTTTTTTATCGCCCCGTATTCACCGACACTAGTAAAGGTAAGAGTTGACTGTCAAATAAGGCTGTCTGAACTCTCGGAAAGGATCTTTCTATATTGTTGTCCCTTAGGTCACTAATTATGGGGGCAAAAGGCCGATAATTAATCCGTGGCGTTTCATTTTATGGCAAAAGAACACTTCCATGGTATTGCCAAACGGATATAATTAATAAATGCTAATTTAAATAAAGTATAATTTAATATTTTGGGGATGCCAGCAAGGTTTTATTGTTTAAGACAAAACCTGGAAAACGCCAAAAAAAAACTAATCGAATAGTAATTAATTAAATATAAAATTAAAAAAGACAATTTTCATTTTTCTCAGGAATCTGAAATAAAATAGCGGCGGACGTGAACTTTTCGCGATGTGGTCTCCAGAAACATGCTTGACGGGTACACGATTTCTTACTAAAATTGAAAAACTGACAAAGGAAACTCAACTAACGACGCAGTGTAGAAGAGAAAAGAATTCCGCCAGGTCGCTGAGATCCTCGATATTATGTTGAGCAAAATATTACTATAAATTATAACATACTAAGGGCCGATCGCAACCAATTTTTAAGTACACTTAGTACGAACTTCTCCATCTTCCCGGTTAGATCGTAACTCTTATACCTCTAGCGAATTCAAAACGAGTCTCTCTCTTTTACGAAGATCCTCGGAACCACTCCCTCGGTACTTCTCATCCGAAAGGGTACCGCAGAAAAAATCGATACCACCCTGACCAGTGGCGACTATATGGCGCTTCGGACAGCGCGGGCATAAATTTAGAAAATGAGCTTTTCTGGAAAATCTGTTGAAACAAAGAGATTGAAAGGGTGATCATTGGACCGAGTAAGACACCTCACATGGCATAGTTTAATTGACAGTTAAAGCTTTTTATTTAAATTGACCTTTAATTTCCTGGCCCAGTCAATTAAGACATAAATTGCTCGAATTTACATTCAAATGGTTAGAAATTAAAAGCTCTATCTGATCAGAGAATAAGATTTTAATTTCAATTAACGATATTCGCGAAATCGCTTTAATTACTAAACTATTGTTCGGGGGAAAGGGCCATAAATCATTAAAAGGACGCCTTTGCAGGTTAAAGAAGAAGGGCAATTATAGGGTTTCATGTTTTATGGCCGGAATTTCCAAAAAATTGTGAAAGTGCCTGTCCAAAAACTTACAAAAGAAATGCTCTTCGACGAAAATTAAACATATTGCATCCATGTGTGCATTTAGGGCGTCATGGGGCTGGTTTATTTAGAAAACCGAAAAAACTGCAATAAGTTTAAAGCGTAAAAGCTTCGAAAAATATCTTACAGAGTTGCCATGTTGCCACACATAAACTCATATGTAAATAAAGGGTTCAGTTTCCACAACAATAGCTAAGTTTACTGGTGTCCGTAGTAGGGGTGCCATCCCTCCCGATTTGCGCGGGAGGGGTTTATGTCAAAACCTCCCGCCTCCCGTTTTAACTAAATAAGCTCCCGCTTTTGTTTCGTTTGTAGGTAGAGATCTTTAATAAAACAATTATTTCTTGTGCCATCTAATTCGCGAATGTGCTTACTAACTTTTTAAGGTGTTTTCTATAAGAAGTCTCAGGTTTTGGCGTTTGAGTGGCGCTGACGTTGTTGGGCTTACAGCGTGTTTCTTTGTATTTTTGAAAAATATTTTTTTATTTTTGTTTAACGAAAAATTTAAGAAAATATGTGTTTGTGTGAAATTTAACAAAAAGTGGGCGTGGTACCTAAAAAAACTTCTCCCGCGGCGCATTTTTATCCACTTACAAATGCCTCCCGCTTTTTGTTTTTGCTCATCTGGCAGCTCTAGTCCGTAAATACAGGGCGATAAAAAAGCAAAAATACTTAAAAAGTTATTGGAAATAACTCGTAAACGGGCTAATCAAAAATGTCTGAAGTTGTCCATTTAGTTGTGGTTTTTAATGTTCTTCAAAAAATTTACATAGATTTTTTTTCTCTAAAATAATTAGGAAAGCCAATAATAAACCCTTTTAAAATTTACGTGGGAGTTCCTATGTCCCGCACGACGATACAACACCCGGTATATAGTATACTACATCTGGAGAGTCCCTCCAGTTTTACAGTTTTGACCCGTCTTTTTAGCAGTGGGTACCTTGAAAATGTTGGCAATATCCGCCTGAATTAACGTCACCTTGCCGTCCTAGGTCAAGTCATTTCAAGTATATAGTAATTCTCCAATTGATGTGCTCTGATGATAAAATAAAAATTACGTTATGGATACTTTAAAAATGGCGGACTTCCGGCTAAAAAATGGGACCATTTTTAGGGAAATATCGGCATTTGTTGGTTCGGCCCATATCTCTTATGTCATTGGTTGTGCAAACCAAACTCCCGATAGTCCCGAGTCCCAATTTACATATGTGTTCATGTGTGTCCACATGACCAACAAAACGTAGTATATTACATCTGAAGAGACCCATTGTTTTACAATTTTATATATTTACAATTTTGTATACCTAAAAAATGGCGGCAACATCTGCTTGCATTAACGTCACTTGACGTCTTCACATTAAATCATTTCAAGTTGTTATCTTGGCCAATTGATGTGTTCAGGTTCAGACGATGAACTTTCGGCAATGCACCTTAAAAATGGCAGACTTGCGGCCAAAAAACGGAATCATTTTTACGAAAATATCGGCATTTGTTAACTATGTCCATATCTCCTAGGTCAATGATGGCAACTCTGTTAGCAATAATCAACATTTTTTACATTTTCTAAATAAACCAGTCCCTTGAGGCCATAAATGAACCTCTGGTTGCAATATATTTATTTTCGTCAAAGAGATTTTGCATTCATTTTGTTAGTTTTTGGACAGTCACTTTCAATTTCAGTAATTTCTGGGGATTTCTAGCCATAAAACATGAAACCCTTAAATTTCACCGATCGCCATCGCTTTTCTTTAACCTTCAAAGACGCTCTTTTGAGTGATGGTTTATAGGCCTGATTAAAAGTACGAGGTGTTAATTTAAAACGTCATCTAGAAGGCTATGAAAGTAAATGGACTTTTCTTCTTTCATCCTTTTCTTTTCAGTTTTCACTAGGGTTGGGCACGGCGGAATCTTTCCACCTCGGAAGCTTTCCAAATTGGAAACTTTCCGGTAAGGTAAGAAACGACTCGAGGAAACTTTCTTCGGAAAGTTTTGGGAAAGATTCCCAAAGTTTCCGAATTTTACCGGCAACTTTCATTTCAATACATGGTTTTTTTTATTTTTTTCAGAAAGGGAGGTTAAGTGCACATTTTAAAAATTATAAATATTAAATTATTATTATATAATAATTTCATGATAATAATGCCGCGCATAAAATCAAACGTATGGGAGTATTATGGCTCAAAAAATTCACAACAAAACATTTGCAATTAGCAAGTATTGTGGAGCAAAATATGTGCCAAACGCAACAAAATTGAAAGGACACTTAAATTCTTGTCTGCAATATAAACATAGTTTATATTAATATACAGAGAGTAATTTAAATGAAGCCAGCAACACCAATGATGATAAGCTCATGAACCAAAAAGATCCAGTACCAGGACTTGATTGCGATCCTGATAGTTTTTATAGTACTAGTTCTACTGCTTCCTTAGGGGTAGGTAATTCCTAAGTTGCCTGTTTTAGACAAAATAAAGAGTACTTAACTTATTACTGTTCTATACATAATAATAATGAAATGAAAAGATTAGTACCTACCTAATAGTAATGTCTTATTTCTAGGGGGCATCTCAAGCGGCATTCTTTATAAAAATACAAATACAAAAATTTAATGCCAAGCTAAAATAAAAATATCATAAATTCTGAAATAAAATGACATCCGTCAACTTCTTGTCCTCTCCTCTCCAGCAATGACATTGACAACATTGACACTGCGAAATGTCAACTGACAATTCTGACATGTCTCTCCACCAGATCCTGAAACAGCAAGCTCCGCCTCAAAACGGAAAGTTTCCGAAACTTTCCGGAAAGGTACCGAAAAGTTTCCCGAAAATGAAAATGACCGATTTTGCCCAACCCTAGTTTTGACGTTACACAGCCAGCTAGAGATGGGTTTTCACCCGGTTTTTTTATTTTTGAGGGTTTATTCCCTGCACACATCCGGGAAAATTCCGGGTTTATTCCATTATAACCTCTGTTATGCAAACTGACCTCTCTGTTTGCATATGAGTTAATGTGGCAACTCTGTAAGCCATTTTTCGAAGCTTTTAAGCTTTCACCTTATGGAAGTTTTTTCTATTTTTCGGTTTTCTAAATAAACCAGACCCATGAGGCCCTAAATGCACATATGTTTGCAATATATTTTATTTTCGTCAAGAGCATTTCTTTTGTTAGTGTTGGACAGGCACTTTCACAATTTCTTGGGAATTCCGGCCATAAAACATGGTACCCAACAATTGCCCTTCTTCTTTACCCGGCAAAGGCGCCCTTTTAATGGTTTATGGCCCTTGAAAGAATTTCAGACCTGTACGTGACCCAAACAATAGTTTGGTAATTAAAGCGTTTTTGCAAATATCGTTAATTGAAATTAAAATCTTATTATCTCATTAGATAGAGCTTTTAATTTCTTATCTTTTGAATCTAGATTCGAGCAATTTATGTCTTAATTGACTGGGCCAGGAAATTAACGGTCAATTTAAATAAAAAGCTTTAATTGTCAATTAAACTATGTCATGTGAGATGTCATTTGAAAGAGCATAATTTATTCTATTTAATGATCACATTTTCAATTTTCTTTTTCCAGCACATTTTCCAGAAAAGCTCATTTTCTAAATTTATACCCGTGCTATACGAAGCGCCATATAATCGCCACTGGTCAGGGTGGTATCGATTTTTTCGGCAGTACCTTCTCGGTGGATGAGACGTACCGAGGGGGTGGCGAAAAAAAGACGATCTTCGACACTCGAAGAGAAAAGACGCGATTTGAACTCGATAGAGTTACGATCTAAAACGACGATCCAACCGGGAAGACGGAAAAGTTCGAATTTTACCGCGAGAAAAGTCCTTGGCTCCGCCGTTCTGATTATCGCCAATTCGTATTTTTTTTCCCCTTTTTGAATCCCGTTTTCGTCCGCCGCGCTAATTATTTGTAATTTTAATTAGTGTCAAAATAATTAATTCGGCTATTGCTCGCCTACGAAAAGTTTCGTGGAGTGTTTTTTCGGTTGTGCCACATAGTGTCAACCCACCTCTGCCCTTTTCCTGAATAGGCCATTTTCTTGCAGATAGCGGATACTTTGCAGACGCAGGAGACTACCGGCAATTAAGTATTTGTAGAGTAGTTGTAGAAGTTGAAACTTTTAGTATAATATAGTAGTGTTGTGCTCTCCATAATATCGAGGATCCCAGCTATTGGCAGAATCCCTTTCTCTTCTACACTGCGTCGTTAGTTTAGTTTTCTTTGTTGTGTTTTTCCAATTTAGTAAGAAATCGTGTACCCGTCAAACACGTTTCTGGGGACCACTGAGCTTGTTTGCAAGAAGTTCACGTCCGCCGCTATTTTATTTCAGATTCTGGAGAAAACAAAAAATTGTCTTTTTTAATTTTTAATTTTATTCTTCCTTAATTACTATTCAATTAGTTTTTTTTTTTTTTTGGCTTTTTGCAGGTTTTTGTCTTAAACCATAAAACCTTGCTGGCATCTCTAAAACAATAAAATTTTACATTATTTAAATTAGCGACCTAAGGGACAATAGATCCTTTCCAAGAGTTGGGTCCCCCTTGCAGCGTGGTAAAAGAGATTCGGCGCAAGAAGATACGTTGGACTTAGAACATCCACGTAGTCGAATCTCCTCCGAAGACACGGCGGCAACACGGCGGCAGCCGCGAACACAGCCGCCCCCCACGCAACGACCACCGATTAAACGGATTAATACGGATTATCATTATTATCGGCTGGGGGGACACTGCGCGACACCTCTAAATTTAACTTTTTCAATTCGCTTAACTCTTACCAATTAAACAATAATTAGTTGGTTTGTGCAGCTTGAAGCTTTTAATCAATTGACCAGTGTTTAGTTTATCAAAAAACAAACCAGAATCTGGATATATTGAATTCTAATCTAAAATCTAACCTTAAATCTTGAAACTGCCGGGTGCTTTCAAGAAAAGATGGGAAAAGACCCGGGTAAAAACCCTAAATTGGGTTTAAAGGTTTTTTTGGGAATTTTTCCTTCGCCCATCTATACAGCCAGCCAACAACAGTTGAGTTAGGTAATTACATCCCGAGCGCTCGGAATATCAGTCTATCTCACTCTAGCCTGTAAAGGTTTTGGGAGATGGTCTGTGTCCGGCGCGCTCGGATGGAATTACCGAACTCGGCTAACATAACAGATACAGGGCGAAGGGAAAATTCCCAAAAAACCTTTAAACCCAATTTAGGGTTTTTACCCGGGTTTTTTCCCATCTTTTCTTGAAAGCACCCGGTAGTTTCAAGATTTAAGGTTAGATTTTAGATTAGAATTCAATATATCCAGATTCTGGTTTGTTTTATACAATCTAATGAAAATCCCCAAGAAGCTTCGGAAGTATATTTCCAAAGGTAAAGTATTTTGCACGCTATGGTTAGGATACCATCTTAGGGGTCGTTTTTGCTATTATTAGATATCCAGAGAGAAGGCAACCTTTCCCAGACATATTTGCCCGAATTAAATCAAATCTAGTAGAGCACGGATCAGTTGTCCAGCCCAGGCCTAATTCATACTCCAAACAAGATAGAGAGAGAAAAGAGATAAACGTATTGGGTTATGTAGAAGCAAAGCCTTCATCTTCTTGCAAGCATATAGAGGAAGCAACTGGTGTATCCAAGTCTGATGCTCAGAGAATTTTGAAAAAATATAGGTATCACCCCTATAAATTCCACATAGTTCAACGTTTACACCCTGGCGATGCCGAGCGCAGAATGTTGTTTTGCCAATGGTATTTACAACAAATCCATACTGATGAATCTTTTGGCAGACTCCTTATTTGGTCGGATGAATGTTATTTTTCAAGTGCGGCAATTTTTAATCGCCATAATACTAGACATTGGTCCACAGAAAATCACCATTTAACTTTCGAGAGGGCACAACAAGGACGTTTTGGGGTTGGACTCTCGTGTTTCATTTTTGGAAGACACATAGTCTACAGAATTATTGAAGGAGGTCTGACAGCGCATCGTTACCGAGAAATTCTTGAGGAAGTTATTCCAGAACTGATGGAAAATGTTCCCTTGGCCCTTTATAATGCCGTTTTTTTTCAACAAGATGGTGCCCCAAGCCACAACTCTGCCCTTTTAAGGGAATTTTTAGACGATAACTTTCCTCAAAGGTGGATTGGTACCTACGGACCTGTAAGGTGGCCCCCTCGATCTCCCGATCTTTCAATTTTGGATTTTTTTTTATGGGGTTTTATGCAAAATGAAGTCTATAAAACACAGTATCAGTCTCGAGCGGAGCTTCTTGCGGCAATCAATTTAACTTTCCAAAATTTGCAAAGAAGGCCTATGATTCTTTTTAACGCGATTAGAAGAATAACGAAAATGTGCCAATTTTGCATACAGGAAAATGGCCGTCATTTTGAAAACCACCTTTAAAAACTGTTTACTTAATTATGTTGAATGCTGTAATAAATAACTAATAACTGAGATACTGAGATTTAAAAAAGATTTTTTGTATTAAATTTGAAGATGTTATAAATTAGAATAATTATTACTTACATCGATTTTGTTCCTAATAATATTTTAGCCATAGCCTACTACTTACGAATTGGACAAAAATAAAAATTTAAGAAAATCTTAAATTCTGAGCTTTGTTTTGAAAATATTTGCATACAATTATATATTTTTGGAAAGCCCACATTATGACTAATAAACTAGAAAAATAATATACAAAGTGTTCCATTTAAAAAAACATATATTTGCTTTGTAACTCAAAAACTGAAGTTGCTAGGAAAGAACTGACTACGCCATTGGATTCTACGGAAAAAATTATTTAAGATTGCGTTTTAACTTCTTGGATAAGTTTAAAGATAACTGTGATGCGGGGGGTGCCTCAAAAGCGATACTTTTCAATTCCACCCTGTATCTCAAAAACCAAAAGGGCTATAAAAATTCTGCTGGCGCCATCTTTAGTTTCACAAAAAAGTAGCACACTGTCGAGAAAACCGCAACCCTCTATCTTTAAAAATCAGGGAGATACCCCGCAAAAGTGCCGAAAATGGGATACCCTGTACTATAAATTTTAGTTATTGTAATTACCTTTAATAGCTAAGCAATGAACTACTCTTGTGTTTGCTTTGATATATACTCCAAGAAGAGCGACGTTAAGTGGGTGTTGTTGACAAATACATCAGCGCAAATCAAGGTAAAATATATAAGATCAACTAATGTTATAAATCACTAAATATGCAATATTTACACAAAATAAATACTTATTAATATCCATATAAACCATGCACTTACTAGTGAACAAAAATTTAAGGTATGTTTACACTAAAGAACCTCTTGGGGTCTCCAACTTTCGGCTGGAACCTTAAGTTCACTCTCTTCCCTTTTTGGTCGTCAATCTCAAAGAAGCTGTTCCAGTCCAGAAGGTAGTAAAAGCCGCTTCTCCTTGGTGTTGTTGGTTCGGGTAAAGTTTCTGTCGCAGTTTCGGTACTACCGCCTAAAACAAAATACCACAAACATTAAATGATGGCCCATACAATATATTATGGTGACCCTATGTCATTCTTAAGCCATTTGAGAATATTTGGTTATGAGGTATTTGTACATGTACTAGATGCTAATGACTAATTCGAATCCGAGAGCTAAAAATGTATTCTTGTTGGCTATCACAAACAGTCGACCATTTACAGGTTATCCTGTGCTCAGAAAAATTTGGGTTTTCAGAAATGTAAATGTGCAGTTCAACGAGAAAGTTAGTACTTGTATCAATGATAGAAGATATTGCTAAAAGTGTAGTTATCGACTTATGGTAATCATAATATAGAGGAATTAATCCAGGATGAAGAAATATTGCACAACTTGAGAAAGGAGGCATGAGGACTTAGGTGGACAAGTGTCGAGTAAAACCAAAGATGGTATTGACCTATCCATAAAACAATTAAAATACTACAAAGTTGAATTACTCTGTAATGATCACGTTAGAAAAACCATTATCCGTGAACAGAAAGTAGTGGTTGGAGAACAAAGGAAGACGTTAAGCGCAAAAAGATATTGAGCAGCAAATGGTGTTAAAAAAAAATTGAGGATGGCAAATTCAAATCGAATCTGGTGATAAGAGCCTTTGAGTAGGAGTTTAGTATCGATTACCATAAAACTTTTAGTCCGATAGTAAATAGAAGCTGTCAAAAAATACTACTGCCGATGGATTCGTCGGTTTGTCGCCAGAGCAAGAACCGCCACAACAGGCCACTAACAGGCCAGAAGATTGGTGGCCTGTTCATTAAGAAGTTCTACAGCAAAACAATCGTTTTGTATAGCAACCTATCACAAGAGGTATAATGCATGGATGTGCGAGAATAGAACGGACAAGTGTGTCCTTTAAAGAAGTCACTCTACGGCTTGAGGCAAGCTCAATACACTTGGAACAAAATATTTACAGATTTTCTTTAAATACAATGACTAGGCTCTCCTAGGAAAGCCCGGTCTTTGGCTATTTATGTAGACGAAGGCTGTAATTTGAAAATGATAAACAGGACATGATGTAACTCTTAAGGGAACTGTAAACTGAATTTTAAATGACATCAGTTGATGACCCTCAGTTATTTTTCACAGCAAACATTATTTCTTGTTATGTTTACTTACCAGAACTAGACGAGTGCCTACTATTTTGAAACTGGCCACCACCATAACAAAGAATACTCATTACCAAAAGACGCCTCTAGATCTTTAATCGAAGCAGTCACATCAGTTCCCTCGGGTAAGCTCTGTGCTGTCACCGTTACAATTTCCTCTGTAGCGTTATCGGCCTTCATTATCGCATCTTCTTCTTTCTGACGTTTTACTTCATTCTTCTCTAGCCCATCGTCAAATTCCACATTGGGGTTGGGTGCGTCTTGTACGTCCAAAGTTTCTAGGTCCAAAGATTCCTCTTGGCGTTGCTGCTCCTTTAAGCTTAACAAGAGTTCTTTAAGCTTATCTTTATCAGTTTGGTCAATGCTTTTCTCGGTAACAGTGCCATTCAGCTTCCTCACAATTTCCAACAATTTTTGCAGTTTCTTTACATCGTCCTCTTTGATCGGATTTCCTGGATTGAAAACATGCTGAGGGTCTTCAGAAGTTTTTTCAAAGGTTTTTGTAATGGGTTGCTGACGGATTTTCCGTCCTCTTCGAGGAGTTTTTTCTCCAAAACCCATGTTTCCTAATACTGGTTTTAGTTCGTCCGGAACAACCGCCAAAGATATTTCTCCATCTTCAATGTAACTTTGGGGAGGTTTTAAGGATTTGCTGTTCCTTTCGTTACTGTCCAATAAGCCAAATTCTTCTAAAAGCGCTTCCATTTCTCGTCTGCTCTTTTTGTCCTGAGGCAATGGCTTGAAACCTTTGTAAGATGTTGGGTCAATTTCTGCTTTTTCGGGGTTAAATAACGAAGATTCGCTGGTTTGGGGAATCTCATTCGGATCAGGGAGGAGACCTGAGAATAGTAAATGCATATATGATTAGTTAATATAATATGCACTTACGGATTTTCAGAAAAGCTTAAACTACTGTAATCATCGTTATGAGATCGAGATCTAACGTTAGTGCAAGAAATATAATCATAATTGTGTAAATTGTTATAGGAAATATCACGCTCATTCAGTTATAACAACATTCAGCTTAAAGTCTCTTTGCCTGCATGTAGGAATTGTCACAAAATTCGTACCAAAATTCTTCAAAATTTCTTGCATTTCTGGAGACAAACTGTCAGCCACAGCAAAAGCATTGGGTACCTCGGTGGTGGTTGTGGAAGAAGGTGTCTTAGAGGGTCGCACTCCAAAAGAGGCTAACATGTCTTTAATCTTATCGTCCTCAGACTGTTTAGCTGGAGTCTTCATATTTGCCAAGTAAATGTCTGCGGCAACTTTTTTTAATTCTTCAGGAATCTGATAAAAATATATTAGTATAGACGCTTATATTATTAGAAGCCTTTCCACTTTAAACTTACTTCGATATCCAATGACGTAGCTGAAGGGCCGCGTGAGACTTCTTCTGCAAAGTTTGGCTTGTGTGAGTCAGCTGCCGGCATGGGTATAAACGTTTCTTCATTTTCCATAGATTGAGGCAATAAATCCTCTAGATCCGAGTTGATCTGCGTAGGAACTGGTTTTGTCATCACCGGAGGAGGAACGATCTTAATGCCTTGGGACGAGTATAAGGGTCGCTTGGTTGGTACGTCTTGGGTATACTTGTGATTTGGGTATTGGGTTTCTTTACGAAGAGGTTGGCGACGTCTAAAATTGAAAAATATACTTTCATTGATCACGCGCATGATTACATTTACTCCACACGTCGTCTGAACATACGTTTTTTTTTTTTCTAAAGTCCACGGTTGCTGATATTGGTCTCGGAAAGTGCCTTAAAAAACCACTGTTTATCAATGTCTTAATAAAGAAAATAAAAACTTTGAAAATGTTGTTTACTTTATTAATGTCTTTAGTTAACAGAAACTTAAAGTGCCGTCAGGCATCTTAAGAAGGGATGGTTTAAAAGTGGATCACAATCAGAAACTTTTTTTTTCCATAAATTAATTTACTATCAGGATCTCTCAGCTTAATAGAATATTCGATTATGCACTTTTTCATGTTTATTAATTTTTCGATAAACTCTTCCATTTCCATTCTCTTCCAAAAAAATTAAATCAATATAAAAAAAAATGCCTTCAGAAAAATAATTCAAATAAAACTCCAACGTGTTTCCTCTACACGCACCAGTTCTGGACGAAGCATTATGAAGAAATTTCATTGAATGTATAAAATCAATAAGTTATTTCTATCTTTTCAAAGATAGCTTTGGAGAGAAAACTTAAGATAAGTAAGCATACCTGGGGCGGTATGTGGTTACTGCCATTTCAGTGGTGGTACTGGTACTACTAACGATCGGTCTCCGTCTTCGTTTAATAGCATCCCTTCTGGTAGTCGTATAGCCGCCACCTGCGTACTGATCGGTTGTTGAAGAAGGTCTTTCTGTTGAAGCTCTTCTGCTGCTCACAGAAATGTTGCTCTCCGTAGAGCTACTCTCTTGCAAAGTAGTCTTAAATTGTACATTTCCTGCAATAAATTTGTTATAACCTATAGAGAACATAAATACACAATTAAACAATAAATAATAACCTCTGGAGGGTTTTCTTTTGGTAGCCTCATACTGCTTCTTCACTTCTGGAGATTTCGTAGTTTTTCTTCTAAAATGGGGCGCATTCTCTGTGGTAGTTCTGTCAACAACGTGAACGTAATTTTGAGGTGCTACTGTATCTACCTCCGGCTCATCGTCTACAATACTGGTTACAGGTGGCTTGGTATATAAGGATTCAACGTTGGCCTAATAAGAGTTCACATCATTACTAAGCCCACCATTTTTAAGGTTCGCACTGACCTCTCCTTCCAATCCCACTGGAGTATACGCTTTGACCACCATAAGCGCCTTAGGGTCGCGGTACGAATCTTTGCTGATGCCTTTTATTAGGCCACTTTGATCCTGCTTGGTAATGTTATCCAATATATCCAAAATTTCCCCTCTTGTTAGTCTGGGTAAGTCCGGATTGCCCTTAATAAGCCTTTCTACTTCACGAATAGTGTCCTCAGTGTTGTCTACCTGAAAGAGACATAATATGACAGCATGATCACAACAATAGGCTTAGCCAAACTTTTGACTAAAAAAAAGCTTTATTACATTCCCAAACGTAACCGCGGACATGCATGGTACCCGGACATCGAATACTTTAGACAATTCAAAGGTCCGGTAATGTACCCAGACGAACTCACTTCAACATGGAAGCCACCTTACGAAGCAGCAAAAGAACCACCGAAGCCGGTGAGCGTTAAGAACGTGCGCATCAACTTCGGTCCCGCCCATCCTGCTGCGCACGGGTGTCTGCGCATGATTACTTATTTGGATGGTGAGCTCGTTAAAAGACTGGACCCGCATATTGGATTATTGCACCGGGGGACTGAGAAGCTCATCGAATACAAGACTTATATGCAGGCGTTGCCTTACTTTGATAGGTTGGATTATATTTCGGTGCTGTGCAACGAACATGCTTACTGTTTGGCCACTGAGAAGTTACTCAATATACAGGTAAAGTCATAAAAATGTGATAAAAGTCTTAAGAACGGTAGTGTTGTTGTTGAGTCAATCATAGTTTGAATATTTTTTCTAATTTATGAAAATAATTGAGAGATCTTCTACCCGAATTCCTAATAACTTGAGCCAGCCAAGACACCTCTATAAATATTAAAAAAAAAACTGAAATAATCATGCTATCCAAATGCAATTTAAATATCCTCTTAAAAGCAATTTAATAAAACTAACATAGTATTCGTAGTCTCCACACTTAAAACGCAACTTGCCTGTCGTGCGATGGGTACCCGTTCAACCTTTTAAACATTTTAAACATAAATTTTACATGTCTACGTAAAAAAGTTTTGTCCACGACCACTTCATAATATACTGATATTCAGCTTGTTGACAAAAGTTAAATAGGGCTCATATAGCGTCAGAGGGATATATGAGTTGAAACAGCGGGAATAATGATATTATTCCCGCTCGCCATTTAAGTTATATATGTTGCCTTGGCAACCAGTAGGAGTAGGCAACAATGCAATATCAAACGCCGCAGCATAAAAAATGCACATTTCAATAATTTTATTTACACTACCTAGAGATTTTATAATTTGCAATTATTATTAGACAATGGCTGTCGACAAAGTATAGTATTATACTCGCTTTTTATGGCCATTATTCCCTTAGGGGGACTTTGCGTCACGAGCCGTAGGCGAGGGGCGCAAGTCTCCCGTCTATCATAAAAAGCTCGTTTAATAATATACTATTGTTTTTTTAAGAAGAAATAAAATTATTGAAATGTCAAAGTGACACTCGCGTTTGACGGCAAAACCGGTGCCACCAGTGCATTTTTTATGCTGCGGCGTTTGATATTGCGTTGTTGCCTACTCCTACTGGTTGCCAAGGCAACATATATAACTTAAATGGCCAGCGGGAATAATATCATTATTCCCGCTGTTTCAACTCATATATCCCTCTGACGCTATATGAGCCCTATTTAACTTTTGTCAACAAGCTGAATATCAGTATATTATGAAGTGGTCGTGGACAAAAAAATGTACAATTGTTTTGTCGTCTTGTATAGTGTAATAAAATGGTGTCCATCATGTTATATTATATGATCTGTTACTGGACCCTCTTAGACTTCAAAACATTAGACGCCCCGATGAAGACAATAAAAATTGTCGAAAGCTTGGTAGTTTAGCAGCTTTAGCACTTGTGTATAATGTTGCCCATACTAGTCATGAATACATGAGTCTGAATTAAACTGGTGGCCAGTGAATTTGCAACCCTACGTCGATTTTTGCACCAAGTTTGAGAGAGCATATCTTTAAAGTAGACTAATGGATTTCTTTGATCGAAGCGAATTTGAGTAAACCCGTCCTTGTACTAATTTACGAAGTATGTTTAAAAAAGGTGAGTTACTCAGGTGAAATTATACAGGGTTGAAAATAAAGTGAGTAATTTTGCTTTCACTTCTCGCTAGCCGCCAATCCCGAGGTACTCCATGAAGTCCAGTTTGGTAAAATTTATCGATTTAGTGATTAGGTACATTTATTCAAATAATTTGATAGTGTTAAGGTGCGACCGTTAAGATGCGACCAATACATATAATAGGGCATTGCAATCGTGGCAGTTAAGCTTATGAAAGCCACTCTAAGAAAAATGGTTGATTCTCACATTAAAGTCAGCAATGTGAGATTTTGGATTTTGGCAAGTTTTTCGTTGAGTGAAACATTCTTATTTTATTGTACAATAGGAGAGTATATAGAGTTTATTTGTTGGAACTGAAAGAAATAACGAGAATAAACAAACCATTTAATGGTATGTAATAAATATGTAATTTGAAGTGACGAGCCCGTCTCGTGTTGCATCTGATTTTTGTTAGAGTTCTACTTTTAGTTTTCAGTATTTAAAGAACTGGGGGCTCAATGACAATGTAGTTTCTGTATCTTATTAATTTCTACTTGTCGAGTAAGTTTTAGTATGTACTGTGTTTAGTATAATGTATTTTTTAGCTTGGCGTGCTGCTTATTAGCCATGATTTTTCGTCATTATAAATTTTATATGCTGATGATGGCTTGAGTGGCAAAACCGGTTGGTTCGAAAAGGATTCTTTAATTTAATTTTTGCCTCAGTTTTGGGCATTACCGTTTTATGTGTTTTAGGATTAGTTTTCTGTTTTTGGTTAATTATCTAAATCTTATTAGTTAGCAGAACAAAATGTAACTCAAATTAATTTGCACTCAATACTTCAGATTAGACTCAATTTCCAACTTTGTCCGCTAATAACTTTAAGACAAAAAACCGGTCAGAGTAAGTCCAACTGATTTTGCTACTTGTAAGTGTCATCTTTTTCCGCATATATATACGGAAGTTTTATTGGTTCAATGATTTCGGATATAAATTTTTTCAATGGTCAATTTTTAGGCACTTTTATAATCGACTTTGTTGTGTACTTAAAAAATTCACTTATGGGATTAATTTCATTCAAATCAAGTTTATTACGTTCTTAGCGAATTGTTGTTGGCCTATTTTGATCAAAAACAGCACAACGTATTCTCCAACAATTAGATAGAATAAAGTAGGGAAAATACGTCTTTATTCTCAAGTTCCAAATTTCCCAGCCTATACTTTTTTTAAAAAAGAAGAAGAAGGATGAAATTAACACCGAATTGCAAGATCTGTATAGGGGCTTTTGATACCTCTATACGATATCAACAAAAAACATTCTTTTGGACAGGCCGCCCAAAAGAGGTTACCACATCAGAAGTGGTCAGATTGCTGAGACTCTGGTGAATGTTCAAGTAAACGAGAGGAAAATATATTGCACGAATATTTTTAAATGAGGAAGCTTACTCCCAGCATATCCCTACTAGTTATATACTCTCTTATTTACTACACTGCACTATCTATTCCATCCTATCTCGCGCGGCTCGCTGGTTTATATAGCCGGCCTGAACACACTCTCGTACTTTCGAGAACGTAGGCGACTCTTCCCGGTTCTCGTTTAGTTTAGATGGGTTCCCGTGGTCGCGGTCGTCGCTCGGCGTTGCCGCTTTGGCCCGATTCTGTTTCTCTGAGCCACACCAACTGCCTGCCTTAAATCCTGCAGAATTCGCCCTTAGATTTGGCTTTCATCCAATCGCTGGCAATCTTTATCTTTGTCCTCAGGTTACAATGGATTTCCTTTAATCTTCCTTGAAGTTCATCAACATAGTTCAGGATATCTTGCACCGGTTTTTCTGGTGCAACCGTACACCAAATCTACCGGAAGACGAAGTTCTTTACCAAATATAACCTTGGCAGGGATATGTCCTGTCGTGTTATGCACTGCACCTCTGTAAGCCATCATTAGAAGAGTCAGAAATTAGTCCCAATCTTTCTGGTTGTCCGCAACCATTTTGCAGAGGTATTGTTCCATGGTTCGATTGAAACGCTCGAACCATGCCATCTGATTGTGGATGGAGAGGAGTCCTTGTTTTGCAGATTCCCAGAAGTTCTATGGTCTTCTTGAAAAGTTGGGATTCAAAATTCCGTCCCTGGTCCGAATGAAGCTCTAATGGTACGCCGAATCTACTGAAGAATTCGTCAACTAACACCCTTACCACGGTGTTAGTCTCCTGATTTGGTAGTGCATAAGCTTCAGGCCATTTACTGAAATATAATCCATGGCAACTAAGATGTATTTGTTGTCATCTTTCGTTTCTGGAAAAGGACCTGCCACGTCGATCACAATTCTTTCAAATGGGGCGCCAACATTGTATTGCTTCATTTGCCCCCTAGTCTTTCTTTGGGGCCCTTTTACGGAGCAGCAGGTTTCACAATTCACTTATTTTTGGCATCTCGTTACCTTTGAAATTTGGCTTTGAAATCTTCATTTTTTTTATGTGTCAAAGACAGATGGTCAAAGTCAGATTTCCAACGGTTACTTAATGACAGTAATAAGTGAATGGTTTATATACCTCATTCACTTATTTTGGCATCTCGTTACCTTTGAAACCTTCATTTTTTTTATACCCATCTCTTTTCGGCACATGTTGAGAAGATACGATAAAAATGTCAAAGTCAAATTTCCAACGCCTACTTGACGGCAATAATAAGTAAATGGTTTATATGATCGTCAATCTTTCGCCAGTGCACCATCGAGTGACCTATGGAAACCAAAACCAGATCGAATTTTTGCTCATGCGCACACCTTTATGCGCAAGACGTACGACAATGACACGCCAGCGTTTTCAGATGGCGGTATTACACTGAGACTATTTTTGTCCTTTGTTTTATCAATAACAATATAAAGATGATAATTAGTCAGAGTTTCCCAAAATTAAGGGGCGGAGCTTGGCTGCGGTCGCATGCGCATCTGTTGGTTTTTGACCTGGTTTTTCGAGCTGCACTTTCTAATCTTAAGTTTTTATTATACCTTGTACCTTATTATATAAGGTATTTAACTGTTAGTTATATGGCTGCCAGTTATATGACGGCCTGGAAACCGTGTGATAACTGACCTAACAAAGGAATACTTGGTAATATTCTACCGCAATAAGAAAGACTTTTTGCTGCTTTTGTAACCAAAGACGAAACGTGAATCCATCACAATTCACCAGCAATGGGAAAATTTTTTCAATTGTTTTACGAAGTATTTCCTCAATCAGCATACTCTCCAGACTTGGCCCCCCGCGACTATTATCTATTTCCGAATTTGAAGAAATGGTTTGGTGATAAGAAACTTGGATCGAATGAAAAGGTCATCGCTGCCACAGACGCCTGTTTTGATGGATTAGAGAAATGGTATTATTCGAAGGGCCTCGAAATACAATTGGAGAATAATTGAACAAAGTGTATAGATATATGGATAGATACAAATAGAAAGGGGATTATGTTGAGAAATAACTGGTGTTTTGCCGAATAAAATTGTGTTTTCTTGCGTAGGCTGATTATTGTTCAGCCCAGCCTGGGAAGTCTGATTTTTGTTTTATATGACCACAATCAGCCCAATTTATAAGCTAAGACTATGATTATCCCACTGAACTAGATTACTTTAGTTTAGCAATCTTCCTAGCCACCAGTCAAATCTTCGTTTCAGACTCAAAATGATAAAATTACTTACTTATACTATGCACTACTTATTTGTTCAAACAAGATATCTGGTAAACAAGGATACGGTGGAAGAAAGATAGGAACTTACCTCTCCATTGTTCAATGATATACGATGTAAACTGATAAAAATCCTTTGGATCTATCTTCTATAGTTGCTTTTCTGGTTTTGCTTTAACTAGACTCCGGAACAGGAATAAAGCACCACGTTGATTATGATTTTTTGCGGCTTATTATTACAGAATCACAATGTTGGATGGTTTTCTGAACTTTACTAATTGAAATAATGGACTGTAATATTTATTTAAGTTTACAATTATACAGGCTGTCCCATCGAAAAGGATCCCCCAGGTTTTTCTTTTAAATCTTATGGGTCTTATGCATCGAACATTTAGTTTAAAAACAGGTCAACTTTAATTTGTAGAGGGAACATATTTTTGAGTAGTTTAACCCCCTAGCCTGATGAACTTCCTACAGAGGTAAACATTGACCTTGAAATTTTAAACGGAAAGAGGGGTCAAGTCAACCTCGTTTTGAATGTCTTTATCAAAGTCTATACATTTGCCCAATTTGATGTAATATGATCAAACCAATTCAAAATGGCGGCCACACAAACATCTAACCATACAAATTTGTAAATGTTACGCTCTTTAATTTAAGCGTTTTTTGTTGTAGCAAAATTGATGCAAGTCTTCTAATGAGGTAGGCGCTGTAGCATAAATTTTCGATTTTATATGTCCCCAGAGGAAAAATTCAGGAGATGCTAAGTCAAGAGAACGTGCAGGCCACTCAATCGGCCCCCTTCTTCCAATCTATTGATGCAAAAACATAACATTCAAGTACCCAAGTGGTAATTCTCTTTCGGGCATAGTAAAATGCGATGAAGCACTATCTTGTGGGAATTATAATTTTTCAGCACGATAATTGTTATTTTGTGCGATTATTCTTGTTAACGCTGGGTCAACCTTGTTTCCAACAAATTCAGATACATTTCTCCAGATAAGTTTCCAGACAAAAAGAATAGTTCGACAATATGGTCCTCAAAAATTTCCCATACAAAATTTTTGGAATGCTGGCTGTTCACCTCACGTGTTTGGACCTCTGTTTTCTAATAAGAGGGTTGGCTTCTTGAGTTACGGTTAAAACAGAAAAACAAAACAACTTTTGTCAATCTTCTCAGTTATATTGCATAAACGTTTCGATACGGGTTTGCAATTGTAGGTTTTTGATGTTTGCAATCTTTCAAAAAATATTCCACCAAAAGTATAAGGCCTTTTGTATGTATGACTTACGTCAATTGTCAAATTTTTGAAGCGATCTTTATTTTTCTTTTCTTGTTGCGCTAGGGGTGTAGACAAAAACTTATAGTCTAACAAGGAACCAATTCACCTTAATATGGTTTCAGGTTCCACGCAGAGCAAAGTTCATAAGAACGCTGTTCTCCGAGCTAACCAGGCTACTTAACCACTTTGCAGGAGCCGCTTTTTTAGCCCTTGATGTGGGAGCCATTACTCCTCTTTTCTGGCTTTTCGAAGAGAGGGAGAAAATTTATGAAATATGCGAGAGAGTGTGCGGAAGTAGGATGCATTGCAGTTATTTCCGGTGAGAAATAGTTATTAGTTAGATGTTTTGCAATAAGAGGTTTTTAATAATAGAAGTCATCTAATTGGCTATACATTTTCCTTCAAAGATCCTACCACCTAATTTGATGTCTATTATTACTGGACACCCGGTATATGTTAATTGTTAGTAGTAAAATAATACGATAAGTTTAAAGTAATCTCATAATTATAAAAGAATAGGAGGGGTTCATCAGGACATGCCGCTGGGACTCTTGCACGATATCTATGAACTAGTCTCAAAGCTCCCGGAACGCCTGGACGAATTTGAAGACCTGATTACCAATAACCGACTGTTCATAGCTCGCACTAAAGATATCGGAACGGTAAGTGCTCACGAAGCACTGAACAGGGGATTCTCCGGACCCATGCTTCGAGCATCTGGCATCAAATGGGACATTCGCAAAGCAATGCCTTATGAGGTGTACGACGAACTCGATTTCGATGTACCAGTGGGGGCCGCTGGGGACGTTTACGACAGGTTCAAACTGCGAATCGAAGAAGCTAGACAGTCGATAAGAATGGTACCTACTCTATAGAGTAGAGGTATGACTGTCTTCTATTTTAAAATACGGCTATTCTCATTCTTAGATCGACCAGCTGATTAACAAAATGCCTCCAGGAGAAATAATCGTCGACGACTACAAAGTAGCGCCTCCAAAACGGCACGAAATGAAAACGGGAATGGAAAATCTCATTTGCCACTTCAAGCTTTTTTCCAGAGGTTTCAATGTGCCTCCTGGCTCCACATACACAGCCATAGAGCATCCTAAAGGGGAGTTTGGGGTGTACTTAGTCTCCGATGGCAGCAACAGGCCTTATAGATGTAAGATTCGAGCTCCGGGTTTTATACACCTCTCCGGAATGGATTACATGGGGAGCAACTATCTCCTAGCCGATGTTGTGGCAATTTTAGCTAGTATTGATGTAGTGTTCGGTGATGTTGATAGATAAGCAATTAGTTTAATAAAGAAATTCTTATTACTTACCCCGGCATGATTACTGATAGACCTCTGGACTTTCTGGGAATTAGTTTGAAGAGCAGCGTTTACTTCTTCGGGAGGTGAGAAGTCTTTTAAACTGGGTAGCCGAAGTTCCTGCGGTGGGGGTGCTGCTGCAGACGCCAGGAGGAAGAATATACATGTCACTTTCGAAAACTGAAAATAATAATATCATTTGTTTTGGAAACAATACAATTTATACGCCGGTACCAGCGTATAAATTCACCAGCGTTTTCTTCTTTCATAGGTAACTGCACTTTTTAGTGCACCCTCACCTAACAAAGAGCAATGGCATAATTTGACAGATCTCCTAAAAAAGTGCAGTGCTAAGCTAATGCAGGTTAGTGAAAATAGTACGTACGTATATTATATTATTATAGGCAATCATTAGAGAATGGGTCGTTTTTAGCCCACGAGCGAAGCGAGTGGCAAAATTCACCTGAGGTAATAGTGCCATAGTCTATATATATATGCAAGTAGGATACTATACTTTGTCCACGGGTTAATTTACAAATTTTAGCTAAATATCAATTAGATAACTCGGTCGTCAACGTGCATTTGGTTGTGCTCAACATGCATTTTGTTTTGATTGTCAAAGTCACGGGGACGTTGAAACCTTCATTTGTTTTGTTTGTAATTTGGAAAATGGAGGTATGTGCATGCAATTCTTCTAGAGTGTATAATGAAAAAACAAAAGACGCAGCGTGAATAATGAATAGTACTCATGTGGTTCCTGTCCAACGGTTATAACACAACATAATATATACTTACAACCTGACAAATGATGACCATATTATTGTACAGCCGTGGACAAACGATATTATGCAAATCATAGAGGACTGTGGTTAGAATTTAACCCCAGAACGTATTGGGCATTTCTGATAGACCGCTACTGGCTTGATTTCCTCTTAGAATATGCACCATAAATTTAAAAAAATAAATTGTTAGAAGTAAGTAGTCAAATCCTTAGGTCAGACTTTTCCTCCTAGATAAAAAAGTTCTAATTAAACAAGTACATATTATGCATTACGCAATTAGTTTAAAATATTTCTGAAACACAAATAGTTTATTACCTGATAGGTTAAGTAGGTATTTAAATGTTATTTAAATTTTCCTAAGCTGGAATAATTATTTTAAAATGAGTCAAATAGAAAGCGGTTTTACCAGAACAGCAGTTTGTACTATTCGGCCCATGACGAAATTTTTTTATTACCCAATAATGTAATAAAATTAGACAAAAATATACCATAATTTTTAAATATTATATTTTCTTTTGCATGGCGTAATAATAACGGAGGACGCCGATTCGGTGTCTCCTTTTGCGACTCAACTGCACGGAAAGTTAGCACCTTTTATCGTCTGTTAACAAGACATATTAACACTAGAAAAACTCGTCGTTTTTTTATCAACGCTATCTACGAAACCCGTTAGTGTTTGCAACTACCGACCGGTACCAATATGTAAACCAGGTTATTTTTTACAATGTGAAGATGGACTGTCTGTTATCTCACCTGCAAGCATAAACCGGTAATTGGTACTTACATCTAATAAGTAGGTAGCTACCTGCCTGCATGGTACTTGCTGCTTCATGAAAATTATAACTTATTTCTTAAGAAAAAAACATAAATACTGATGTTAAGTCCGTTATTTCTTAGGTAATATCACGTAATAAAGCAATAGGGTGGTCACTCTTACAATGCTCACGATTGGATATCGGCAAACACATAAGGGTTAGAAGGTCATTTAAATTAGAAAAAAATTCGCATTCGAATGTTCATTAAGAGGCCGAAAAAGCCTGAGAAATCTCGAAAAAAGTGTCACTTATACAGGTTGGTCTTTTGAACTCGAGCCAACGAGATATCTCGAGAACTAGTGAAGTAAAAGATGTTTCAACGGAGACCTATATTGTACAGGGACATCATTTTAAGTCGCTCACTCGATTTGCAGCTTTTTTGTTAAGCTTCATAGAAATTTGATACATGGAGATCGTATATGGCATCTAATGTCGACCTCGGATCCAGAGCTAGCGACGTCATTGGCTGCCCGGTTTGACAGATTCGACGCGATTTTCATATTTTTTTAATGGAAACAAGGTAGACCTTAGAAGCCATACGACCCCCATGTATACATTTTTTTTGAAGTGTAACAGGTAATCCGCTATTCACGTGAGCAACTTAAAATGATTTTCGAAATTCAACAAATTTACCACCCTGTATAATCGAAAGGTCTTGAGATATTATATATCTTCTTCTTAGTCGCTATCTCGTATTCGAGAATCGTGCCTTGAAGAGTTGGTCTCCACAATATGGATCCATTCCTCCCTGTTCTCTGCCATCCTAAATGTGCAGGCTAGACTTTGTCCCGTGATGTTAGTGATGAGGTCCGTGTATCTATACCTCATTCACTTATTTTTGGCATCTCGTTACCTTTAAAACCTTCATTTTTTTATACCTATCTATTTTCGGCACATGTTGAGAAGATACGATAAAAATGTCAAAGTCAGATTTCCAACGCCTATTTGACGGAAATAATAAAAGAATAGTTTATAGTGGGGGATCTGCCTCGGAGTCTTTTTCCGGCTACCGTGCCCTCAACCGTTAGTCTTTCAAAGCCGTTTCTCCGTACTGCGTGACCAAAAAATTTAGCGATGTTTTCAGCTACTATTGTTCTTAGTCTCTTTTTTTGGTTTTATTTGCTGAATTATTGATTCACTGGTTCTTTGTGTCAACGAGATTCCAGCATTGTACGCCAACAAAAACATTTCCAGGGCGTCAATTTTCTTTTTGTCCGTTACATTGAGTGACCAGCATTCTGACCCATAGAGAAAGATTGAGAAGACCAGATTCCTTACCAGTCTCATTTTTGTTGCCAAAGAGATTTCATGACTTCTCCATATGTTTGTTAGTTTAGTCATAGCTTCTTTTAGTCAAAGTCTTCTCCTTCTTCTAGCGAATCATAGCGAAGGTTGTTGATTTTTTTGCCGCCCAGTGTTATTCCTCCAGTCCAGTCTTCCAATGCTCTCCTCATAACCCATTCGCCATATAGATGTTGAAACAAGAGACAGTGTGCATCCTTGCCTGACACCCTTCTCTACCTGAAATGGGTCTGTCAGCTCATTTTCCATTCTTACGTACCCTCTGTTATTTTCATAGAGACTCTTGATGAGATATATAAGGTGCTGCGTATTTCTCTTTGTCATCGTTATTTCGAAGGCCCTTTACTTTGAGTTGCTTCTTCCGCTCTACTCTGTCCCATGTTTCTTCGGTTATCCAGGCTTTCCTATGTTTTGTCACCTTCTGTCTTACTTGTGCAGCGTCAGTTATTGCCTTTTTTGTTCTGGTCCACAGTGAGTCAGCAGTCTCATTTGGGTTTGAGCTCGAGTTGATTTTGGCGATTTCTGCGTTATAGCTGTCGGAGTTTCTAAGACACCATAAGTTTACAGTTGGTTTGCCTGGCTTTAGTTTACTGATTTTGATGCGGAGTTGTGCCACAAGGACAGCTATCGCAGTCTTTACTGGGGAACGTTCGTACGTTTTTAAGAGGTCTTCCATCGCGATTTTATTAGGATACAATCAATTTATTTCTGTATCGGCCACCCGAGGATGTCCATGTGTAGAGTCTTCTCGCGTGGTGTTGAAAGCCTGTATTAGAGATGAAAAAACTGTTTTCTATGCAGAATTGTAGTAGACGTTATCTTGCGTTCCTTGTACCTAGGCCATACCTGCCAATTACTCCTTTACCTTCGGCGTCATTGCCTACTTTAGCGTTGTAATCACCAATTATCATAGTGATTTTTGTATTTGGAAGAGTGTCTAGTAGTTGGTCTAGTTGAGAATAAATTTCGCCTGCATCTTCATCTCGTGCATCCGTCGTAGGGAAGTAGACTTGCATTATATTTAACTTGATTGGGGAGGACTGCAGCCTTATGATGATTATTCTGTCATTGATTGCTCTATATTATATTGCTCTATTGCATATGATTGCTCTAATATTTTTATATAGAATCCCCTTTATTTTTACTAGATTTTGATAGCACTTATAGCTCGTACGGGACCCTGAAAATCTGACATCATTGGCTGAAATTAGATTAAGAGAAATTTATTAATAAACTGAAAGTATCTTTTTTGAGGTATCATGGATTATCTATTCACAAAAGTTTGACATCTTGTTAGCCCTGGAAATTTGACTTTGATGTTTGCCAATCTTCTTGTTATGATGAGAAGGGCGATCGGTGAAGAAAAAATAAACATTTTATGGCTACTAAGATGCCAAAAAAATAAAAAATGGGAAATACAGGCTATCCCAACAACTGCGGACAATAACGTCAAATTTCCAGGGCCAAGTAAAAGCTCTAAGATCTATGAAAATTTACTAAAAAATATAGGGTGTACTAAACTAAGTATCAATTGAAACGGTACACCCCAAATTCTGAATGAACTTTAAAACTGTCTGTCTCTAAAGCAACTCAACCGATTTTTGTTGGATGTGCCATTTTGGTAAGATCCATGTAGGTATAGACTGGTTATGTACTCGGTTATATGTTTTGCAGGTTTCCTAATATAGAGTTCAACAAAACTTAGTGCATTTTTGTAAAAACTTTTTTGAGCAGATAATTTTGCGGAAAAAAAATCATAACATTGAGGGAGTATGTGGAGACGCGTCATACCTCGGGACATATTTGGTGTTTTTTGGATATTTGGCCTGGTTCCGTAGATATTTAGTTTTTCCTATAAAAGAGGTATTATTTAACACTGGGGCTCCAATTTGCCCCATAATACAAATATTGATAACATTTTCATATGGAATGTAAAGACTATGAATAGAGCTTATAAAGACTTATAGGCGTAATGGCTATAAAGTTAAGACACATCTGCAGTGGCGATCAGGAAGTAATTTTTTTTCAATAATCAAGTGATAATCGAATGTCAACAATTAAGTGATGTGGAACAAAATGTATGGATGACTTTGGAATTCCGCTGTCTGATTATTGCTCTATTAATGATAGCTCGGGACCTTTTTCTGTCCTTTACATCTTCATATTCAATGAGCATTACAACAATTTGGAATTGGACGTAGTCATCTGAGAACCAGAGCTATGCCTAATTGTTTAGAAACCTTATTTTTTTAAGCTTTAAATTCTGAATTCTAACTGAATGAAACTGAACTTCGAAAATTGTGCAAAACATATAATCCAGTATATAACCAATTAAAGCAGTCTATACATGGATCTTACCAAAATGGTATCGCCAACGAAAATCGGTTGAGTGACTTTAGAGATAGACAGTTTTAAATTCATTCCAAATTTGGGGTGTATCGTTTCAATTGGTTCTTAGTGTATTTGTCCACTAAGTACTGGTCCACCCTCTATGCGTAAAAATATGTGCCTAAAATAGGCTCTTCTGTACAATATAGGCCACCATTGGAACGAATTTTGATTACTATTATGTTTTCAGAAATAAGCACACTTCAAGTTCATAGACTTGAAACTATGGTTATCTGGTTTGTTCCAATTATACATCAAAAAAGCAAAAAATTACAGAAAAATAGTTATTCTGAAAAAAACAACCGACTTACCTATTCAATAGGCGATAGGTAAGTCGGTCGGTAGGTAAATCTAGTTATCCTACTAGATATTCTGCACAATAGTTTTAATAAACCGTGAGAATTTTTGCGAATCGGCTAAAGCGTCATTAAGCTATTAATAAAAAGTTTACTGTTTAAAAAAACAAGCAAAGCAATTGCGAACCTATGTTCATATAAACTTTTTCATATTTTGCCGAGATGAATCCTGACTACAATTTTGTGACTTCATCTTTGAAAAACCCTGTACATACGGAATGTCTGAGAGTTAAGCAAGGGGACCTTATAACTTTACATTATTGCCTAGGTGATTCAATTGATCGCATCGGTTGGTTGCTTGGTTCATGGTACCCTGCAGACGGAAATAATCGCAAAATGTTTATATAATGAAAATAAGGAGGTCCTTAGAATTAATTCATTTTCAGTTCTAGTTGTAAGGAAAAGCATAACATTTTCCTATTCGTGCTTCACACCCTATGACAGTGATACGTGTTGAATAGAAAAAGTTATCAAGTTGCCAATAATTTTTGCCAGAATTGGATGGAGTAATAAAAGTAAATGACACTCTTCTTGCTCCATCCTTTTCCACTTGTGTGAAGTTAGCGCCCAGGGCGCCAGCGCTTCCTAGCGCTCATTCAATTCCCCTCCCTCCCACCACCGTCTTTAAAACACATGACATTCGTTCAATGTTGCCAAGTTATTAGTTTGGAAGATTTACCGCAGATTTGTGTTATATAGGTATTAAAATTTTATCAGTATTAATAATAATAGTTATTGAAGGGCATAAATTTTAATTTCAATAATACGGGTGTTCATTAGAGAAAGTCATCAAGATGGCTATGATTTTTTTGCAGAAAGGGTCTTTTGTCATTTTATGTTTTGCTTTCATATTTCACAGCCAACCTAATGACTATTTTTTATTAAAACTCATATAAAAATACAAAACATATTGTTGTTACCTACAAGTCCTTATATACCTTTAGACACTTTTCCACTGTTTGAACCAAACCAGATCTTGTGACACAACGAAAGTTTAGAGGTTAGATAGAAGAGGCGATTCCAAATACAGGAGTTCAATCAAAATTTTCAGAAAATATGGAGGGAGGCCCAAAACACCCCCAACCCTTAAAAACTATTTTTTACCACTGCGAGAAAACTAGATCTTGTGACACAACGAAAGTTTAGAGGTTAGATAGAAGAGGCGATTCCAAATATAGCGGTTCCATCAAAATTTTCAGAAAATATGGAGGGAGGCCCAAAACACCCCCACCCCTTAAAAACTATTTTTTACCACTGCGAGAAAACTAGATCTTGTGACACAACGAAAGTTTAGAGGTTAGATAGAAGAGGCGATTCCAAATATAGCAGTTCAATCAAAATTTTCAGAAAATATGGAGGGAGGCCCAAAACACCCCCAACCCTTAAAAACTATTTTTTACCACTGCGAGAAAACTAGATCTTGTGACACAACGAAAGTTTAGAGGTTAGATAGAAGAGGCGATTCCAAATATAGCGGTTCCATCAAAATTTTCAGAAAATATGGAGGGAGGCCCAAAACACCCCCACCCCTTAAAAACTATTTTTTACCACTGCGAGAAAACTAGATCTTGTGACACAACGAAAGTTTAGAGGTTAGATAGAAGAGGCGATTCCAAATATAGCAGTTCAATCAAAATTTTCAGAAAATATGGAGGGAGGCCCAAAACACCCCCAACCCTTAAAAACTATTTTTTACCACTGCGAGAAAACTAGATCTTGTGACACAACGAAAGTTTAGAGGTTAGATAGAAGAGGCGATTCCAAATACAGCAGTTCAATCAAAACTTTCAGAAAATATGGAGGGAGGCCCAAAACACCCCCAACCCTTAAAAACTATTTTTTACCACTGCGAGAAAACTAGATCTTGTGACACAACGAAAGTTTAGAGGTTAGATAGAAGAGGCGATTCTAAATATAGCAGTTCAATCAAAATTTTCAGAAAATATGGAGGGAGGCCCAAAACACCCCCAACCCTTAAAAACTATTTTTTACCACTGCGAGAAAACTAGATCTTGTGACACAACTTAAGTTTAGAGGTTAGATAGAAGAGGCGATTCCAAATACAGCAGTTCAATCAAAATTTTCAGAAAATATGGAGGGAGGCCCAAAACACCCCCACCCCTTAAAAACTATTTTTTACCACTGCGAGAAAACTAGATCTTGTGACACAACGAAAGTTTAGAGGTTAGATAGAAGAGGCGATTCCAAATACAGCAGTTCAATCAAAATTTTCAGAAAATATGGAGGGAGGCCCAAAACACCCCCAACCCTTAAAAACTATTTTTTACCACTGCGAGAAAACTAGATCTTGTGACACAACGAAAGTTTAGAGGTTAGATAGAAGAGGCGATTCCAAATACAGCAGTTCAATCAAAATTTTCAGAAAATATGGAGGGAGGCCCAAAACACCCCCAACCCTTAAAAACTATTTTTTACCACTGCGAGAAAACTAGATCTTGTGACACAACTTAAGTTTAGAGGTTAGATAGAAGAGGCGATTCCAAATACAGCAGTTCAATCAAAATTTTCAGAAAATATGGAGGGAGGCCCAAAACACCCCCAACCCTTAAAAATTATTTTTTACCACTGCGAGAAAACTAGATCTTGTGACACAACGAAAGTTTAGAGGTTAGATAGAAGAGGCGATTCCAAATATAGCAGTTCAAT